>KK502494.1:213265-284800 GCA_000688735.1 Glossina austeni | reverse complement strand
CTAGGTTCGGTGTCATATTATGTTAAAATATGAACTTAGCACAAATTGTTAATCATGGTAGAGCGCGACAGATCGATAATGCTACATGATGTAATATGCTGCACTACTAGAGTGAGAGAGAGAGAGAGAGCGTTTGCATAGCATTAATACAATAAATTTCTAGGGCTTTTAAAAAACGAACGGTATTTTATTTTGTTTACATAAACGTAGAAGGTGAAAATTTTCTTTGAAAATCGATTCTTCTTTTCTTTTTTTTTTTTAGTAAAGAGCAAGTTTTATTACGTTTCGTGAGATCATAATAATTAACAACAAAATAATAAATATTTGTAATAAATTGTGCGATTTTAAATATTAGCAATCCGTAACACCAGTCGCTAATAAAGCAGTCTTTTAACGCTCACCACTCTGTCCACACTGTTGAAAGAGAGAAAGTTACAATTCACATTAACCGTTTGTTAATGTGTTTATATTATATTTGCTAGACATACTTATATTTCCAGACACTACGAACCTGGCTTTTGCTCTTATCCATTTATTACGGTAATCTGGACGTCATATATAATATATATCTGTATATATGTATATAACGAATTGGTTTTGTTACGTAAATATGAAAAAGACGAGAACTTTTGGACTTTAATGATGTTTTCGTAACATGTACATAAATAATAATACAACTATCATAATATCATATAATAAATGACTATATATAAAATACTAATATAAATATATATAAACCAATACATTTTTGGGCTAAGGCTACGATGCAAGTTGCATGCTGTATTTGTTTATTGCATGGCAACATTCAGGCAAATTCATACTCTCTCATTACACCAATTTCCAAATTCATACTCTCTCATTGCACCAATTTCCAAAAACATATATACAAATATAAACTCACACATGGCACCAAATTCACAGTCGCTTTTCCAATTCACATTAAACAGGTTTACAGATATTAACCACACACCTTCTATTTATTGCACACCTTCCATTAATTACACAGTTTCCATTTATTGCACAGCTTCCATTTATTACACAGCTTCCATACACCACCCACCTCCATTTACCACACACCTTTCATTTACCGCTTCCATTTACCGCTGTAGCTTCCAATTCGGGCATTGCTGCGCACGATGCAAATGCATTCATTCTGTTTAGCGTTTTACTAGAAAGCAAATGAGGTAATTATGTTCTTCAATTGCGAAAAGCATAACATTTTTAACTACTTTTGCTAGAAATATTTTCTTGTGTAATTGAAAAACAATTTTGTGAATTCCCAATCTAAAGAAATATTTCCAAACAATATTATCTTAATGCGATTTGTTGGTATTTCATCACACTTTTTCACGAAGTGCAGAGTTCGTTAAATCCGGTTACTAAAAATTTTATGTAACTTTATGTAAATAAGTCCATATATGTAAACATCATTGTTTACACAATTACCTATTAACTGCGGCCAAGGTATACGAAAATTTGAAGATTTGAAATATTGTCATAAATACGCTAATTTGAAGCGATGCATATATGTAGGTTGCAGAGATGTTTCTTAAATTACAAAGATTATGAAATTCATTCTTAATTGCGATGTATTGCGACCATGTATTATGGTGCACGAACGATATCTTAAGTGTACATAATTCATAAAGTGATTTGGTGGATGTTCAAAAAAATTGGGTTAAAGCCAAATAAATATATTCATTCTTATATTCATACCCACATACAATTTTGATGAGTCAATAATATTTTACGAATCAGATTTATCGTTTATCCAAGTCCTTTTGCAATTAATCCAAGTTGTGTTATCAAGCGTCCTTGCATGCTATTGGCAACTTTTACAGCAACAAAATGCACATAGTACTAATTATTTGCTGCAATTATTTTTCTTCGAAAAGCTCTATTTCCAAAACTTTTGTAATTACAAAATAGCATTTTGTTGCTGAATAAAAGCTTTCGATAACTACTTAGATAAATATTTGTGTAAATTTCTTGAGCTGAATAAGCACTCATTGTCTTTGATTAGAAAGCATTGCACAAAAATTTGTCCTAAAAGTTTAGCGGATACAACTCTTCGCATTTCACCAAACTAAGAAGACTTTGTTAGTATGAGTCCACCCTTTAATTTGCAGCCGATTAACTTTCGAACAAAACTGCCAACATTGGTGTTAGTAACATTTTGCTTATAAAGCGAATTGGGTAGCATTTTTCGGAGTCCGTTTCATAAAAAGGAAAAGGAAACTGCTTGTTATTCGTATTTGTGAAATGTATAACGATTATGGGCCAAAAATTAAAACTCGTTCAGTAGTTTATCCAGACTACAACAAAGTATAGCATATTGCATCCACGTCAGTTTAAAGTGCCAGTCAGAAATGCGTAGTATTTATGAAAGATTTTAAACTGTCTTAGAGATATAACGAATGAGAAAATCAAAAAAAGAAAAAAAAAGAAAAAAAAAAGAAACAAGAAACGTGCTTGAAGTAAGAATATGATTAAAGTGATTAAAAATGAATAAAGTAAATTAAAAAATAACAATTAAAGAAGTTGCGAAAATTGAAAATGCAATAACAAAATAAAATATCAAACCTATGTCTTGTGTAAAAATATATTTATTTTTTTATTTTTTTATGAACTAAGTGAAGAATTTCTTTAACTCTTCAAATTGTTAATATTTTGAAAAAATTCGTGTGTTGTGTGAAATTCCTTTTTATAATCTACGCTAAAGTTAAAACGTCCCGTAACCGTTTTAATCTCCCTTTCTCCCCATTTCAACGTAAATATGTTTCGAACGGTTTTTACTTAGTCTACATCATGCAAGAGCATTAAACTAACGGCGAGCTTATGCATGCAGGTGCGTGAACCAGTAAAGCGTGTAAATGTGTGCGTGTAAATTTATTTATTCTTATATAGGCCCACACACACATATAAACTTAATTCATAGGCAATCGTATGACTTCATCAAATAGTGTACTTTCAAGATTTCAAGAACTGATAACTTTATGAAATGGTATAAATATATCACATAAGATAAATGCATTTTGATTAGATCAGATTAGATATTTCACATACTTTGTTATATAAAAAATATATATAAGGATGTGCAGAGGTTTTCATATCCCAGCATTTGTGCGTAGTTAAGTTTGTTCCTGTATTGGGAAGAGTAAATTGCCAATACATAGGCATCATTGGACTTTAACAAAACGTGTTCATTTAATCCTTCCACTTATGATAACGGAATTTCGAAAAGGAGCGCTAAAATTCGGAAATAAGTATCAGAGATATTTTTTCATAAACCATCATCGCCGCGAGATATGCAGAACGATTTGTGCATGCTCGTTAGTTCGCGAGAAAAACTGAAGCCGAAACTTGATTTAAGCACTTCGACTTTACCAAAGTCAAAGACAAAGACGGAAAATGTGCGGTATATGCAATCCACATATATCTTAGTTGCGAACACGTTTGCGTCTGAACCTGATAGATAAATAAATAAACAATTATTATATACGCGCTTTGATATGTGGTATTGAAAAATATATATACACAAATGATTGTGTGAATTGGTGTCTGCGTATGACACATGCACATTTCTCGCACGTATGGTCAAGCATAAGTGTGCAGATATGTCGATAGACATTTAATCTTTATCTTTAGCATACAAATGTATTCACGACAGAAGTTTACATAGCAATTACTAAGTACGTTTGAAGCAACTGTTTCTGCTTTTGCGATTCCGAAAGTATTTATTATGACTTTTGTTAGGCGAAGCAGGCAAATGTGCCTTAACCTCCAAAAAGAAATCAAAAGAAATCAATTTATGAATGCAATTAAGTGAGCAGTGGTTGGTTTGGCTGCGTTTAATTTGTACTTGTTTGGCGCACTTAACATTGTTCGCATATATCGAGAAAGATGTGGAAAAGCGGATATTACTATCAGCCTCTTTGAGATTCTTCTCTAAGCTACTGTGAAACCAATGAAATTTGATAATAAATTATTGACTTTGTAATCTCTCAACAAGAAAAATACAAATTCAGACTCGCTCATTTAATTACTCTCAGATGCTTCCAAATTCAGAGTCGCTATCGTAACGCAACAAGTGCTAATTCAGACTCGCTCATTTAATTACTCTCAGGTGGCTATAAAACATTCAATGAAATTGTTAGGTGAAGCTTTCTTCAACTTTTCCGCGAAAGTCGAGTTGCTCGTGTCTCTATCTAAAGCGATAATGCAATCATTATATCACTTGTCAATTTTATGCCAAAAATTTGATAATCACGTTTATTACACGCGTTTTACTTAGAGATGATCTAGTATCGAATTTTTGAAAAACTAAACAATAGCTCCACAAAAATAAGTTCGTTTATCAACACTGGAGAAAAAACAAAACAAATCTTTGGTTATTTGGCTGTATTTCTGCAAGTTTTTGAATAAATATTAAATAGTAAATAGCAATAAAGAAAATGACCTGTTGGCGATCGACTGCACTATCACTGTAGGTCAAATCAGTTTGAAAATGATAAGAGCCTCCTCCACTGATTTATGTGAAGACACCGAGTCTGCCGAGCATCTCATCTTTGAATGCAGGAAGTTTGACATCCCCAGACAATCTTTCACTATCTTCAGTCTGTACAACAACTTATACGAAATTTTTCGTGCTGGAAACTTTAGGCATTTCAAGCAACTGACTGCTTTCATAAAATCAGCTGATTTTTCTTTTTAAACTTTTTATACTCATAACTCAGTCTACCTACACAGATCGCCTATACTTCTATTTCTGGGGCACTCTTTGCCGGAGTACCAACCAACCACACTAAACTGAAGACGTTGGGAATGATTGCGGTGCATAACGTCGCGCGTTCAACAAGCATAAACATAATCAAAAAGTTTTTAAACTAAAAAATCACTCTAAAAAACGTGTTACACACGTACCATAAAATCGGTTTCATATCACCTACGTGTCTTTTTTATCG
Organism: Glossina austeni; assembly: GCA_000688735.1. Classification (NCBI taxonomy): domain Eukaryota; kingdom Metazoa; phylum Arthropoda; class Insecta; order Diptera; family Glossinidae; genus Glossina; species Glossina austeni. The sequence continues at coordinate 279,836 of KK502494.1, read as the reverse complement.
TTACTGGATTATGGACCCAATTCGACACATACAGGCCTAATCCATTTCCATCAGAAACAAAAGAAAAAAAAAAATAGGTCAAATCAGCTAATGTGCTGCTTGAATAAAAGGAGGACCACGACATCACATGTTACTAATCATCCATCCATAAGCAATTTCCTGACACTACTATCACCATAGAGAAGCCGACAGTTCGTATGGGAAGACCTGCGTTTTTCTACAAAGTCGCACTACGATGGGCAATTCGTCAGGTTGGAGCGGTGGGAAGTGCTCTGTAAATATTTTCGATATATTCTACTCAATTATTGGAAAATCAATGGTAAAAGATAGGTCTCAACGGAAATTTTCTGGTACTAGATCAGGATCTCAGAAAGCGCCTTATATGGCGGCGTGATATTTAAGAGAGGCCATTCAGGAAGCAAACACACAAACTGCAGAAGGAACATGAAAATGCTTGACTGTAGATGCACCCGGTGTAAAACATTATAGAGCGTTTGGCACAATTAATCTTTGTTTATAACATACTTGACAATAAGCAGACTATGTACGATCGTTATCTTGGGCCTTTTGTCTCTGGCAAGCTTGCGGATGCCCTCGCTGTACAAAGTTCACGCTATCGAAGGCGAAGTGGTCGTGGATCTATTTGCGAATATCTTCAACTTCGCAGAACCCCTGATCTGCTGAACATAATTGCATCGATCTGATGTAGTGGTAATCATAAGGAGATAGACTCAGGAGTAGAACTCAGGGAATAGTCCGGAATCAAGTTATGTTGTCAGTCCAAGTTGAAGATTACTTCCTGCGTACGGGTGAATGCGCCAAGGATGGTAATGAAGGGAAAATGAATCCAGTTTAGGATTTTTGACAGACCGCTTTTGGACTGAATATGGATTGGGTTGGTGCGATTGTAACTCCTAATCGTCGTTCTCGGGGGGTTTCTAAGACGCACTTTTCACATTAATTATGGAAATCGCATTTCGTAAACGGATCATTTCAGCAAAACGGCCATTGGCGTTACTAATAATGAACTTTGCGGGGGGGCGTCCTTAATGAACTATTTGTTCATTCGTCATTGATTTGTAAACAATAAAAATGGAGGGCGACCTATGAAAAATATTTTTTGAGAAAAGTTTCGCAAAATGTTGCTCCAGAGATTTAGACCAATAAGTGGTGCTTTTTACTGAGCTTATTCGGTTACTGTTGTTGCTAAACTAACCTAATCTAATTAATCTAATTAATCTGATTGATTGTAGTCGAATCTACTTGGCTTGTGTGACCGCCCTCTCTGTCTCTCTCTACGGTATCAGACATACGTTGAGCAATCAACAGCTTGGAGTTATTTACTGAAAACTGAGTTTGAAATTTACTTTGCAGATTATTACATAGACGGATGGATGGTTTCCTTGCTTGTATGTTCTTTCAATTCTGTGTACCATTCGTGTGTATATGTTATTGTAAAAAACCAACTACCACTTAGTATAATTAAATTATTCTGCAAGAACAATAATTTCAAATTATGCTAAAAGATAAAGAAAAGTCGCCTTTTTGTAGTACTTAGTTACATATTTGCAATCCATACCATGAAAACCTTCTAAAAATTGCATAAAAGTCGGTAAACGGAAATGGAGTCATTGCAACAACAGCCAACGATATATATATGTATATAAACTTGTGTGTGTCTGCATAACTAGTGTATGGCAGAAGCTACGAATTGTTCGCAAAAATTGAGAATCACAACAAAAAATTTTAATCTTATTACAACCATTAACCTTAATGCACAAAAAAAAAAAAAAGAAACGAAAATCAAAACAACTGCAAAAAAATACTCCCCGTTTATTGACGACACACATACAGGAAAAGATATTTTTTTGTCTTCTAATGGTGGGGTACCCCCACCCCAGGCAAAATGCGCTCGCATTGCACATGCATGCATGTTGTGCGCCAGAGTACAGAGCACGTAAATAAACCATAAATAGTGTCACAATGTTGCAGATGCACACTTGCAGACGCTATTGCATGAACGCATGAGCACATGTACAAAATTAAATACAAATTGTATTTATAGGGCTTGTTTTCTTTGTACCAGCAAGGAACGATTAATGCTAATTTAGTTGTGCCATTTTTGGCAAATAAGTGCTCTAGAGGACGAGCTGCATGCTTTCAACTTAAGATAAAAGTCATGTTTCTTTCTCTTTTCCGCAACTTACGCTCCCGCACGATCGCAAACAGGAATACGAATATATTTCTTAACATTCTAACTCACACACACCGATCGTCACACGGGCTGTCAGCTTCTTGTATATGTCAGATAAAGTACTTGTACGCTCAGAGACACAATTTTAATTACATAAAAGGCGAATCTACTATGCTTACCACCTAAGGCAAACAGTGTTACCGCTTATTGAAAGCACTTCGTCGAATTTAGTTCGAAATCAGTTAAGAGTTCATTTTGATGGACGGTTACAGTGACTGATATATTGGGATCAACATTCATATACTGGGTTCAAAACATCAGTCCATCCGATCCAAATTTTTGACATCAGTCTAGAATGGCGAAACCCTATCCCTCAATGATTTTTGTCGCGAAGTTTTGAAAATTAAACATTTTTTTCATACGACCTCCGTTTTAAAACAAGGCAACAATGGGCTTGTAGGCTGAATAAAAATACATGGACAGACGGACAAACATGCTTAAATGGATTCAGACGATAACTCTGAATGGATCGATCGATTTAATAAAAGAAGATGGTTCCACTTAGAGCGCTTCTGGGTGTTCTACATGTACATTCGTATATGTGTATATCCCACACTACAAGCCGTGCAGTATATAAAAAAACGTGAAGACTTAAATGCCTTTGTAGGTTGTCTGAAAAACTGGCAAATAAGTTTGTGCGCGCGCTGGTAAGTACTCAACAAAATTTTCACCGGATGAGCCGAAGTGTGTGTTTTTGTCAAAATCGTTAATATTAAGCATTGGACCGTCATTTGGTTTTGAATATGTTTGCACAACTTAAGAAGGAGTTCGACGTTATGCATGGCCACGGTGGCAGTGAATGTTCGGGTCACTCGAAACTGGAACCACTTATCGCCAAAGTCAAGGAAACATGTGTCACATATCGAGTCACGATTTAAGTATAAGAAAACTTTGTGCACGTTGTCGGCCGTGTTTGCTCGCAGTGGGAGAAAAGAGCTGCGTCACTAACGGACGTCTACAATGGCAATATTCCATGAATGGAACTTCGATTTGTTGCCCCGCTCATCATATTTCGCAGATTTAATCTTCAGCGATTATTGTCTATTAACATATATCAAAATTATTAGGTGTACAAATTAATTCTGCCCATTGCTTTGGCAGTTGTTGTTGTGCTGTTGTTGATTAAGTTCATTTTGAATGAAACCGCAGTACGCTATGAAACAGTTGGAAAGTGGTTTGCGAGATTTCGTATAAGAAATTTCATTCTTGAAAACAATAAAAATTTGCATACGTCCGTCCGCCCGGCTCCAACAAAAGTAGTCAACGAAGTGACCTTCAACCTAGGTTGGGAAAATCGCCTGATTGCGACGCGTTTCTTTTTGATCACAAACACGAAAGGCACCAATTATTTTGATTTAGGTTTGTAGTGCCAGTGGGCTACAGAACGTAACATCAATTTATTTTATATTACTTTCTTAAAACTACTACTACAGACTCAATATCTGATTTTCTTTTCTAAAATAGATTCAACGGTCTACGTAGCTAGTGCTTAATTCATTTTCTTTTATTGCAAGAATGTATTGCGTTAGTCTAAAATGATAATAATAACATATGTGTATGTATTTGTGTATCTTACAAAATGTACGACATGAGTGACATATTTCCAGGCCCTGGTAGAGAATGAATGCAAAAGATTGAAAATGAATAAAGAGAAAATTATGAAAAAAAATTATTAAAACCTAAAAATAGTTAGATAAACGCGAACATAACATAAATGTGTACACACATGCACATTGCATTATTCAATCAAAATTAAACGCACGCGAAATAAGAAAATATGTTAAAAGAAAATGCTAATGCAATAAATGCAACTAAGCAAACGGTATTCTTTGCTAAGCTTGATGTACGTAACGTTTATGCGGATTCAAGCACGCGATTAGAATTGACCTCGCAACTGTGCAGGGCAGGGCGATACGAAATGAAAAAATAAAGGGTTTATAGGCTTTCATTTTGATATGATATCTTTAATCGAACACCATCTGACGGCAATGTGGTCGTTAATGATATTTCCCGTAGTAATGCTAATGCATAATACGTTTATCGCGCCGTTGCCGCTGCTTAAGCCGTCGTCATCATATGTTTCAGCGGCAGCTTTAGAAATAATCTCAACAAGACCAACTACTCTCTTTATTACATCATCGTTGACCGCGTCAACGACGCCGTCAACCATATCGCTAACGAAATTTTTCATTAACGCGAATCTTAGCAAATATTTACAACAATTAAACCATCATCAATATCAACAGCAGCAATATCCGGCTGAGTACTTTTCACCGTCGAATAATTTGTTTAGAAAGACACCTTCCACCTCAAGTAAGTATAGCATGCAGTTAGTTCAATATTTCTAATTTTCTCTCCTTTAAACGAATAAATTATATAAAAAACTTTAAATTGTCTCTAATAAAGAGTTTAAACAATTTTAACTCTTTTATACTATCTACTATATATCGGGTATTCAGGACATCTTCGTCCGCGTTAACTTCGCCCAAACACATTTGTGTATATTTCTTTGAGGACCCACGGCAGGATATTTTTTATTGATAACCCTTGTGCGTTGTGTGTTCAAGTATTGATTCCTATGCTGTCAAATATTAATGATCTGCCATTAAATACTACGTGGCGTTGGTGCGACTACTACGAGCTTTTTTGATTATTTTTATTTTTACCTTCGCCGTTTCTTATTGCCTTCTCCATAACGCGTAGTAAAACTTCAAAGCGGAATGTTGTTAATGTGATATTCGCATTCAAAACTTTATTTGCATGTGTTTCAAACCTTTTTTTTTTATATTTATTAACCGGTTCTCTGCGTTATTTACCGGCAAATTTCTGCGGCAGTTTACCGTTGGCCAATAATATGTTAAATACCACTTTATTTAACAACAACGTCGACATTGTTGAGGCCACGATTAGGTTTTTAGGAGGCTTTCAGTAAAATTGAAGCCACGCTTGACTGGGTTTCATTTACAATTTCTACGATTTGTGCCATTCCTCGTTACAACGAGCGTCTCTGAAGTAACTTCAAAACGCCTTTAAAAAAATCGCTTCCCTCCATCGATTTCCACTTTTATAGGTTTCAGTTTTTACCTTATTGAATGATCTTCAATTCAGAACTCATTCGGAGTTACGTAACTCCTAATGATTTCGAAAATTTTTTTCTTTCTTCAGTTCAATCATTAATTTTTAAATGATCCGCCTGAGTGGTCGAGTAAGCAAGAGTCTCGACTAGCAATTCAATGGTCGTGGGTTCAAACCTCAAGTTCGGTAGACTTTTTAATAATAATAATAATAATAATAATAATAATAATAATAATAATAACAATAATTATAATAATATTAATAAAAAAAAAATAAAAGCCGAAAGCCTTAGATGCTAGTTCTTTAAGTCTTAGAATTTATTCCCTGGCTAAATTTATATAATGATAATAATAATAATAATTTTTAAATGTTCCGCATTTTCCGTGTCAAGACATTACTTTTAAAGCTAGGAACCAATATTTTTTTCGCGGTGCTGCAGAATCATCGCAGATTCTTAAACGCACTGGTGATGACGTCCACTAGGTTGTTTTGTTTTTTGTTTTCAACTAAGATGGGGAAGCCGCTATAAAATTTTAAGAGGAACTCCCTTTCTTGCTATTAGTTTAAGGGATTACGTGGATTTTGGAAAAGGAAAAAACCAGGCAAGAAAGTTATATTCGGCGGGCGCCGATTCTCGCATACCCCCCACTAAGTTTATCGGATTCTACGCTCCAAGTTGTTTTATTTGATGGTAATGATATTTGGTAATCGGTTATAAAATTAATCCATTTTTAGGCAGATAACATATTTTCATTTAAGCAGTGCACACAATAGTTTTAAACATTCGGTCCTGTTCGCCTTATGATAAATAAGAATAAAACATCATAAAAGCAAAAAAAAAAAAAACAAGAAATTTATTCACGTGCACCTTTGTGTGGGCATGGCGGATGTTTTCCATTTTTGCAAGTAAGGAGTAGAGTGCTTCGTACAGTAAATGTGGACAATTTCAGCCTACAGGTTCAAGTCAATCAGATTGAACCCATAAAGCAGAAATGTAGTGCAAGGTCCTATTATTGCTGCTACATCTGTTACTAATAATTTTGCTACTACTACTACTACTACTACTACTACTACCATTTTAGGCACGATTTTTGTAAACTTTATTTTTGCAGCTAGCGGAGTGAAGACAGTTTCCCATAAACGAATATAGCGATCTTATTGAAAGTTTGCACGCCTCTTCTATGCAGTATAGCGGGAAGCTTAAACAAAGGACTCCAGGACTTCACTATCACAACTTATTTCACATTTAGTCAAAAATTGCACTTCCGTGCATACAATCCTGCCAAAGGTTTAAACATCAATTTTTTTTCTTCTCTAAAATGGATCGCGTTAAAACTGCAGTCGCTTACAAACCAGCCATCAAGGTTTATTTTTATACATTCAAAACATACAACAAATTCATTAAGTTAATTTTCATAACGCATATGAGCCTGGAATTATTTTGTTTATTAGGAAACTGTTATCTTTTTCCCGCAATCGTGTTTTGTTTATTGTGTATGAATGTTATGTATGTCTGCTAACTCTGTTCCTCACATTGTTGACTCCATTGAATTGCAACGGGTAACGATACATTTTCGCAGTAATCGAGCAGAGACATTGTTTGATAAATGTCGGCTTAAGCCTCAAAAGGTTTAAGCTTCAAAAACATTTCTAACATCTTTTATCATCATATTAAAGCAATTAAAAAAATTGAGCAGAGAATAACTGAGCTGAATGCTAGTAAGAGCGGAGGCATTTTGATTAACAAAAGCAAAATATTTACCCAATCTTGTCAAGTTCTGTAGAAGAGAAAGCCGATGCCCGCTTTTGTTGTATAAAAAAACCAAAAATGATTGTTTTAATTTGATTTGATTTTGTCTTAAGTTATCGTCTTCTTTTTCTTCTTCCTGAACATTCAGCGAGTCACGAACAGATCATTCGACTCGTTATTAAAAAAAACAAGTAAGAAAATTAAATTCGGTCGGAACCGAAAGAATCTCTTATCCCATCACCGTTTACCCCAAGAAAGGCAAAAGAAGTAAAAGAACAAAATTCTCATGCTCTACAATATGAACCGGGCGCAGTTGATTTCTTCCATTTTCAAAGTAAAAGCTTTTGTCATAGAGGCATGCGGACGTTGTAGGCGTGTCCTTTAAAAAGATTAGATCAATTCCAAATGGATTTGTAGGCGATATCTTGATTTTCACTAACGGGAGAATGTTTACCATAAATACTACAAAGTTGCGCCAACAGACAGGTAGACAGACGAACAGGCGGACACGTTTAGGTGCACTCAAGATTCGAAACCGGCCAAGCAATTGTATACCTTATTAGGTTTTCAAAGCGTATTTCTGCGCGTTATAAGGGTATTGAAGAAATAATTCAATTTTGATGAACTATAATATTGGATAGGCGTGGTCAATTTTTTGCACTTTTGTGCACAAATGCTACAGCATCATCCATAGAATTTTTGTACGTTTATCTGCTATACGTTATGAGTAATGTGCAAAAAACCAATTTTTCGTTCCTTTTGAAAAACGGAGATGTTCTCAGTTTAAATGGTGCTGTGGGCGTGTTCTTCAATCGACTTGACTAATTTTCAATACCAACTTGAGTGCAAGAACTTCGCCGACGTGTTCAGTAATTCTAACGTTAATGACAGCTATAAGAGACAGGCGCAAGTGCTACATAAACACATATGTACGCAAGCATACGTAAATACTTTTTCCGTTATATCATAATGGAAGGAAAGAGTTCGGGCACTTAGCATTCAATAGCAAGCTCAGAAGGACGAGGTCGTTTTATCCCAATTCCCTATTGTGTTACTAATGAATTACTTTCGACTTGATCTGTCCGTCCATCCGTCTGACGCCCTTCTATGTATTTTCATGTTGAACCCCTTGAAGGCAAATTTTACTTTTTCTTAATAAAATTTAATATATTGACGTACGTTGGATCAAGGATGGACGCTATTGAAAATGTTTCGCATCGGATCTATTTTCCGACCATTTCGCTTGCCACGCCTTATGTGAAAAAAAATTGCAATTTTCAAACTTTCTCGATAAAACTTGCTGAATAATAATATTTCGGTATCCTAACTTACTGCGAAGAATTTGGACCCAGTAGGACAATTTTTGAAGCCATTCCCCCCAAATCTGAATTTTTATATGGTAAAACGGTGTAATTTTCAATATTTCGTTTTGCAAATTTGGCCATAATAGTGAAGTAATGACATAAAAATTAAGTGGACAAAACTTGAATCACTTGCATCTATATCCCGGGCCCCTATTTCCTATAAGGCTTTCCATGAATAGTAAGTCCTTCAGAAAAAGGGCAAACTTTTGGGATAGTTTTTGATGAAAATCGGTATATAGTAGCAATGTAGGAATGCAAGTCCATTTTTTAGATCCCACCACATATAACGGTTATCATAAAAGTCGAATCCTTATGTGGCGAGAAAGTCTAATTTGTGGTCTTTCAGCTGAAAACTAATGAAATCTTTAAAAAGTAAACAATTTGCTAAATTTGCATCGCGTGCCGGCCTTGCCTGCGGTCTTTCATGAAAAGCGTGCCTTTACGTGAAAATAATGCACAATTTTTGGTGTATTACTGCCGAAACGAGCGAATAATTGGGCGGCGTTCCCCGAATCTAATGTCCTTACGTATTATTTCTTGTAGGCGGACGTTAAACAGAGTGATAGCGAAAGATTGATATGCTATCCGTGTTCTATTTTAAGTAACTTGAATCGAAAAAAAAAATCCATTCGACTTGTAGAACTTTGAATTTTATTTAATCTATTTAAGAAATGGCTAAAGATAGATGTTTTCATGTACAATGATGGCACAAACTGATAATGATTTTTATTAAAAAAAAAAATAAAGGCCTCTCAAACATTAATGAATCCATTAAAGGATCGTGGGCACGGCTGCAGTGGCTGCCACCATTGCAACCATCAGCTTCGCACTGGCAGCAAATGGGATAATCGATGTGATAACAATCCATTGCTAGACCGCACCTACGTACTTTTACATAAAGACCCACGACATTGGCTAGAAACATGCGAGAATATTCTAAATGGATGTAAAGGAATTCACTAACATTTTCTTTAATTACGATGTTCCATTTCCAGCAATGAACACGAGCTTTCATAGCAGGCATGCAAGTATTTACGTTGACCCCGTTTCACGTCGTTACAATCGGGCTGATGCATTGCGTTGCAGTTGTAACACTTGAACTGATTTTCAGCTGTTATTGATACGGTTTTTAATTTATATCCAATTCTTATTTAAGATAAAGGAGAAAAAAAATAAAAAAAAATAAAAAAAAATGGTACCATCGTACGCCATGTCTTCATCTTCTTCTTCCGATCCAAATATATTATCTTCATAGTCCTCCGTCTGGGCTTGGGTGTTGATAAAAATAAAATGCACTGTTATCAAAATAATGCATAACGTCGTAAGCTTGTTCACACTCCTCGATAGAGTTTTTAGTATTTTGCACATCGCAACTTAAAAATCTTTCCGTAATTTGTAAAAAATATTTTAAAGGAAAAGAGAGAGACGCAACAATTATTTGTATCTTAAATAAAAACCAACTGGTTTTTTCCGATTTTTCTTTGATACAAAAAAAAAAAAAAAAAAAACACACTTTGACAACAAAATAGATAACGTTATGGATACGCTATCAAATCATTCTAATACTCGTGCATGCGTTCATTGTAGTATTCAACAATCGTCACGTACGACTTGCAGCTCCCATTTCAACTAAAGTAAAGAGTGGAAATAAAACCATTAAATTTGCACGAATCTGAATCTTATTTAATCCATTTACAGAACGGCGAAAAGTACATTCATTCTCTCGTTGCCGAAGTTCGAGGCAAACCATTTCATAGGTAGCAATGACGAATGCTAATAACGATTGTTAATAGAAGACAAAAGGCAGATTTCTCGATCGTCTCCGTTAATGGATGATGAGCACGGTTGCAAGTATTACCACCGTTACAGCCATCCAAATCGCAGCTGCAGCAAACAGGATATTCCACGTGATCGCAAGTCATGAACACGCCGCATCTACGTACCCGTATGGCGACACCCAACATGAAGGCTACAAAAATAAATGAATGTGATACTAAGTAGATGCGAGAGATATTCGTTAAATTTCGCTTAATTACGATGCTCCATTTCTACCAGAGAACACGATTTCTCGAGACAAGAGTGCAAGTATTTAGCTTGACCCCATGCCAATCCGTAGCAATCGGGTTGAGAGTATGAACTGCAATTGTAACATTTGAAACCGCTATGGTCTGTTATCGATACGATTTTTAATTTACGTATAGCTTGCATTCAAAACACACAAAAAAGCAATGAAAACTATACCTTCGTCTTCCTCTTCGTCAGGATTCTCCGTTTGGTCTTGAGCGTGGGAAGAATTGAAATGTATTATCATCCAAATAACGAATAGAGTCATAAACTTGTCCATGCCTATCGACGTAAAACGTGCCTAACCTTTGCAATCTGTATTAATATTTTGCAAATTGCAAATTAAATGTTTACAAAAATATATCGCGTGGATTAAAAAAGAAAAGTATGTAAAAGAACATAAATAAGACAGACAGACGTAATATTAATTTCTGTCTCAAGTAAAACTCAATTGACTTTTTCTTTACTTTTTCAATTAACAAGAAAAAAAAAACCACAAAGGCCAAAAGATAGATAATATTGTGTGCATGTGTGTATGTGGGAATTCATTGTGCATGCGTGCTGCAGATACTTAATAATCTTTATGAAAGCCCCGCAAGTTTCAGCTAAGGAGGGCATTTTTCGTAAAAGGTTTACTTACATATTATTACCGCATACACATATGAACGCCGCAGATTATATGCAAAGTGTATATATATGCGTAGTCAAGGAGCAAATGTCATTTTTGAAAAAAAAGCGCGACTAAAATTGTGCTCAATTTGTCAATAGTATAGGACTCGCTCTTAATGGGTACGGCTCGCCGGATTTCGGTTTTGTAGTGCGCCGCCTTCACGGTGATGTTATGTATTTAGCAGTTCTCGAGTGCTGCATGAAAGGCCCCTGTAAATTGGGTCAAAAAACTCTCCGATGTGCGCATTGGAACTTTCTACACTGTTTCGGGCGCCGCGTGCTCATTGTGAACTTTCTTCGCATTTTTTATATCCTTTTGTAGCGCCTTATAATTAAATAGCGGATTTTGACGAGACCGTAAAGCTTGCTGAATGTAAATGGCAAACACCAAATGACCTCCACAGATTCTTTTGACGGGCTCTCCACAAAGCGGTAGTCAGATACAAGTAGCGCACTGAACGCTGTCCTCTCGCGACTTTGCGAGAGTCGTTAGTGTCCCAGACATGCTTGAAACGGAAAATGCTTATGCAAGTGCCCTTTATTAGCGTCAACAACGTATGACTGTAATTATATTAACCCAGCAGAACGTCTTAGCACGTCGTGATATATGCGTGTTTTCCCGTCAAAACGTCGACTGACGATGTGACGTTTCCGTGAAGAAGAGGGAGTAGAAAAGCTATGCGCCGAAGGAAAATGAAGGAATAAAATAAAGGTCGATTTTAAAACGCTTCAAAATCCATTTTTAGAGCAGCGACACCTTGTGCACGCATGCGTTGTGCATTTATGAATGGAGGTGCCTGTACATCTCGGTACAGGTGTCTTTTCTTCGGAAAATGCAATAATCATGGCCACCTATCAAATCAATCAAATTTGATTTCGATTCTGATTTCGAAAAATCGCCTGTCATTTGTTATTTTGTTTCGATAATTTTTTAATTCGTATTCATTTTCAGTTTGCAACGGATATGCGTGCATCTGTTCTGTTAAAGAATTTGTGTGTGTTTGTTATCTTAAATTTGTTGTGTTTTAGCGTAGAAGAAGGTTAGTATTGTGCGGTATATCGCAAATGGGATTTTTCGCTTCATTGTACTGCCCTTTATTGGTTTGGCTTCCGATCTTTTTGTAGTCGAGCCAGCTGTAGATTGTTATAGTTGCACTTTCCCAAGGGATTGGGAATGCAATGCCTTGGCAGCTCTTACAACCAAGGACGGATTTCTCAGGACGTGCAATGACTCATGTTCGGTGTTAATTGGTCAAGATGGTAGAATGGGTGCTTACGGTAAGGTTGCAAGCGTCAGTTGAAGCCCGTACTTTGCCATTTCATATCTTCGTTTTAGAGGAAAGTGTCACATTAACGCGTGATTGCTATCCAATACCAGCGTGCTCTTCAAATAGTTCTATATGCTGTCAGTGCCAAACCTCCCGTTGCAATGTAAACAACCTTTGCGAAGATGTCGAAGTCAATAATACCGCGATTGCTTGTGTAGATTTCCCCCTAAACTCCCCTTTTAACTTCTGGCTATGGGTCAGCGTCTGTATGACTTCAATTGCATTCTTCTTCCACGACTTTTAAATTCTAAATGTAAAACAATTTCGACTATTCCGTTTAAAGAAAAATCTCTCATTTTAAGAATGTATGTATATATATATATATATGTAATATATGTATTTTTCACACGAGTTAGAGAATCATTAACGATGAACATATTGATAAAATTAACGAAAATATTAGCCGGGAAACTGGATTCACTGGATATTTGCATGAGGAGATATTTTCAGGCGTAGGATCAATGCAGTCATTGCTGAAGTTGCAACCATCGGTGTCACATTGACAACATATCGCATGAGCTTGATGGCATGAATGCAATGGTCCACAACCCCGTCTCAGGAGAATATGTCTTACTTTAACGAAAAAAAGTAGACAAGCATTTACAAGACTACTTATGTAAGCTTCGTCATCACTTACTGCCGCCCCATTGTCCTTTAAGCACAGCGCAAGTGCTCAAATTCTGGACACATTCCGTTAAATATCTTGGATCGGCGGAATACATAATATCGTCGCAACTCAAGTGATCTCTCGAGTTACAAACGTGACACCGCAGGTTGGAAACTATGATAAAAATGTCACCTTTAAGTCAGTCGCTCTTATGTTTATTGGGTTTAATTACCTTCTTTAAAAAAAAGCGAAAATATAACGATGCACAAAATTTTGTTGCACATGTCATCTGCTAGCCAAGGCTGAAACAAAAATGAAATAGTATTTTCTGAAAGAATTTTATGTTCGTAAAAAGAAAAATGACATACTGGTGTGAGAATTCTAAGGAGGCCTTGAAATTTTTATAGAAGCGATAAAAACTCTAAAAAATCTCTATCACGCCTACGATTGGAGATGTATTAGCTTCCTTCATTTTTCAGTTGACGTCATAATTCCATATTTTGTATCTTAAATTTCTTTCCCCTTTAATTCTAATTTCCTCTAAACCAGCAAAATTCTATATATAAAACTGAATTGGTATATAAAACAATTTTTAATAAACCAAATCTTCAACCAACAACGACCATTGGGAAGATACCATTTTTTATACCCATCACCGAAGCACATGGGATATATTCATTTTATCAAAACGTTCGCAACGCCCAGAAAGAAACATCAGAGACCACACGAAGTATATGCATCCTTGATCAGCATCAAATCCCAAATCAATTTAAGCATGTCCGTCTGTCCGTCTGTCCATGTGTCCGTTTGTCCGTAAGCCAGAACAATGCCAAAACTGCCCAACTTTCGGACATGACGTTCGGTGAGAAGCATAAGACTGCTCATTGTCCTGATAATTCCATCGTGAGTCGTGCAAATTGCAATCGAAACCATACCTCCACAGGGAGCGGAAGTTCGAGCCGTGGTCATGATTGACAAATAAGAGACAAATTGAAAAACATAGACCAGAACAGCTGCAAAAGCATCAGGTCAACCCAGAACAGATTCCAAAACAACCGGTCATTCAGAGAGAGAGAGAGAGAGAGAGAGAGAGAGAGAGAGAGATAGAGACACTATAAAGTCCTTTACTATAATTTAAAAGAGTGTTTCTTTGCCTTTTTCCGTCTTCAAGCTCTCGGACATATAAAATAATCAAAATTTGCTTCGGTTAAGTTGTGAGCAAATATCAATATAAATAAAAATTGTAAAATTGATTAAATTAAAATGCATCATGGAAGCAAAATCATTGGGATAAAATAGGATATTTATTTTACAGTCCTAAACTTCCCCTAAACATTAGTCGTTCGAGCGGGATCTAGGACCTCTGCTTTGAAAACGTTACATTAAGCGATTGCACATAAACGGATTTATGGTTTGTAAACACATTGTATATATTTATGTGGAAGAATTCTTAATTTTATATAAGCAATTTTAATTGAATTTAACTGGTGCGAAATTATTTCAATTTAAACGTGTGGTAACGGCTTTAAAAACAAAAAACATTCCAATTAATTCGCTGCTGCAGAAGAGTTTGTTCATTATGAGAACTTCATAAACGTTCTTCTGTGGAACGTTGTTGAGATTAACGGAGAACATTTTTAGTACAAAATCAAAAATATGTACATGCAGTTATAAACGAAAAAAAAGAAAAATCTTATAGGATAGAAATGAACACATACATAACATACATGTCTCATATTGAAATTTGTATAAGTGCTATATTATCTCTATTCGATATTATCTGTAAAGGTGCATCATATAATCAAGTTTGTGTTGAAGAAAGTGGGGCTGCTCAGGTCTTACATATGTAATTAACTGCGATCAATGTGTTTATTTAAATAAAAATTTTCAAAGAACTTGCTGGAATCCCATTTTTTTTTTATTCTGTAACACTTCATCATTTGAGCTCCCAACAAGGCTTTCAACTTTGTTGGATAATACTTTCATATTTTTGTTACACAGTAAACAAGTGCATCAACCGCAATGTGAAAAAAACAAACAGCCGAACGAGAAAGGTTTAAACGTAAAGCCCAGTTCGTAAATGATTTGCATTCTGCTCACTCGTTGCTTCCGTGGAAAGAGGAGATAAAGTCTCTTTTTGAGTCCTTTAGGACATCGTACAATGATTTGCTGGCAGTTTTCGATGAAACCGAGGCCGAAGCCCCACTTGCGGAAATAAGAACCCAGTACTTAACGATATATAAGTCCAGTTATCCAGTATCCAGTTATCTCCAGTGCTCTTCTTTCATAAGTGCAGAGTTTGATAAATTTCAACATAGTAGCGTACCCCATGAGGATATTAAGATTCCAGTAATCCCTAATGTACTTTTACCCCCTAAGGATATA
This sequence comes from Glossina austeni, assembly GCA_000688735.1. Lineage (NCBI taxonomy): Eukaryota > Metazoa > Arthropoda > Insecta > Diptera > Glossinidae > Glossina > Glossina austeni. The sequence continues at coordinate 264,340 of KK502494.1, read as the reverse complement.
ATTAAAATAAGCCTATTAACAAATGAAGGTTTCGCCTTAGCTCGACAAGATTTGGTAGAGAGCTATGGGAATAAGCGAATTATTATAATTCCCAACTCAGAACCCTTCCCAATTTAACCGCGGTTACAAAGGAATCGGACCATCAAATTAAATCTTTACAACGACTCAACGATTCGATATCTAATTTGTCTTTGCCGAAAATAAATACGGAAACCTGGGACCTGCTATTCATATATACATATGTTCTATCTGTCTTCCAGAATCGACTTTGAATTCTTGGGAGCGAACTCAAAAGCGCTGGTTGGGATTGCCCAAGTGAAAGGACCACACCGTTATTCCACTCTAAAATTAGTAGCCAAGATGCGCTCCCCTGCTTGTAATCCATTAGTGAAATCTCGAGAAGAGCCTTTGCGTACGCACAAAGGAAAGCTAATGAAAGCAACGTAGCCGACGAATTTAAAAATTGCAAAAGTCAGTTCGCTGGTAATAGCTGTAGACAAAGACATCATTCTCTCTTACATCGAGCCCATTTTCGTCCAAAACAAGAACTCCATAACCCTGCCCAGCAAGTGCATTCACCCCAGAAAATTAATAATAAATCTATTGCGTTGAGTCAAAATCCTGTCACTATTATCCCTTCAGATCAGCAGTGAAATCCCCTTAACATAGCCTCAAATCTCAGCCACCAAAGTAATGATAGATAGGCATTCTGACGTCACGAAGTCGTCTATCACTCGCCAAATATTTAATACTCTTTTAGAATCCAACGCATATTAAGTATTCTTAGGCAAAAGTCTCTATTTCCACTGGCGACACTAAATATCACATTAGGGCTCTCATTGTTCCTAGTTCTGAAGCCAGCCTTAGTTCTAGTCGACTAAAAAAAAAGACTAGCCATCCCAACAAAAACTTTGCGTCTCGAACAAGTCGGTGATATGAAATAATGAAAATGTCTTCTGTTTAGTTGTGAACAAATATAGATATAAACCAGTGAGAAAGTTATATTGGGCGGGGGTCGAATCTCTCATACCCACCACTGCGTTTTTCGCATTCTACTCTCCAAGGTCTTTTATTTGATACCAATATCGGTGATAATATTAAAAAAAAGTATTCGCGGTGTCTCCCGTATTCGTTTTAGAATTAACCCGTTTTTAGGCAGATAATATATCTTCACTTGAGGAGTGTACAAAATAGTTTTAAACATTCTGTTTTCTGAGCATAAGACCTCGAAAAAGTGAAAAAAAATACAATTTGATTACTTGTAACTTTTTGAGGACATGGCAGATTTTTCCCATTTTTCCTCGTAAAGAGTACAGTGCTTCGTAAAATATATGTGGAAATGATCAGCTTGCTAACTTCTACAATTTCTGAGTAACGAGCAAAAAACCCACAAATTATTTTTAAGAAAAACGGAATTGCGTTCAATTTACGCTCCATTGCGGGCGTTCGCTCTGATCAATTTGGCCCATTTCCAATGCCAACCTGCACCTGCAAAAACTTCCAATACATTTACCAATTTTGAAGTCCACATCTACATTTTTGCGACCAGGAGAGTGCTAACACGGATGCACAAACGGACAGACATCGTTAAATTAACTCAGAATTTCACGCTGATCAAGAATATATATACTTTACAGGGTGTCTGAAGCTTCCTTTTGGGTGTTACATACGACATTATGAAAAGAAAAAACAAAATGACTGCACCGCCAATTTACAGTAGTGGGTAAAATAAAAATTGTAAAAGTGATTATATCAAAATCTATAAAGGAAAATGCGGACAAGTTTTATTAGCGATTGGAATCGGAGGAAACAAAACCGTTGGAATAAAAGTGGATATTTAATTTGCTGTCCTAAAACCCCCCTCAACCAATCGTAAATGGTGCTGCACAAGGACAAATTCTTGGGCTAACATTTTGAATGAAATCAAAACAATTTTTCGAGCAACTACTTTACATACGAACTTGTGTGTTGTCTGCGGGACGATCTGAGCCAGAAAAGTCACTGCCGTCAGCGAATTAACTATCCAAGCAATCTGAATCACGTGTCCGCCATCAAGAATGAAATGGATTGTGGGATCGTAAAGCAAGTGGTTTGGATGAAGGAAACAAGCCAAGAAACAAGGAGTATAAGCACATTGCTGCGCGAAAAGCGTAATGTTATCCCAACACCTGACTACTTTCTGTATCTAGCGATAAAACAAAAGCCTTCAGAGAAAGATTCCTAGAAGATTATAAAGTATCGTGTAGCTTGAGCTGCCAGAAAACGTATGGATAATGTTGTAGTAAAGCGACTGGACTCAAGATCAGTTCCTATACGTAGGATCAGTTCTTATTGGTAAGCGAGTCACGTCCAAGAAAATTTAGAAAAATTAAATTTCGGTGACGTCGGAAGTGCATCTTTAAAAAATATTCGCCATGAAGTAATCCGACTTTTCTCTTGTGTTATTAACTCTTACGTCTTACGTCAAATTCCAATATTTTCCAAATATATGGAACTCATTCCCATTTTTAATCCACCTGTTAGTCTATTGTGAGCATATGTGAAAGGCTTACTAAACCCAAATTATCAAAAACAATTAAAAGCAATTTAGGAGAAAACTATTATTTTCCGTAAACAATTTGGTTTCAGAAGTCGCATATGTCGGCATGTCAGTCCGATATCTTTTTCCGGTTTTCCGGTTCTCGAAGTTAAATTAATCCGAACTTTTTTGTTTGAAAGGTGTTTCTGCGTTTCTCTAGCAAGCGAATTGTTTGATTTATTGTGCGTTCCTGCAGGTGCTCCGCAGGGATCTGCCCTGCATTCAATTTTGTATTCGTTTTATTGTTCTGACTTTCCATGATCGTTACGTTGCTTTATATGCCGATGATATCGGCGTGAACTTGATTGTGAATTAGTTAAAAAGCAATTATTTAAATAATTAGAGGAGATGCAAGCACTTTTACTCACGTGGAAAAGAGACGTTCCCTTTCTAACCTCAGCTGGTTTGACAATTCGATGTGATGAAATTTCTCTTTCTGATTACTTTAGTTATACTCGATAAGAAGTTAATCTTCCGTATTCATATTCAACATGCAGTGTTGCATTTAAAATAAATGCAACATCGCCATAGAAATTCCGTATGCATGAGTTAGCCCCCAATTTACTACTGTTAGCAAATTGCTGTTACGTATGGGTGTTTTTCAATCGATTTTATTACATGCCTGTCCAGTGTGGAGAAACCCACCTAACAAAATTGCAAACATTTCAAAATGTATCGTTGACGATGATGCTAATTTTGCCGCGAGTAAACAGTTCCCAAAAATAGCAAGCGAAGTCCTATTTCGAGCAAAAATTCTCCAAATCATTTATTTAACAGCATTCTTGTAAATCAAACCCTTTCTACAGCCTAACATGTAAGCTATGCTTCCCAACTATCCTGAGATATTTAACCCTAATCGAAGCTTTTCATTTGTAGATAGATGTTCTTGCGCTATGTTCATCACATTATATGTGTTGTATAAAATAAAATAGAATTCCGCAAATATGTAATACTCTTAAACGAAGCGCGTGTAAGCCGTTCACGGTAGTTTTACTCTTTCTTCTTCTACTATAAAACTAAACTTCCAACTTCAAATTTCGAACCACTGCTTTGCAGCTACGAAAAATTCAATCTTTTTTCATTGCAAATACATTGTACACGTCTTCAATCATATTTTTTATCACTTTCCTGGTTGGTTAAGGCCTCATGTAAAAATTAGCCCATCTTCAGTGAACACAAAGTGATATTACCACTTAGAGATAAACTAATGGAAGACAATAATATGAAAGCTAACAATATTTCTTTTGCATTTCTTCTTTGTCTATTAAAAAGTAGGTACGCGATAGGATGGGCGTGTTAAAGGCGGCATTGGGCAGATAATTAAAAAAACCCATTGTTAATTCAGTTGAAAGTAATTGCGTTTTGAAAATGAGTCCAAGTTCGCAAGCGATGTAATATTTTACAGCAACGTAGACGACAATATATGCGGGCTGTTTGCGGTGAAGATTCTTCATTAAAATCGGGGCAACTCGGATTTTTTATAACCTATCACTTCAGAAATTTTAAAGATAACAATGCGCGGCGCTTCCGTCGACCAATCGTTGAAGTTCATATTTCATCTTATGACATCGCTGTGGAACTAATCATTGACTAAACAACTAAAAAAGATTTTGGGAACCACTGCAAAGTGAATTTCTATCAAATCGCTGCTAAAATGCAAATTCAGACACTTTTGGGACTACTGACAATAATGTGTGAAAAAAAGAAAGTATACAAAAGAGTTAACGCTGTGTGAGGTCTTGCTTGTAAAGATTGAGGACTGCTTAAGTTTGAATTTGAGGTGAGGTGTACAGAATCAATGAATACGAAAGCCGTTGTTTTTGCGCGACAAAAATTATGAGAACTTGGGTAGGAAGTTGACACGTACTAAGGGTGATACATCTGTCGGGTATAGCGAACCTTGTCCAAGTCAAATGCTATTTGTTTCGCTATTGGCAGAACGAGGCGAGGCAAGTAAGACTGACTTGGCCAAAAGTTTCGAATGCCTCCTATTTCGCTTAATAAACTTCTTGTGAAATATGAGAGAAAGGGATTTAAATTCTCTTTTACCTATTATTAGGGTTTCTCTTGCCTAATATATAATTTGAAGACACACTTGAAAACTCTTGCTTCCAAACTATTCGGATTGTTCGCTGAAATAAAAAACGAATTTCTTTGAACACATTTTACTTACACAATCGAGACTGATTCCTTCTACTCGCAAGCTAATAATATTGATATTAATTGGTGTTGCGTTCATGTTCGTGCAGATTAATGGAAAGATTGGAGGCCCGTTGAAGAAAGTGAAATGCTTTGAATGTAATAGTACTCACAAACTCAATATCTGGAACACATGAACAACAATTACAAATTCCTTACGAAATGCGAGGATGGTATCGACAACGATCCTCAATGTTATGTCGCTCTTCCGCTCGAACGGATGCAAAACTTAGATACGATAAATTAAAGAACTGATAAAGAGTATTTTTATTAATTGTAGAAAATTTTCCAAAACCGGAGCGCGGTTGCAAAGAAGAAGGTTACGAATGCCCAGAAGCTCATAGGTGCTGCTTCTGTTCATAACACGGTTGCAATGGCAACAATTGGTGCACCGGTAACTCTGCTTGTGGCTTACGGCAGTTATCGAAAGCTTACATCGGATGGTGGTCTTTCTATTGAAGAACATGATTTGAAATAATATGCCGTAAATACAGAGGATCTTACGAACGGTCCTATTTTCGTCTTTTACTGTGTAAGATAGTTTCCATTGTTTTGTTAAAGTAAATGCAAACTCTTCCTATGAAGTTATCTTGAAATCATTACTTGGTTTCAAATTGAACGCAATGAATGAATTACTGAATTAATCAGCACGTTTGCTATATGGATGAGACAATAATCAGAAGTTATTGTACCCCGTCTTGGGGACTTTTGCTTCATTGACAGAAATTGAATTTTATCGAGGACATCTGAGTGCACTGTGCTTGCTTCCAGTTATATTTGCCTTCGACATACGAATATTTTGAAGCGAGTTTCGTAAGGTTCTGCGACGCATTATAAATAATTTCTAAGCCCAATTTTGCTTTCATTGTAATTTTTATGCAAACAAATTTTTTCATAAAGTAAAATCCAACATTCTTACAATGATGCAAATAAAAATTAGGTTAATTAGGCTGCCGAAAACGTTGCTCAAATTGCTGCACTTATCCAAAGAGTTATCGCTTAACATTTGCGCATAGTCTCGTAGGCAGCAACAGTTCGTTGTCTGCAGATCAAATTCAATTTTGCGCTCATTGGATCTGCCAATATTGTAATAAATGTGTTGAGAATATCGTTGCGGATTGTTGGGGTTGCAAGGTAGAAAACAACCTAAGGAAATAAAAACAGACAGTATTCCAAATGCATTTTAAAATTTGCTACGATATGCCGAAATGTTCACGTTTACGCGTTCCCTCACCGTTTTCACCGAGAAATGTCATTCTTAATAATATTCCATACGCTATATAAAACTAACTATAAAAATTTTTTAGGCAAAAAGAAAAATTCGAATTAAATATAAAAGAAATTCAAATGTGTGCTGATAGGTGTCAAGTAAATCAAGTTTGGATGTTAGGAGATCGTTTCCGACACACAAAACAGTAACGTCACCGATTTTCTAAGCTAATTAGTAAATTGATAAGAGTGTAACCTTCCTTTCCACCATCAGTCCTTCCTTCCTTTCTCACCGTCAGAGACGATGCATTAAGAGGCAATGCCACCCTGTTCGCATCACATTATATTAGTAAGTAATTCTTCTTGAATTCATTTCGAATTTCGCGTTGAGACAAATCTTTCACAAATAGTTGTACCTGCGTCTGTGTTAAGCTGCTTTAAAGCTTTTTAAGCGACCGTTGCGGCTCTATCGCAAAACTACACTTTCTTGTACACCTCTTCGAACTCTTATTTTCTAGGTAAGTAAGTTGGAAGTAAATCTCTAAGCCCCTGAAACCATGCAAAAGCTTGGCAATCGATAACAGTAAACAACACCAGTTAATTTTTGAATCATAGAAAGAAAGAGAAAGAGTCCGATGTTAGGATTAAGTTTAGTTTTCTGCAAATATAGCACCATTTACAGCTTTAATTGAGAAGGAAGCGCCAAGAATAAGTCCACGTTACTCAAGTGGCGGTAGGGACAACAGAAGCAACCTATTTAAATAAAGAGGCAGAGAGACAAGTGGGTCCCAATCCAAATTCGTAAGGGCAACAATCAAGAATTGCTTTTGAACGGATTCAATGGAATCTAAACAACAGCCGTAGGAAAGAGATTACACAACAGTAGCTAACTATTTGTCTAACTAGGCACATATATAGCCTTTTTGTAATGTAAAGACCCGTAAGTTCTTTGGACCACCTCTTAATGAAATCTACGACGCCTGCACAAAATTAAGAACGCATATAGGTAAGGAATGGCAACGATGCCGCGTTAATTGTCTGAGGCAAGAACAAAAATATTCGTCGATCGAAGCACTTCATTGCTATTCAGATTCAATTCATTTCTCAGTCGAATCGTTACGGCGGATGAAAAATGTTTTCTTTATGACAACGTAAACCATTGCAAGCAATGGCTTTCTGCAAATCCAACCAAAATATCAACCTCTAAATCCACTTTGGGTCAGGGGGATTGAAAATTTGCGATGGAATTGCGATGGACGCAAGTGATAACATAATCAATGGAGAAATAACTGTTTGAATTTATTAAAATAGCTATTACAGTGTGCTTTAGATATCAAAATAATTGATTACTTATTATATCCATCTGGCTATCGTTATTTAAAACTTTGGTGTTATATATTTTTTAGCCTCAAATTTTTGTATTTAAAGAGCATCAGAGCCGTCGCCAGTGACTACGAATTGCCAAAAAAGCATCCGAAGTACGCATGCGTCGCTTTTATTTTGTTCCATTAACAATGAGGCGCTGCCAAGCTACGTAAAATTGTGATACTATTATATATATATATATATATATTTTTTCATGAGCAGACAGTCGGGGTATGTTTTCTACACGCGCAAGCTCGTGAATGGCTAAGTGGGATTGGAGAGGAGGGAAAAGGGAACAACATTTATGTAAACTGTTAAGAAAGACGTTTATGTCAATGTTTGATTCTCTCCAGAAGTATTTAGTACGCAGCATTTGTTGTACTTCTCCTCCAAAATCCATCCTTATGCTATATACTTTCTCCAAAGCAATTTCTGGTTTAAAAAACAACAATGAACGCCACTCTCCAACATCCTTTCAAAACTGGTCTACGATGTCGAATAATATCATGCATGCAGTGTTTTTTCAGTTTTGGGAGAATAAAATCACACTTCACAAGAAACGATGCTGCAGAATAAAACTTATATAGGATTATTTATAACGGCGTTGAGGCACGTTAAGAACTGTGGGGAATTTAAAAGTTAGTAACGAGTTCATCACGCATGGCATTATACGTTTCCGGTGCGGTTGATGGCCTAGTTTACACATGCCAAGAGAGCAATTTCGCACCTCTCAAAATAATTTGGTTATCCTCGTTATCCGGATCGACATCTTCTTTAACCTTTCTTATGGTGTAGTCCTTGTAAACGTGATCCAGCATATATTTAACAAAAATTCATCTTTAATACTGCCTTCAAGAAATTTAGATAAAAAACGCTCGCATTTCATTTCGCATTGTGAAAGTTGATTATGTTTCCGATAATTTTCTACTCCTTCATTATAATCCTAGAAGATTTATCGGTTTCTCGTATTGCGTAAATATTCTGACAATAGAAACTTACAATCGGTAATATATTCGTTCCATTTTCATTAGATTAGGAAGGTTGTGTCTATGATTAGGGTCGGCTTTATGTATCCATTTATTAACCAGTGGACATACTATTATTATTATTATTTTTTTTTTTGTTTGTAGAAAAGAAATGGCTTAGGCCTGTATGTTTCACTTTAGACCCATAATCGAGTAACGTAATTGAAGTTTCTTAGATTTTTTTTTTTTTTTTTTATTTCTAGGTTATGTTTGAATGAACAGTGCATCCTTCATTTTACAAATTTCTTTTTGTTCTGCTGGGGTATTTTTTTTTTCTTTTTGTTCAATTGGGTAACATGCTGAGGTTGGTTGTGAACACATCAACGACAGCATGAAGACTGAGTGGACATATTACGACATCACTGCATTACGAAATGCGTTATGTTAGCCTAAATATATTTTCACCCCAAGATGCAGTTATACCATTTTCAAAGTAAACATTAGCCTGACAGAAGCTTCGCGTTATTTTGACGATAGATTGTTTAAACATGCCACACAATCGGAATGAACGGCTCATATAGAAAAATGTTGCAATTTTCCATTTTTTCAATAGACTAAAAGTCATAATAAAAAGTAGTTGAGTTTTTCGCAAGAAGTAAACATTAGAAACCGTTTCGCTTTTACCTAAATACAGTTTTCTCAGATTTCATTTTTAGTTTGGTTTTACTTTCTTTGCTTCGCTAAGTCAATACAGCAAACGGGAAACGTTTCTCAGTTTTTTCACGCGATAAAAACTTTTCGAATCTTTTTACTTTTTCACTCTACGGATGCATATAAGAAAGAACCAAAAATAAAAAAACGATGCAGAGGAACATGCGTGGGATGGTGCAGGAATATCATAAAATTTGTACATTAGAAAAAGTTGTGTCGTTCTATATTCGCCAGCAAATGGTAAGGGGTTTATTAACTTTCTCGCTTCGTTTTTCCAACCCACAAGAAGGAAGACAGATATCAAATGTAGTGTGTATTACCTTCAGTGCTTCATTCTATCTATCCATAGAAGTTTTGGCAACTTTATGGAAATTGTAAATTCAACTGAAATCTGGGCGATATATCCACAGATTAAGTTCAAAAATAGGTGCAACTTTCTTACAAATGCGATAATAATCCTTAGATAAAACTGTAGTAGAGCCTTCAAAATAACTATTTACACACACACACATTACTTAGTTTCATAAATTACTAATAATACAAATATATAAAGCACTGCAATAAGACACATAGATGATATATATATTTTCCAATTCCAATTCCAGATCACTTGAAGTAATTATCTTCCGCCTATCGCAGCATTTTGAGTAAAAGTAGCAAAATAGTAACGTCTTGCAATAATCAAAAGAAAAAGTACCACTTGTGTGCACATGTTATATAAACAGCACATCAATCAATAAGTCCCCGGTCTGATAGATCCACCGACTCATATGATTTCTGGATGGTACCAACCATCCCACCATACGTGTGAACATTTCATGGCATTCTGGCCATTACTTTACGGATAAAAGCAGTTTTAGTTACGTTGCTTTTGTCATTTTCAAAACAAATGCACAACGGATTTCGTTTATTGCTTAACGGTCACAAATACCGCTAGCAAGCGGAATTAGCTTAAAAGACGTTTAGTGAGTTTTGACTGTGGAAGAAATAAATTTGTGGGCTGTTTGCTAATTTTAAACCGATGATGCTGAACGCACTCGTTGCCCGAACTATTATGGGCTAACTATTGAATGACGAAATTGCAAGAAAAATAAAAACACCCAATTAAACCGGAGACTTGTTGAATAATATAATATATGTATGCATATATATTGTCTTCAATGCCTTCGCGTCAAAAAGCGTGGAACTTTCTTACGCATTCATATGCATAAGCGGCAGCAGCGACGAAGAACACAAGACTATGCAAAAATTAAGCCACTTTGTGGAAACATGACCATATTTTTTTGAAGTTATTGGTAAGCAAAAAATTTTTAGTGGCTTCCTTGCAAAAACTAAGGCAATCAAGTTCGATACACAGCCATGGACATATGTAAATAGTGCAAACTTCCACCTGAAAATACACAAAACGGTTTATTAAGAGATATTCAAAAAACACAAAAAAATACGTTTTTTGAGCAGTTGCAAGAAAGAATATTCCAAACGTTTGAAACTGTTTATGAAAATGACTAAAAATAATAAAATACTACTCAGCCAAAGACTGGTATAGACTGACGAAAAAGGAAAATTTAGTGGTTTTCCTTTTATACTACTCGCTCAATACTCTCGAATTATCTATTGGTGTTTAAAATAGCTGCTACCCATGCTTTCGACGCGTCGCCATCCCCACTTTATCATTGCTTGTAAATACGTTGTTTTCTAAATGCTTAGTCGGAGCTCTCTAACATAAGGCATCTTCTCTTCCATCGTTCCAATAGATTTTAGATCGAATCATTATATTACGTTCCACTTAGTGGTTTTCTGAGTCTGCTTTATATTGTGCACTTGCCCTCTCGACAAGAAAGCAACAAAGTTTTCACATCTCGCCCAAGTATATTAATTACTGTCTCGCCAGAGGCACACAAACAGACAAATGATACAGACTTTGGCCAAACAAACACGCAAATAGGCGAATACGTACAATTTCGAGCCAAGAGATTTTTTATTTTCATCCGCCCAATCAGTTGCACATCATCCACGAACTGTCTGAAAAGAGTTTTTCGCTTCGCTTTTCAGTTCGTTCGTTGCTTCTCTAGAGAACTTAAGTGTCTGGTTTACTAGTGCTGATTAGAACAGTGACATTGCCAATGGAAGCAGTAATTTTTCTTATTTTCGCTTTGTATGTTTTATTTATTTGTACGCATCACCGAAAGTTCATTTTGCTTGAAACATTCACTTCCTCCACGAAGCTTGATGTTGAAAACGGAGCAATTCGGTCGCAGACTGCGCATACACATCTGCTTTCAAAAAGAATACATAGGCACAACGATGAAAATCCCTCCGCACATTCGATACTGTATGTATCGAGCGTACGTACTGCACATGTATAAAACCTAAAAAAATCGGCCACGCCCATTCAATATTATAGAATACCGGAGATTAATTTTTTCTGTCTCTTTTTAATCTTTTTTTTGTTTTTAACTAAAACTAGTGGATATAAAAGATTCGGTCTAAGCTGAGTATAATGATCCTACCAACGTTTATAGCCTGCACCGCTTGTAAGATAGCGGTGTATTAAGTTTGGACGGATGCATGCAGCAACAAGAAGGATTTCAGATAGATCCATTTTTATTTATAGCGACCTATTCAGAATCACTTTCTCCTCTGAGTCGATCTGAGCTCGTCTGTTCGTCTGTCTATCTGGCTCTCTTTTGCTCAGCTTAGATGTCGCAAGTTTTGGAGATATTTTGATGAAATTTAGTACACCGACATTTTATGGCCCAAGGACAAACACTGTTGAAAATGGTTGGAATCGAGTTATTTTTTCCACCGCTTCCCATATAACATCTTGTTCTGGAAAGTGATTTTGTGAATAACTGTGTAGGCAAAATGGTGGATGACATTTAATGGTGGGTCGTATCCCACTATAGTCTTTTTGTCTATTTATAAGCAAATTAAATTAATTTAATTAGCATAATAAGTCAATTTTGGAGCTTTTTCCGGTGTCCTCCCATAGCTTGAGATACCTTTGCCGTCGTCCTTTTTCTAATTGATACAAATAAACGGTGATTTTATTTTTTTATGCATAGAATCGGTTTTCTCTGCACGCGATGCGCTTTAACAAAATTGCTAAAAAATTTAAGACCGGAACAATCAAACCATCGATGACAGTAATCAAAATTGGTAATTATTGTTTTGAAATATTGCTTCTAAACTGTCAGCACTTTTTGTACGCATGCAAAGCGGGAAAGCACCAAAAGGTGAAACTAAATTTTCCAGTATTTTCCAATACTTTCGTTTCCGCGATGCTAACAAACATTGCTAGCTAGGAATAATTATATCGTTAACATATGTTTATTAAAATTTCTTGCTGTAGATGATGTTATTCATGGGGCAGTGGCTTTATATGAATTCGAACGTAAGCGTGCATTTAAAATATGAAAGTAAAAAGAGCGCTTTTGTTAAAGAAGAAGTGCTTGCAAACTAAAGAGAAACTTTGTTTATTACCCGGAGATAGTAAAAAGTGCTGAAAGCCGAAAAGAACGCATGTTTTCCTTCCACTATTTTTTCTTGCCGTCATGAAACTTTTATAAATGTAAGAAAGTGAAACAACTAAGAACATTATAATCGGACAAAGCCGACCGTTAGATATCCTACAAAAATTCGCCTAGTGCTGTTATCCACTTGCTTTGGTATTGTACATGAAAAATGAAAGCAAAGCCATGTTGGTCCTGAAAGCATCATACGGCGCGATTTAAAGTTAACGCACTTAATTTACTTACCAAAGATTTTATTATGTTTCATTTTCCGATATTAGATTTTCACTCCATATAAAGTCGTACTTTTCATCATGGCTCCTATATGTGTTAGGCTCTAAAAAAAACCGACCCACCGTTAATTTTGTTGCTAAATTGCTACTATGGACCAATTTTCATCATAAGATATGAAGAATTAAACATTTTTCTGAAGGGTTCACTATTTGTGGGCTCAAAGAAATAAACCCATGTGGTTTAAATTTGGTTAAGGTTTATGTCGAATTGCTATCATGAACAAATTTTCATCATAAAATATTAAAGATTAGGAATTTTTAGCATATTAGACATGCGTCATCCAAATTCAGTAAGATTGACTTCTTTATCAATTTGCTATTAAGAACCAATTGTCACCATGAAATATTGAAAATTATACCTTTTTACGATGCAAATAGTTTTCCAGTTTTCGTAGGACCTACGTTTTCACACCAACTGTCAATGTAGAAATACTGTTGCTCAGCGACTTTTGTCGAGAACTTGTGAAAATTGGATGTTTTTCCATATAAGGACTTTGCAAAACAAAATGTTATATTGGAAGCCGTCGGAAAAAGCTCCGATCCGAAACATTTTTAATAGCGTTGACGCTTGGGCCATAACACCGAAAGTAATAACTATATCTGAAAAATTGGGACCTGCACGTTGAACACAAATACACTTGGACAGCTACAAGACGGACGGACTGATATGAAAAATCGAGACGAGGTGAAAACTTGAGAATTTTTTTGCTGTTTGATAAGACTACGCACGTCTCCCGTTTTAAGCGGATATATAATTTTCTCTTGTCTTCTCAATGCATAATTTTTTTATCAAAACATGAAAAACATTGCAAATTAACTTTCGAGCAACAACGCCTTGACCTCATTTTGCTAGAAGCCACTAACAACGCGAGTGGCTTACTACTAGCACTGTCTTCTTAAAACGTTGACTTATTGTTTGTGCGAAAAGCGACTACACTCCACTTTCAAACAAATGAGTCTTGTAAACCTTAAATATTCTTTCACCGCGATCTCGTATTCTATCAGAATGATGGCAAAAAGTGTACCACGATAAGGATTTATACTTACTTTTGATACATACATACAGTCAGGGGCGGGATAATGCTCCAATTTTTTTTTTAAACCGAAATTATATTTATTTGCAAATGCATATATCAGTTTCCACATACTTGTAAGAAATACTGATTAGAACCGTGTCTTTATGTTCACTACAAGGCTGAAACATTTGTTAAGGAAAACCCTGGAGAATACGCGAAGTACAGAAATTCTTGGCCCTTATTGAAAGGTTTAAAATTTCCTCTAAATGATTTATTTCGATTGTATTAATTTGTATCACTATATATAGCGTAAATAGTTATCACAGGGTCCATCTAGAGGAATTTTGATATTGACTTGGAAGCAATAAATCCGAATGAAGGGTTTTTATTTATTCCAACTCAAAATCCGCTAAGCCGCAAAATCGACTAAATTTCTCCATGACGTTGGGCCATATTTAGGAAAAACCATATCGCATCCGTAGCTTTACAGCCTGTATGCAGTTACCTATAAAATGTCCCCTTCCATATTTTGACATTATATATGCACTATATATATATGTATATTTTTCCAATTATTATTTAGAAAACGAAAAATCCCACCACTTTTAGAAAATGGCTTCGTTAACCCACATGTTACCGGTGAAAAAAATGCAATGGAACATATCGCCCGAATAATGTGGGCGAAAGTTTGTAGTGTCCCACAGACTTTCTCTCCAGGCAATTTTTTCGGCAAATAATTGCGTACAGTTATGTAAAGATTGCGAAGTTAATGTATTAAAAAAATTCTCATTTTGGAATTAAATAAAAACTTGAAATTGAAATATTGACAACGTGCACGAAATATGAGGAAAATAAATAAGAAATTTCAAATTTTGAAAAATTGAAGTTGACCAGAGGAGAAACGTACGTATGTTAAAATTACGTACAGCATCGAAAAATCGGAGAAAGTTAAGCAGCAGAGGTCATAATATCTCCAAAATCACGATGCAAAAGTGGTACAAAAGCAACCGTAAATATTACGGATAGCATTAGGCCGGCTAAAACCGGCAAAGCTGAAGCCATCATCTGCAAGCAAGAGGTGAAAAGAAAGAAATGCTAAATTAATGAATTAATGCACAAAGATCTTACGACATGTTTAGCTCTTATATTCACCCAGCCGCAGGCGAAACAATTCGAAACTGAGCTAACAGGTAAAAAGAATGTCATACGACAAGCAAATGCTACGGCGTACATTAGTTGACCTGGGTGTGGTAATGCAGATGAGTTCTGTAAAATTCAATATAACCAAAGTAATAATGCTCTGCAGAGTTAATATAGTATTTTGTTTTACCAAGAACATACTCCATGGTATGAAGAAGTCGGCCACTAAATGGCTTTTTCCTATTACAGAGATACCACCGACCGTCAGCACCCACAGTATTACTTGCAGTTGCGCATTCAAATTGCTGAACACATTAACACATGCTTGCCATTGCGTGCTTTTCATGCCTGTTGCCATTGCCATGCTGCTGCCTAGGTTTTAAAAAGTTACATATTGAAGAAAGCCTGAAGGAATCTATTTATTATTTACCATGAATGAAGAAGTAGTTCCACGGCGTAGCAGCTTGAGCGCTACCCCATCTTAACAAGCTGGGAATGGTTCTATAAGATTTTGGTTCTATAAGTACATAAACAGGCGATGCATTGTCTTTTCTTTCTTTTGCGTTTCATCACATCAACGTAGGTTGGTACTTACTTCGGCAAATGAAATACGGCAAAAAGTCGGCGGCGTTCGGCATATAGAATAGGAAAAGGCAAATCAGCATGGCAACAACGGAATGTTTAACAACCCTAAGGAAAAAGAAAGAACGATAGGAAAAGAACGAAATAGTTGAGTTTAGGCCTATTACACTCCGCTTATACCGTCTGCTATGCCAGGCATGAGCGTTGGTTTTAAAAAGAATGTTAACACGTAGCAAAGAATCCAAAAGAATATTGACATCGCTTGATATAGATCCATGGATGGCAATTCATCTAATGCCACCTTTATGGCGTCTTTTGAAGCCTCGTTGTCATAAATCAGATTTGTTGGACTGTTGCGGCGAAACAATCCCAGACAAATCACTTGCAAATAAAACATAGTTATGAGGAATAAAATGAAACTTAAAGGACCTGCTATCGCTAAATAGGTTCCATACGTTATTGGGCCCCCTTTGGCACCAGGTATTATTCTGAAATATTTTATTTATGCCAATTACGTACTTTGAAGGGAACGCCATATAATTTTTTACTTACTCATCGTACAGTTCTTTTAATTTGTATCCTGTATCTGAGCCAGACAATGTCGCAATGCCACCAATATGGGTCGAGAATGCTACACCAAGCAGAAAACCAATAGTTAACTTTGTGGGAGTTGCCGGCCTAAAAAATTTATTCGCCTTTTTATTGAATACTTTTTTTAAATTGAAGATACGAAAATTCTGGAGTATAGTGAAAAGTTACTTTCATCGTAAGCAGGCTACAAATTGTTCATCGCTTAATGTGAATTCACATAACGGATGCGAGAAATGCGATGCGTAAGCAAGAGTAATTTTTAATTTTATTTGTGCCGAACCCCCAAGACTTGTGCGGTTTTTTCTATCTCGAGTCATCGCTTTCGCAGCACTTCCAACAATAAACTGATCTATGCACATACCTAAATGGCATCCATCTCCCACGTTGATCAAGAATGCGAGCCATTTACAGAATGCAAAAAGCAATCAATTCAATGGACACATTCGGAAATGTGTGTGTGCGCTAAAAGTCAATGCACACCAGGGACTGGATTTGCATACGCTCGTCTCTTTGGTTTCATGTTCCCTTCTTGTCGTGCGAACTGGCCCAATATACGATTTGGTTCGACGCTGATTAGCTCGCGTATACAAAGCGGGATTAAAAAGGGGATGGCATGTCTTACTCTTTTCATTCTCTCGAGAATGACCTAAAAATTAATTTGTTTGACTGAAAAAAATTAAACAGACTGTTTAATGTCGGACTTAGGTTGACCTAATCCATCTATCTGCCTAGCTTCGAATTGAAGGTTCGAGATGACGTTTGCGATATCCCAAAATCAGAAAGCAAATAGTGTCCTCGGACATGTGTGCCGCATATTTATATCCTATGTGTCAGCTAACCTAATCCTATATGGGCTAATGGGTGCTTTTTTTCTCTCGATGCATTCTCGTTAGTCAGGACTGTGGACGTGTGCGAGTGCATTTTATTAGTTAAATGAATACTTTCTTTCGTCTATATGTAGAATTATTCATAGACCCCCGCTCATGTCCCAATTATATTCGTGTTGCACTGTAAATCATAACATATTACGAAGAGTGTCCAGCACTTGGCTTATATCGTCCGAGATTTTATTACTTATTTAACATCAAACTACTTACTGATCTTCTTTAACTTCTATTGTCTCGTCATATAGATGCCCGATACTAATATTTTCCAATACTTGAACTATACCCCGTGACAGTGGGATCATTATAGCGCAGACTATCGCATCCTGAACACATAGGGAAAGTAGATATGACGTCAAGCAAACGGTAATGTGAAGCCTGAAAAAATTTAAATACATTTCTGAAAAACAAAGTAAAGGAGATATGCCTGGTGACCTTCGTGGTTTATGGGAAAAAACTGATACCCATTTGTATGCCATATAATCTGAAGCTTTTGAATTCTGCAACGTTATCGCCACAAAACATGAAAGCATAAAAACGAATTGTGGACTTGTCGTATAGGACATGCAAGTCTCTTCCGAATGCTAATTAAAAATCGTATGTGTTCATATACACGCTTGCACTAGAGATCCACAATCAATACTTACAAGAACACCAAACATCGGAAATACGATCATTGGCAAGATGGATGGTGTAACCGGCGTGGTAGACTCGAAGGCCCACCAAAAACACATAACCACAAATACGTAAAGAACGGAAAATGCCTGCAATCGTTATTATTGATTAACTATTATTATTGAATGATAAGAAAAGACGACTTTATCGACTTGTAATTAACTTGCCCTGTTTTCGAGGAAGAGGAGAGGAGCCAACAGAATCCCAGTACATGAATTCAAAACTCCCTTCCAATGGTACTTCCAAAATGGTTTCCATCCCTTATTAGTCGTATCATCTTCGTCTCTTAGTTATGAAAATATATTTTTATATGTACATATGCTGGGGAATAAAGGCTTTCTTGTCATAAAGCATTATGTGTAATACTTACCCCATGACAAATAATTAATCTTTGTAAAATTTTATTTAATTAAATTTTTATTTATAATTAATTATAGCGATAAACTCTCAATACGCAATCGATATTCTTTTCTTTTTCCAAAGAATTTATTTTAAGTGATTAATAAAAAGTAGCGTCTCATTCATTCAAGGCTAACTTGGTTTTCACAATATCGAAAACAAAAAAGCAAGTGCTAAGTATATAATTTACGATAAGCTTTCAAAGTAGTCAATGTTGGTCGGTTAGGGTCATAGTTATAGAGTCGATATTGAGTTGACTTCATTGTAATTTATACGCGTTTTTCCACGTTTCCGTGTTTATGGATTCCATAATAAGGAAAACGTATAACTTTATGGTGCCAACTTAAAAACTTAATTAGCTGTTTAACTAAATTCGCGAACGGACATGTCCGCTAACAGAGACAATTTTCACTAATGAACAGAAAAATATATTTAATCTACTAAATATTCAACTTGCCGCACCCAAAGAGGGGTACCCCGGGAAACGATATCGCGGATCGAATTTGATCGAAATCAGATTAAGCACAGGTGGACACTACTTCCGTTATACTAGAAAAGCGTATTTCATATTCGTGTATTCGTGTATCGTGTTGAAGTGAACGAAAGTTTATACGAATTGCAAACTTATGATAACCGTCCGTGAGGATATGTGTAAAGGAATAATGCCTGATTTCCACGTACATGTTGAGTGGTCCGTTACTAAGTGTGCCCCTGACTGCTTGCCAACACTGTATGTTTCCGAATTAGTTACAAAATTTAGCATTAATCTAACCTAGTTTCACCATTACAGCCAACCAACATCGAGAAATGTCAAGATCAAAACATATCCAAGAATTCTCCCTGGTCATACTATTTCATCACACCAATGGATTCTTAAGACGTCTAGTTTGCCAATTGGAAATTGCGTAACCCTGTGGACATCTTGAAAGCACAATATCAATAAAATACTCAACTTTATTAAGATGACGAGACTAATAATCTAATCGGTCTTTTTTAAACACTGGAACAAATAGTTTACGTTGCTAGTGGTCGGCTCTACTTCAGATCTAAATACGTCTCTGTACATGCGCGCATGCGCAGTATAACGTTTGATGACATGATAGTTTTGTATTCCAATGTTTAAAATGAATCTACTTATGCGGGTAAGATGACTCTCTCTGAAATCGTGTCTTAAACAACTGTTTGGAGAAATAATAAATCGATAGTAAAAAGAAAGAAGTTAGTAAATAAATAAATTAAGATATAAGTAAAAAAAATGTTTGTCGAAATATTTGATATCTCAGCCGATCACTAAATTATAAATATTTTACTGCCAGGCAAACTGAATATCCTCTCATACAGAGACCGATAATCGAATATATCGAATAAACTTTTGCAGAAATATTTACAAAATTTGGTATATTTTCTCTGGGAAGAAGAGGAAACATTGTGTTACTTGATGAAAATGACGAAACAGCTGGAGAAGGAAGATTATTATAATATTTTGGTGCCTTCTCTCTTACCTCTCTTCCTCATTATTTGGTTATTAGTTCAATGGTTGTCACATGTTCTAGAGAAACTTGTATGACGGCTTGTTGTTTGTTTAACGAGTGAGAGGAAAGTCGATCCCTCTGAACATACGGAAAAGCGGCAGATCTGCTTTTATTTAATTTGCTGCTCATTGATCTGGCCAACGGTGCAAATCGACATCACCAGCTTAGAAAAATTAATGATAACAAAACTTTTATAGGTGAATTTAGCATTTGACTGCGTGTATAGAGAGCGTGGAGCAATTACGCATTCCTTTTGGACTTTTGCTAGAGTTTTCTTTGTTCTCCCATTTCAGAATATTATTGTGAGGACATGGTGCAATTTATTCGTTTCTTCCCAAGTTTAACTCTTTTTATCTGGTATTCCAAGAACAAACTATTAGGTTGACGGGAAACTTCTGCAGTATTTTAAATAAAACATTTGAATTTGATGTGTTTCTCACAGTGCTGAGTGGCGAGCGCGTTCTCTGGCGATTGCAAAGTGACCAGATGTGGCTTAGTCTCCAATACGGATTGGAAAATGTCATTATAGCCCACATCAAGCTCTTTTCTTTGAGACTGCAATCTACGGAACGAAACTTGGCAAATTATTTTTGACAGGTCCGAACAATTACAACTTCCTTCCCTTTTACCAGGGAACTGATGCTTCGCTCCTTTGTACCCAACATACAATTTCATATTTCGCAATTTACTATAGTTCGTATTGCGCAATTTACTATTGCCAGCCTGAAGTGCATATACGTTCCGTTTTCTCCGCTCGTACCGAGTAAAACCGAGACAAAACGTTACATTCATGCAAAGATATTTCGTTTTCGCTTTCATGTCTTGTTTTGTAGTTTTAAGAGAATAAAGTAATACTAGTAGTTGTCAGTGGTTGTCGATTTCTTGATTTTCTTTTCTTACAATTTATCGTTTTTTATACTGCCCGAACATTCTAATCATATTAAACAAATGACTAGGCAGCTTCCTTTGTGCAACTCGTACTAAATGCAATGTCTTCGATACACGTTATTCATTACACTTTATTCGTTCTGCCCTTCGCAATTAAGAGACGAGCGGCATTGAAAGGCGTGCTCTTAGTACCCACGAGTCGTACGCTAAGTAAGAAGATGCCACCAGATGCATTGTACGTTCTTGCCTTGGCCCAACAAGTCAACATATCTGCAGGTAGTAAAATCCAACGGAATTTTCCCGTCAACCTATCAAAATTTTCCTAGTCTGTAAAGCTAAGTGTGCGTGGCTGATTTCTTCTACTTTCTGTACAAAAAACGCGAATAATTTTTTAGTGTCTCTCTTATAGTTTTGTGAGCAATTATCAAAACAACATAGAAATTAGGGCTGTTCTCAGCTTATGCTACACTGCAGGCGTGTTCTTTAATCGATTTGAGTCATTTCTTCCGATATTTCTGCCAAATTTGAGGCCGATAGCTTCATTTTTGCGACTGGAGGCATATTTACCAGAGACGTTACATAGACGGTGAGAGGAACATGCTTAAATTGACTGAGAATTTAATGCTGATCAAGAATATACACACTTTATGGCATCTCTGTCTATTTGCCGTTGCTTTTCTTTGGTCATGGCCTTTGGAATTTAGGAGCTAGGAGCTGCGTCTTTGCAAACTTTTTTGCCGCTCTTGTGGACCAAATCGATATGAACCTCTGTATTGACCAGGAATATCTTTGCCTGTTGAAATCTCTATAGTCTATACCTGATTCTGGCAAAGTCATATAAGCTTACGGCGCTGTAAACTATATAAACGCATAGCAATTTCACGGAAAACTCCTATTTTAATGTTTAAGTTTTAAGTTTCGTAAATGCTCTTCGAGTGCTAACTTTTGTTCAGTATTTGTTGTTGTTTTGTTCAATTTTTGTTGGTGTCTGCCCAATTTATAAACTGTACTTATTTGGATATTGGAATGTTTGGAACGTTGTGTTGTCGACATGTCTACATGCAATGGATTTATTTAAAACTAATAAATGCGCTACACTTGTTAGCAGAAATAATCCGTAGTGGATTAGGCTGAACGCATAATAAGTAATCAACGCAGTAATCAACGATGAAAGCACAAATTTTCTATTTGAGGTGATTTAAAATTTGTGTTAGGCTTAATTGTGAAAATTACAGCGACCTACGCGAGAGTGGTCAATACGCTGAATATATTATAAAAATCTCAGATGCGATTTTGTGTAACAATTAGTGCCAACAGCGTGCGAGTTGAATGAATTTCTATTCTGTTCTGTTCAATTATTGCACTATTACGTTGTTAGAATTTACAGCAGGCACATACGTATAGACATACACTTTCTAAAATGAATGATGCTTTGTCGATATTACCATAAAAAACACAGGCACTATCTGTTGATAAAAATTGCTAGACCAAGGTTCAAATATTACAGAAATAGTTTCTTGAGAAGAAGAGCTGAGCTGGCTGGCTGAAGGTAGACTAAATGCGGAAGGAGATGTTCGATTACGTCATTTGTGATAAGTGTATATAAAACTCATAATCATTTTCGGCTTCAGAATAATTTTGTGAATCACTCCATAGGCATTTCCCTGTTCGTCCCTCTGACGGTTGCATATTTGTCCATGCATTATTGTTTTCCTACCTACGCCGACTCAGTTTTCGAGTTATTTTGATGCAATTTGGTACATTAATGTTTCGAACAGTCCAATTTTTCGCGCCACTCCATATATATATACTTGGAGTTGAAAGGCCTATCCTCAAAATCTCTCCCTATTTAAGGATTCCCATGAAAATTAATCTCCACATGCCAATAAAATATAATTTTCAATATTTTATAAGGAATATAAAGCACTGGTACATAATGGCAAACCTTTCCCGATTGTGCCTTTTCGCTTTCGATATGATCTTTATGCCAGCTTTACTTTGTTTGAGCAGGTATTAGTTTTCTCACTTTATCTCGTTACTTGATTTGCGTTCTTTTTGAATAATTGCACTCATTTCCTCTCCTTACACTTCCCAATGTTTTAGTGTATGCAACGATCTGACCAGGCTCTAAAGAGTGGACGGATAACTTAGTTGTCACTACTTACTTAACTACATTTATTTAGTCATAAAATTAAAATTAATTATATTGCTCGCAATTATGAGAAATTTATTTTATAGTTGCCTTGAAATAATTTTTATGATTAACCATAAGAGAAGGATAGCTGGCGGTAGCGTATTTTCATATTTGCCGTTTGGTTGATAAAGTCATTTCCTTTTTATACATAGCATGCACTCAGCTACATTTACATGCAATTTATAATAAATTTAATTGTTTTCCTCCTCTTACACTCGAGGCAAAATACATTTGTATGCGTGAACACAAGTTTCCAATGAAACGCAGCCTTGCTGGAGGTATCATCTTCATCATGTTATTAAAATGCGGGCGGTATAAAATTATATTTACGCACTAATGGGAAGCAAAAGCTACACAGGTTTTATCAATGTTGAGAAGAAGAAGAAGAAGAAGAACAAGATTGTCAACCATTATGGTGCAGGTGTTACTCATATTCCTTTACTCAAAGGTAATTAATTTCAGTTGTAATATTCTAAGAACTCTTAATAGAGTGTGAGAGAGAGAGAGAGAGAGAGAGAGCGAGAAGGCGCAAGAAGTAAGTGTAAAGATACCGTCACTGTTGCGATCTAACTTAATTGATTTCCTCAGTTTAAATCAAGGACTAGAAGAGGAAACCACCTTAATCAAGAGGAGTGTTTTGGTATAATTTTAATTAAGTAATACTTGCATGCCATGCAAGAAAATCAAAGAAAGCTTTAACTTCCTTTAGTGTTTCTATGTATTTTCTTAAAAACAAATGAAGCCATGCAGTGCCGCAGCTATAAAAAAACTTCGATTTAAGTGGTTCTAAGTGATTGACTTGTGTGATGTTTGTTTACCTTACTGTGCAGTATTCGTACGAGCTGAAGGTTTAAAGAGGAAATATTTGTTTATCTTAAGAATAGTTCGTCACCTACGATCGAAACTCAGCTTTTTTATATATACCGTCCAATTTTAAAAAGCTTGTCAAAAACTTTTAAGGAATTACGTATGATTGCCATGTCGTGTAATGGATGCTTAATTGGAACTAAAAGGCGCTCAAATCAGAAATATATTAGATCGAGTTTAAAATAAACTCAAATTAAAACCAAACTTATGCGGCTTATGGAAATACTTTTTATCGCTCCCTATCGGCTATTGAAGTTGTGGGTGCTGAAGGTGGCAACAATGGATATAAAGTGCTTTTCAAAAATCGCTAAAAAGTTGTTCAAAGAAAAACGACTCATAAAAAGCCATTTATGCTGCCAGTTAGTCTTGCACTATGACATTTTTTTAAGTTTTTGAGCAGAAACCCTCCGTTTTCCTTAAAAATTTGCAGCCTCTCTGCTATCGGGAGAACTGCAAAATACTTAATTCCGAAAACGGAATTCAACCCGTTTTTGAAGCCAAAAAGGTTGTTTTCGAAAACCGCCATTTGCATCTTGTCGATGTGTCTCTTACAAAAGGGTTGATTAGAGTGAAACATCGTTTTGTCTTCTTCTCTAATTTTTCTCTATAGGTTTCTACCGTAGACACATGCGCGAATGTATTTTTGCTAAATCGGGATACTTTACTTTGGCGACTGCTTTATTCAAATCTGTTGAAAATAGGTCTCAATCTACTGAACAACTTTTAGGAGAGTGTCTCATACCTTATTAATTAGCCACCTCATAGGCTAGGAAACACTATGCCGACTTCATAGCCAATTCTAGGACCATAATATAGTTACGAGTGGCATGTGAGCGCGATCACAACGAATGCTCGATCGGTAAAGACACTGCATTTACTAATCGCACATACACCTTCTAGGCGGTAGCCTCTCAACCGTTCCCTTTTTGTCCACTTCTGTTTCCCTGCATCTATATTGAGATAGCGGACACCCCCCGAGTGGCTACACCAACAAAACTATGTATATGTATAACAAGAGGATTACCCTCTCTCTCATATAAACATTCTTATGCAATGTAAACTTCTACATGACGCCAACGTCGAATATTTAGTATTTTAGGATAAAACATGGTTTGCAAATTACTAAGTTGGCATATTTTAGTTACTCTGATCAGTTTGGACTACATTGACCTAGTTTTAGAAGTCCCTGCAGTTCATGCGAAGAAGCCACGTATGGCAAGTTTTATGTCAAAACTGACTCCTTTCGCTGGTCATGTCGCAAAACTTTATCAAAATGTAAGCGGTGTGACCTCAAAACTTCGGGCCACATACATAAACAGTAACAGCAACAACTGATGTCTTCTTCTCTGCAATTATTGAAACATGACTTGAACCTGACATTTATTCGTCGGAGCTTCTTCCAAATAATTTCCATGTCTTTAAGAATGATGGGGTAGATCGATGTCCCGGCGATATTATTGCCATTGCATCTGGCTTTCTGTCATATGCACGCCACGTTACAAAAGTTAGCAATACGAATTTAGCCATAACTTGTTCCGGTGCCCGCATGTGTCTTCTGTCCCTGAAGACCGTTGAAGCCACTTTGCCTTTCGTTGCAAGCCGTCACATTCGCAATGTAGGCCATATTCAACCCCTGCTCATCATGGATGCGCATTCAATAATCACCAAATATTGTTCTGCTAACGTGTCTGCTGTTGATCATTTCAATTCCCAATGGGCGGGATGACATAGACTCCCTTATATCCTTGTCTTACGACAAGTTTTTTTCTCAGCCATTCCGCTGTATATCACTTAACATCACGTCTCTCCGAACCCTGACCCACAGAGCTTCAGTCTCACAAAACAAACAAAGTAGGCTATAGGAAATTCATGAAAACTGGTTCAATGTAATGTTAATCCAAGTATTCTCTTGCAAGACCTACATTTAATCGTACTAACCACGCTTCGTGTTCACGACACATTGAAAATGTAAAATCGTCGCGGTTAGTCAATCCCACGTATTTTTACAATTTGTTAACTCTAAAAGCAAAGTTGTTTACTTTCTCACCTCGATGAGCTTTAAGGGTTTGAAGAAAATTCTTTGCGGACTTTTTCCAACTTAAGTTTATAAACGACTGGCATGCCTACCCGTACGAAATAAAAGACACAATTATGATTTTGAATCTCACCATTTCTGATGATGAAATTCTTCCGGGTCTAAGACTAGTAAAAGATAGTATTTCTTCAGATCTTGATGGTATGTCGTCGTTTATACTGCAGTCGTGTGCTGACTTACTTGATGATATCCCAGCAAAAGTCTTTAAGCTCTCTCGGAAAACAAGCGGTTTTTCGATGTTTGAAAAAGTAGCTTTCTTATCCCAATCCCAATAAAAATAGACATCAAGTTGAGAATTTTAGAGGCATTACCAAATTGTGTGTACTACGGAGCGTTTCTTTCATTTCTCGTTATGGCCACTCAATCGCCGCGAAGCTATAATATTAGAACTTACAAGTCACATCTTTATGCTTTCTCCTGAGGATCGCAGCCAGACGCACTCACACAGACTTCAGTAAGGCCTTTGTCGAAATTGATAAATGGCGCTTTTCGTTCGCCGCACATGTTGAATGGAACTAACTTCAATGCTCCGCTTCGTCCACTAGGGAGTTATCGTTTTATCAAACTTAGCCAATACAGATCCAACTATGAATTGTTTAACCCACTTAGGGGTCAGTGCAAAAACTTCAATGACGCACATAATCTAAGCTCCCTATCGCACACAATATGTGTCTTGAAAAACCCTTGATGACGCTCCAGCTGAGCAATAGAATTAACTAATTGATGAACAACCGAGTAGTGAGGTAGTGTTCAACGAAGGGTTGCCAGACTACGGTATGTTTACGGCGACTCAGCGATATATTCGCACGCTGATGCTCGTTGTAGATGAGCGTTCTACGATTGTACATGAATATACCTGCCTGCCCTATGTTGTTTCCCTTCCATAAATAACTTCCGCTTATTATTATAATAGCGATTCTTTATTGTAATCTTAAATTTTGAAAATTTAATTTTTTTAATACCACTTGTAGTGTGCAGATGAAATGTAAATTGTAGCTAAATTGAAATAATGAATATAAATATAAATATAAACAAATATATATAATAATTGGACCCTTATGTGACAACAGGTTCCAGTTTTTGCTATTTTATAAGTTCATGCCCTGGGTCCCCTCTTATGCAACTGTTGTCGCGAAAACTAAACGTTCGTAGGGCAAGAAAGCCTAATTTTTAGCATTTCATGATGAAGAATAAGCCATTTGACGAAAAATACCAACTTCGGTGTTGTTCTTATGCTGGGAAAATTGTATCGCGGACTAGAAGGTCTAGTGTACTTCATTTTGCTAGACTTCGATCAGGTCGGTTCAGGGTTCAGGTAAAAAGTAATCCTGCACACGACGCCGTTGGACTCTATAAAAACTATATGCGGTCTCTTTCGTTTGATAGAATACGTTTGGTGTTTGTGCAAAGGGAAACTCGTCTGTTAAGGTGGTTTTAAGAAGTACAAGCGAACTAACCTCTTAGCGAGATGATTTAATAGTTTAATGATGAAGCGTACGAAAACAACAGGTGCAAAACACCGAAAAATTGTCTAAAAGTTTAATTCAAAATATAGGCAGCCAAAGTATTCGCATGGCGCAATGCTTAGGATGCTTGGAAAGAGACGATTCGGCATTATTTTCTGCTTACTTGTTTCCATTCAAAGGCATATAAATGCACGTGGGCACGCATGTGTGCATACAGAAGAGCACGCAAACAAAAACCGCACACAACACGTTCTTTAAATAAAACACATTTGGGAAATTGTTTGCTATGGCTGGTATTCAAGCGGTGTAGGTTTTGTTTAAACACAATTCCGACTAAAGCAGCAGCTAACGAATGACTGCGAATGAATAGTTTGTACTTTTGTTGTTAAACGCGAGCTGCTTTTTGCTGATGATAATGTTGCTGTGACTGCGGTCGCAATTGAGGCTGTTTTGCTAATGTTAGATAGATAACGATAAAAAGAAGAGGAAACTTGAAAAAAAATTGTGTCTTCTTTGTGATTGCGTGCAGGTGCAAGTATGTAAGCAAATAGGTCGACTTCATAGCACTTAAACTCATATACAAGCATACAGAGCAATATATGTACATATGCAAAAAACACACACACACACACACACACACACCTGCACACATCCACATGCCCAAGGAGGCCTACACAGACGTGTGTGTAAATTTCGTGCATACATAAATTTGAGAAAGAGACAAAAAAAATTTAAACAATATTGTTTTTCTTGTTGTTGTGGCTGTTGTTGTTGATGTTCGTATGCTACTAAACGTGAAGTAAAAAAATTTCCATTTTATTGTTTAAACATTTCTCCATACGAAATGAATACAAAAATGTAAAGTAAAATTATTGTTAAGATCAACACACACACACACATAACTAACTACCTGCACCGTATTTTGTATTTTTTAGTATTATTTTTTATTTTGACACACATCCTTGGCATACATCCTTAAAAATGTTGTAGCAGTTAATGTTTTATGCAAACATTTTCCACACACTGTCACTTTCAATTTTATGTAAGTTTTTTCTTTCTGTCGTGACGGTAGGTCTCAAATCTTTCTCGTGCACAAATGCGTTGAATTAGTTTCTTCTCCTTTTGATTTTGTATTTTTTTTTTCGGAAGTATTTACATATGTATATAAACTTTGAAAGGAAGAAACGTGTGCATCAAAGCCAGCATCGACAATAACATCTTGTGCAAGCTTTCACAGAATTTATTATTGTATTGCTATCAACAAGAGATTTATTTTGTCACTCTTGCCCTTTGGTGGTGGCGTTCTGCCTTTTCAACGATCACTGAGGATTTCGTTATTGCAAGACATTAAAAGAAAACCTAATAGAAGCAGTTACAGAAGAAGCATTATTGCGTAATCTAAAATGTATTGAGCTCGCAAAGTTCTTGCACTTACATCTAAATAGCGCTCTTTCTCATATTGAATTAAATATTTTTATGCACATTAACGATGACTCGTTCCTCGGTTTCGACTTTAGAGGTCGTTTAAGGTACATCAACCAATCAATTCGCGTCAACTTCTGAGCTGATTAAGCTGCACTTGTGCGTACAGTTGTCTGATGATCAAAATATTATTATTTATGAACACTGGGCTGAAATTCTCCGCAAATACTTTCAGATTATCTTAAAGATTATCGCAAAACTAACTACGAATAACAAAATACTTCATAATCTCTTTATAATAGTTCGCGTTGAGGGGCATTAATGTTTCCTCTTAAGTTTGCTATGATTTTTTCGACGTGCAATTGGCTTAAGTAGAACTACTTACTCCTTGTCGGCAATCATGATTTTCTTCCCTTTTTCCACGAGAATTTCTACTAAATGTACTATCGAAGACACCAAACTCTGTCTAAAGATTTTCTTTTTTATTTTAGCCAGTTTAGGACCTAAAGCACTTTTAATTCCTAAAAACTAGCGAGTTCCGCACTTTCTTTAATGCTCTTCCCTTTTTCTTTGATCTTGACCGCTACAATTTTACCTCTAGAATAATATATGAAAGCCTTTCTACGCATGTTTGTGGCATTCTGGGCGTTTTCTGTATGAACAACAGCTTACAAGGCGCTGTGCGTTTATGCAACACTAGTGGCAGCATTTTGGCACAGAATGCGTACAGTTTACAATATCGATATAAATTTTTGAAACAAATTTCACTACGAAATATTATTAATAGTGTATAACGCAAACAAAGAAACGTTAGCTGGCAAAAACACCAAAGCTGTCTACTGTTAAAGCAAACACCCACCAACAAGGCGCAAATGAAAAGCAATCAATGTTATTAATTGCTTTGGTATACGAAATTTCCAGTCATCGATCACATTCATTTGACGTTCCAAAATCACAAAATTCTACGGAGACTTAAAATATTTAAATCTTTCAGAAGAGTTGCTAAAAAGCATTTGCTTATTATTTCTCCTTCAACAAGCTTTCACACCAAGACAGGTTATCGGAAAATTTGCGAAAAGTTTTTACACACATACATAATGAAAATTTTATAATTGAATGAAGTTAATTGCGTACTGTGTAAAAAGTGTTCGGAATTGGAGCAAGTATTTACTGATGTTGTTGCATCAATACGTACCCCGCAAACTGATTACGGTAAGGTTTTTAGTTTCCTTAGCTTACTCTGTCGACTTTGAAAGTCTTTCTTGAAATGTTACCTGTCGCTCTGGAAGTAAGAGGGAGTGAGACCGCGTATTCTTCCCCAGTTTCTTCAGAGAATTTTCTTTCGCACCTTGCCCCTAAAGCAAAAATCTAGTTTTGAACAAAACCAAAAGTAGGTTCATTACTTTTTCGACAAATTGCAATAGTGGGTTGGACGATGGTGTTTCTTCCTACTATTCAACCATACCAAGTCAACGGATATGTCATCAAAACAAGTTAGAAACCTATCGTCATCCATCTTCAGCACAAAATGGTTACTTGCTGCCCTATAAAGGTTTATTTTTTATAAAAACGCTTATATGCGATGGGCTTCGAAAAAAAGTTCTATTCCAGCTAAATTTTAAAGATAAATTCATTATGCGAAAATAATATATTTCACCGATGTTTGTAGAGAAACATTAAAAATTGCCCGAGACTTTCTCAACAAGTAGTCCATACATCCCATTTTATTTTCCATAGGATTGTACAGCGCAGTGCACTATGTTTCGTCAAAAAAACACATGTCTACACAACAGACACCCAAAGTCCGCACAAACTTAATGTATCCTCTAATGAAGGCGGTGCACGCTATAACTATCAAAGTGGGCGTTAAATATACCATTTATTAGAGATATATATATGTCCGAGTAACGAATACAAATGTATGTGTAAGTTCGTTCTTAAATGTTCATGTTTTCGTACGCCTACCTATCGTATGTGTTTATGTCATAGTTTTCTTAAAAATAATCGCTGATATTTTGCATGTAAATAATTATTATTTTAGTTAAGGGTGAGATGGATTGGGTGCCTGAAAAGTGTGCGGCCTAAATAGGAAAAATCTTTTTTCCTTTTTTTTGTTGTCAAATTCGATTTTGTACGTCAATGTAGTTTCTTTCAAGAATGCTACAACACTTTGGTATCTTTTTTAAAGAACGCTTAGTCAAGATTCTCGATATGTCCCAGCAGAAAATATTCGCTGGAACTAGACGTGGATAATGAAGTGCAGAAGACAATGAATCGAACTTTCCGTGATGGCTAGTCATTCGGTATTTATCCTCCGCTGTGAGCAAACCCGGCAGTCAACGCGCGTTCTATTTCTTGACTGATGCCTTGACGTAAACACATTTTTTTTTGGATATCTTTATAGGAACTGCTACATCTCTGACTTTAATTCGAAGGTCGTTTCGTGTGAGAAATATTTGTGCAGGACGGTAGAGTCGAACTTGTATTGGCTTTCAAAAATAAACATCTCATCATACCTACACACGGAAATTTTCCCATTTTCACAAACACATTCAAAGCATTATCGAAGAAATGCGCGTATCTGAAAGGGCGGAAAATTTGATTAGCACTTACCGATGCGTCCGTTCCAATTTTTGCGTACAAGTGCTGCCTCTGTATGTTCATGTCTGACACGTTTCAGCCGATCTACATATTACGTATCTTGTTTTACAAGAGACACCAATGCTCTGTTGTTTCGAAACTGTAATAAGATTGTACAGAAGGAAATGTTGGAATTGTCCCTTTTCTCTCCTACAAACGCGATACGAGTAGATTTATGGCACATCTTAATAAATTTAAATAAAGTCGATGTAAACAATGTGTCCTTAAAGTAAACAAAGGCAAATTGCTTATAATCGCAATAAGCGCGAAAATGATGAGAGAGAGAGAGAGAGAGAGAGAGAGAGAGAGAGAGAGAGAGAGACAGAGACGAGTGGAAGCCTTTATTGCGTTCCTGATAGTGCTCAGACAAATATTCCTTGTTTTGATTTGATTATTTATATAAATTATCGATTAACATACAAACGAAATTAATCCAAGTCTCACTTCTTCTCTACATTAGCAGCCACTTGAAATGATAGGAGGCACATGAAAAACTTGCCATAACTTAATACAAACTTTGTATATCCCGTGCTAGGTAGCTATTATTGTTGCATGTGAAAACACAAACGTAGTGTACTTTATTCAGTGGCAGAGTCTCTTAAAATAACATAAGCTTCTGTAAACGATTATATTCCTTGCATATTTGTGCGTACACCTATGCGTTGTATGCACACATCACGTATCCTATGTAGTGGCGGAAACAATAAGTCATAGAGAAATGCGGTGAAATGACATTAATCAAGAGTCATTTGCACGGAAAACCTAGAAAAAACCAAATTACAAAAGATGTAACAGAAAAAGCAGAAGCAGAAGGAGGGAAGGAGAAAACTACAATAACTATGACAAAGATAAAATAACAACACAAACTAAGAAAACAAAATAGCAAACTCGTAGCTCTGTATGTACGTACACTGTGGTTCATAATGGAGCAGTTTGTGTTCAGTTTCTGCTTTATGTGTATATACATATATATGTCGTAAGCAGTGTGCCTCAAAAGCATATAAATAATGTATATTTATATTGAAATGTATATATATTTGCTTAAATTATTTAAATATGTTACGTCTCGTTCAAACTCAGTACACGCTCAAAGGTAATGTTGCGTCTAGTTGCACTTTTAATTTTTTTTTTTTTACATCCAGCATGCACAGACGGAGCATACGCGATTTATCCCTTTGTTCGTATTGTTGAAAGATGCTTATCACAGATTCTATAAAGTATATATATCCTGGATGGGCCTAAGATTTTTACATCACCTTTGAGTTCCCTTCGTTTGAATTGGTCGTTCGGTACCGACTTAGCCCTGTTGATTTATTCGTTAGCCTATTTATTGCTTTTTGGTGGAACACTGATTGTCAGCGAAATTGAGCGAAAACAAAGAAGATTGGAATGAAGCAGCATTTGCATGTATTAGGGTTACCCATAACTACTCAATTATTTTATTTTAATTATAACGACGCCTTAAAATCTCTAGTGGAGGAAATAGCAAGGAGCCTTGGGTCTACCTGGTTCACCGTATTTAAAAGAAGATACATAGGCAAGGTAAATGGATTCCACACCTGTTGTCTGAGGCCAATAAAGATCTTCGGCGAACAATTTGTAATTCCATGCTCACCAGACTTAGCAGAGATCCATTTTCGTCTAGGATCGTAACTGGAGATGAAAAATAGATCGTTTATGATAACATACGATAAAGCGATCGAAACAATGGTTGTCTGCAAACGAGAGACCTCTTCCAACTCCTAAACCAAGACTGTCCCTGAGGAAGGTGTTATTCCGTATTTGGTGGGATTGTTCCGGTATAGTTACGAATTATTGAAACCTGGGGAGACAGTTACTGCTGACTTGTATTGTCAACAATTACAGCGGGTACAGTCCGCACTCATAGAAAGAAGACCAGCTTTAGTAAACAGGAAAGGTGTGATACCCGTCCTCATGCAACGGAGATTATTCAAGAGAAAATTAAGCAGTTAGGCTGGGAACTTCTACCGCACCCTCCATACTCACCAACGACGTCGGACTACCATCTGTTCAGGTCACTGGACCATTCATTACGGAATAAAAATTTTAATTTCTTATCCGATGTCCAAACGCACCTTGAGTTATATTTTAATCCCACTTTTCAAGAGGGGGGTTGAACTTTTGCAGGAACGATGGCAACAAGTCATCGCAAACGACGGTGTTTACATAAACGATTAACAAATAAAAATGTGATTTCCAAAAACATTTTGTCTATGAATGCAAAATAAAT
This sequence comes from Glossina austeni, assembly GCA_000688735.1. Taxonomy (NCBI): domain Eukaryota; kingdom Metazoa; phylum Arthropoda; class Insecta; order Diptera; family Glossinidae; genus Glossina; species Glossina austeni. The sequence goes on along the minus strand of KK502494.1, from coordinate 230,866 downwards.
GATTACTTGTAGGTCCCCCTAAAGTATGTCTTTACGTATCGATGTTAGGCGTGTAAGATTCGCACTCAGCTGAATATAATTTTCTTATTTGCTTTTGTTTACACCCGCACATATGCACAAAAAAGCGCCTGTTCCGCGGATCTCCTCAAGCTAGACATGTCAGGTGTTGCAAATTTTTAATAGTTTTCAAAAATAGCTTTCTTTTGCCTTTGAATTTATGCTGAGCAACTTCCGCGAAAATTATTATTTAATTCACATTTCTTGCATGCCAAAAAAATCGCTACAAACCGCCTTTTTAGTCTGTTACAGTGGTTTTCCTATTTCCTATTTCCTAATTCGCTTATGCTTATTAAGAATTTTTATATCGTAAACAGTCTCTGGTGAATAAAACGATAGGTTGTAATAGTGGGAAAAATATTTTCCTACGCTATTGTGGGCACCAAAACAAAGTCGGCATTATCGTACAGTATACCTTGGGAGCGCTTGATAACTACAAGTATTTTTAATACTCATACGAGCTGAGTGACAGCAATAAGTAACATACTAGTTTAAATAATTTGCGACAATGGAAAACGCAAAGGGGAATATTAGGTTTAATGGCGAAACACAAATCTGATAAAGAAGCCTTATACGCACGCTTGGCTACTTGCATTTTTTTTTGTTCGGTTCGTTAAGACTGACGGGGCTAAGCCCATAAGGAGTGTGGTTTATTTGTCCACTTGAAAAAATTCTGCAAAATCTTAAGAGAAGAAGAAAGTTTCCTTTTTTACAATTTTGTTTCTGTGTGAGGTGACAGTCGACATACTGGGACATAATTGTGACTTTTTTTTTGAATTTCCAACACGAGAAAAAGATATTGTTTTTGAACAATTGACACGACAAAGACGAAATTCGAAAACCAAGCTCTAAGCAATGTTTAAAGGGACGTTCCTTCAGCTACTTTTACCTTAAGTGCCTTGTCAAAGATATTAACGATTAAAGAAATGCTTTTCAAGAGACAGAAGGGAAGAGTGAAAGAGGAGAATGTGGTAGAGATTGTGACGGGACGGGGGTGTGGGTGGAGAGACAAAAATAGGGAAAGGATGAAAGAATGTTATTTTTATCTCTTTCAGGGTAACTTTTTATTTGTAACATATTTGTTATTTTAAGTCGGATTGTAGTGGTAGCGCAATAAAATTCCTGTTTTAAAAATGCTATGAATGCGAATATGTGTAGAATTGGTTTAATTATTGGACTTAATTATTATTATTACCAAAGCATTTATCACATATAACGTACAACTTAGTATTCCAAATGAGAATTCCTTGTATGCAAGGGTACATCTTGTTTCTGTTCTAGGACAAAAATGTAAACTATTCAAATTTCGGTTATTGTATGTAGATCTAGATACATGTGTAGGAGGATGTTTTACATAATGTAATATAAATATCATCCGGACATTTATTTCATTGAAAAGCAAAATACTTATAATAAATAATCCTAACGCATGTTGGAACAGTGATACCTTTTATGTATGCTCATGTGTATCTGTCCGCCTGTGTTGTTTGCATCTGTATATGTTAATATATTCGCATTATCTCTTGTTATTAAACTCGGCAAATTATATAATTAATTTGGATAAAATAAGATTTATATTAAATTACGCATGCATGCGCATACATTATACATTGACTAATGTGTGTGTTTGTGAGGTTTATGTTAAAATTACTAACAAGCCGTTAAATATTTTACTTGCCTTCTTGCAATGCGCATATGATTGTAATGAAAAGAAAATGTTGATGTTATTGCTAAAGATGTTGTTGATTACGACACTGACAGCACAATGAATGACTTTTTGTCTACTGACATTATATCAGATAAACGAAAGGATAAACTATGACATCTACTTGTACACACAACACATATCCAATATATGTTGAAAACATCGACAGCAGCTGCGAAAGATGGGTTTGCTTTAATATGACGTTGCGAAAATCAATCTTAACTCATTTATTATAATTGACTTTAATATGGCAGCAGTTCTATAATAAATAGTTTGCAAACTTAAAATTATTGTTGCATCGTATGTCATTATCAGTTATACCGCAGCACAATACGCATTCAAGACATTCTCCTTCCCTAATAGCTTTCTCGTGAGAGTTTTCATTCAATTAAGACAATAGAGAGAGAGAGAGAGAGAGAGACAGAGAGATCTTTTCTTCTCTAATCATTTCCGTATCAGAGAGAGTTCCTCTATATCATGCACAATTTAAGCCTACGCTACAAAATCGAGTAATTTTCAAAAGCAAAGTGGCTCGAAGTATTAAATGTCAACTTTCCAGCCGGCATTTCATGGCCGAAACATTGCATACTTGGCATTGTACTATTACATACTTGGACTACGAGTTTATTTTTTGAGCCAACCTTCTGCGACTTATAAGACAATTTTCTCCACCTCCACCTATTTGGTACACAAAAGATTACTTGAAACACACGTTTTGAGGCAAACGCTTCCTTCAGCTGGCTACGGAAATTGAGTAGTCATTGATGCTTCTTTTGAAGATCAACTGAATAACGATTGCGCTGCATAACATAAGTAAGACTTACGACATCCAACCAAGTGATGGCCGCTCCTTACTAGGACAAATCTGCCGTGATTTATATCGGTAGCGACATGTGTATATAAAATTCTAAAGATTTTAGAAGAGCGCACCGTCCTCTCCGAATATTTATAATGGAAATATTAAAACGTTGGCTACATGATCTAAGCACGTTGTTCCCGGATAATATATATACTTATGGAACATTTGCTTGATTGCATGCCAGATTTTTTTCTTTAATGTATAGCAGAAAAGTCGCAAAATTTATAAACCGATTAACTTAATTGTCATCTATCTGCTTGCTCCCACTGTGAACATTCGGCTGAGATACAAAAACAGATATCAGTCGAAAACTATCCTGTGAATGAAAAAAATGAAATATTTGAAAAAAAAAAGAAATAAGGGAAGTGACAGGCTGTTGCGATGAAAATTTATTTTATTAAGTATATTAAGTGTTATTTATTTTGTTAAGTAAAAACACTTCGTTAAGAAAATATTTATTTTGAAAACCCGTATGGAGTGAACGAGAAAGTTTTTATCAATGGTTCGATTCATAACGACTAATTGTTCTATTTCCCCCTATTAAAGTAAGATACAAATTATTCCTACGAAGCACTTGACTTGAAGAAATGTGCTCCTGAATCATGATGTTGTCGGGTGAATGAAAGTCGATTTGGATTTGGAGGCTTATGAGCTACTGCGACTTAGCAGAATTGTCACTGAGGAATGACTGGTGCAGCTGTCCTGGCCATTAAACGGAAATCGACGGCCGTGTGCGAAAAGGCTGACTGACTGAAGCTGACTGTTCAATACGACAATTATTAAACTGAAATATATCTCTGCTCTTTCTGTATTCTTCACAAATACCTTCTTCTGACTAACATTTGCTTGAGCGTACGACTGATTTACTGTCCATACAATGTTTCCACCCCTATGACGATAGTCCCAAAAATTAATTCTTTCGCAAATAATCTCAAAATACTCTTGTTAAGGAGTTCGTATTTTCTCAAAAAGATGGTAAATATATATATATACACATATATATATATATATATATATATATAGTTAACAATGGAAAATACTTTGAAGAAAGAGTTTTTTATTTTCCAAAAAGCTGTCGTCACTTGTTTCTAAGTATGGCGGCAATGGTTGACTGAAGAATATTTTTAAAGTTTTGAAAAGTTTTGCAGGCGTGTAAACAAAGGCAATTAAATTCTTTGGAATTAATTAAAATTATTTATATACGCATTGGAGTAAATATTGTCACCAACCAAAAGGTTAAGAAATCATTGAAAAGAAGACTTTCAATCGAAGGCAAATGAAAGCAAATGAAGCGATTCTATGGAAGAAGAAAAGGATAGGGAAAACTGAATATCTACTCCGACTTGTGAAGAAAGGATTTGATGTACATATCTAAAATAACGCTTAAGCATTGGGGTATCGTTGATAATTGCAATGCAAGAGTGTTCAGTTAAAGAACAGCAAATATTTGTACAAAAGCTCACATAGTTGCGGGAATAGTTCTTCCGCAAATACGACCGAATGGATTATTTTGCCATTACTCCGAACATATTCTAGACTCAGGATTTCAGCGATACTAAATACATAGATAATATTCTATATTAATTGCTAGGCCCTTGAGGAAGAAGTCAACACGAACATCGAAGAAAGCAGTCCGACTTATTGTGCTTTGTTGAAACCCGGAATAAGGGGTAACACTTTTTAATTACTTAACTTGCGGACGAAGAAGTGTTGCATAAGTGGAGAGTATGTGTTAGTGTACTCGCTTTACTGATTTTCTTTAGCGACCGTTTAATAGCAGTGAAAATATCTCGCTTTCACGATTTACTTCACTTTACTTCGTAACGTATATTATTTACAAGAAGAAGAGTTTAAATTTTGTTTAACTGTTCACAGTTGACAATTCCATTACATATTCACTGTTTACCTAAATCGTTTTATTTTCAGTTATGGCTTTATATTTAAAATTGCTTTTCTTCGTTTTCTTTAGCTGTCGTATAATGCTGTCGTATAATTTATTCATGAATTCCCTGTTCAAAGTGATGCCTTTTTATTCTTGCTTGTCGATAATATATAATATGTGTATATTTATATTTCAGGTTTCTTATAAAACTATTTGCGTTAGAATGTCGATCACAGCTCTGTCTGTAAATAGAAAAGATAAGGATAAATATTAAAGTAAATAAACAACTTTTTAAACTGTTTGGACGTAAGCTGACTGTGTATAAATGTGTACACACATTTGTGTGAATGCTCCCCCAATTGTCATCGTAGTCACCATCTGATGGTAAAGGTATTCTGACTTCATATTTTTTTTTTTTTTCTTACTGCACCTAACAGCATGCAAAATCAAGTCCTGAGTTGGTGCGGTCGTATCCATGCATGCATATGAAGTTCACTTCAATGGATTAAACCCTTAAATAAAATAAAATGAGATTATTTATCGATTGATTTTAAAGGTGACATACAAGCAAGAAGGACTCCAGTGACAATGCGCACAAGCACTTTATTAACACACCCTCCCTCAAACCGAGCATATTTGCAGAATTCAATATTACAATATTTAATATTCCTCCTTGACCATACAAATTGAATTCGGTTTGAAAGCTAAGTTCTCATCGAAAGCAGTAAGTAAGTCCATCTAGGGCAAACCTTTTTTTGGCAATTTTCTCTTCACAGTGACACTCTATCGCCCTGCACTTTTAGGCAATTCTAATCCACATTCAATCGTTATGATTGGAGCAGAGTGAACGGTATTTCTAAAATTATGTTTATATAAAATTTTGACGTTCAATCAAGATTCTGTTCACTTATAGTTTTTGTGGGTGAATTTCAATCATTTTCTAACATAAAGTATGGAAATCTTGCTGTTAGTTTTCATCTCAATGTTAGAGATTTCAAAATTTCCAACAATGGCCGATATGGCTACAGAGGTCCATTCAAAAATACCGTTTACCAGGTGTCACGCTAAACTATGTTCTTTATCTTTCTGTTAAGAAAAAAGTTTTAAGAGAAGCAAAGTGTTGTAGATCGCTAATTACATATAATGGGTCAGATAAAAAGCCCTTTCCGCGGTTTTGAGCTCTTGTTTGTAGCCTGCTCTTTTCAAATGGTTTCAAATTGTCATGTGGTTGATGTTTAGTGTCTTCCCTATTCTTGACAGCTTACGTGCCAGTCCCGCTCTGCCGGTTGCAAAAGTTCCCCGACTTTTTCAACCAGACCGAGGTATATATCTTTGACATAGCAATTTTTAGATCGGAATCGAGCAAGCCACTCTTGGGTCCTTGATCCATTCACAGCATTCTCATCGTACACTCCACACATTTTCCGGCATGTTTTTACGTGTTTTAAGTTTTCTATAGTAAAAAAGCATCGCATAGCGTACTTCTTTAGATATTTCACCTATTTTCAAATCTATATAATTTATGCCTCGAGCGAAGAGTTATAAAATTATCTGCATGACAAATCTAAGCTGAAATGACACCTTTTAAGCACACGTTCGTTTGAGACAATCAACCGAGTGTTACCACATACGTAGACATATATAGGCATCAACACCATCCTGCGGAAAAAGCCGCAAAGACTCTTTTTATGATCTAATATTTGTCATCGTCATCATTGCATGAATTTCGTGTCGAAATTACAACCGATTTTTTTGCGCTAGTATGCACTCATCTCTTTGATACCGTAAGAAGAATGCTCAGACAAGTAGCAAATCATCGGCTGAAAGAAGCATTAGTTAGAAGTGGGAATATGTAGTGCATACTGCAGTGGTCGTAGTGCGTTCTAATTCAGTACAACAAGGCGATCGTTCGGCACCATTCTCTCATGGATAGGCATCAATAAACCGTTGTTGGTAGCTTTCCCGAATGACCGTTTTATCGGTTTGGACCAGTTCGTACCGCATTATTCCCAGGTGATACTTCCAAATGTAGTTGTCGCGGACTTGATCATCAGATCAATTCTCATGGTTACTACAATCCAAACCATTGCCGTATGCCTTTCCAATATTGTATCTTACTCATATCTTACCAAGCGCTACGATTCCGCAGCACCTTCCTTTGAATAAAGCAAGAAACGTAACGCTTGCTACATTTGTCACTTCTTCGACACAGAGCAAGATTTAATTAAATGCAGAGGTAACGAGGCGATACGGGTGTATATTTTTAAGGATACCAGTTTCACACGCACCAACCGCAACTTGGCAAATGTTCTTAAAAAAAAACAAAGCCATTGAAGCGTTGCTAAACGCTACAAATGAAGTTAAAAATGACTGTGCCTATCGGTCTATGCATAGAGGGGCTCTTATTTTGAAAGTGGGACAAATCGATTTTCAAAAACAAGGACTTCAATGATAATTATAGACAGAGAAACCTTAACATGATTTTTGTATATTGAAAAAAAACAGATTATCTAATATTTGAGACGTGAAAGTTTTCACTGTTACACTGAAACACTGAAAGCAAATCCACGAGCATAAGGGATTTATTCATGACATCACCATAACCATTTTTAAATCCTAAGCAAAGGGCTAACGGAAATGTATAATTTCACTGAAATTTTTAATAAAAATTGAATTGTTTTTTGTTGTTATATTTTCTGCTACAATGTAATTTTTATCAAATGAAAAAATGTTATTAAATATTATTGAGCTTTCAGTAGCAAAAAAAAAAAGGTTAATAACAATTACAATTAACGACAAGTGAGAAAGTTATATTCGGCGAAAGCCGAATCTTGCATACCCGCCACTACGCTTTTCGGATTCTACGCTTAAAGTTCTTTTATTTGATACCCACATCGCTGCTCTCGCTAGGAAAAGAGTAACCGCGGTATCTACCGAATTCATTTTAGCATTAACCCGTTTTTAGGCAGACAATATATTTCCATTTGAGAAATGTACAAAATAGTTGTAAACATTCAGACTTCTTTGCCTTACAATAAATAAGCAAAAAAACAAAAGGGGGAAAAATAAAATTTAATCACGTGTAACTTTGTGTGAGTGAGCGTGGGCGATTGTTTCCATTTTTGGACGTAAAGAGTAGAGTGCTTCGTAAACTGAACGTGGAAAATTTTAGCCTTCTATCTTTTATAATTTCGTAACGAGTAACGAGCAAAAATCTAAAAACGGAGTTGCTTTCAGTTTGCGCTCCACTGCGCGCTTCTGCTTTGGCCAATTCGGCACATTTTCAATACCGACGTGCGTGCAGAACCTTCCAATGTTTCTGCCCACCTTGAAGTCGATATCTTCATGTTTGCGACCGAGAGAGTGCGAACAACACAAACCACACAGGACGCAGACGGACAGACACGGCTAAATAAACAACATTTTCACATTTAAATATCTCGCAATAACAAAAATTGACTCACGCTACCTTGAAAATAGACGGGGGTGGCCGGCTAAGACCACTCCTTTGTAAATAAATAAAAGAATGGGTTATGTGTATAAATCTAATTGGCTAGGAAAACTTAGTCCTAACACAGGCCAGAGCTATTTAAACTGGAAATTAGTGGCCTCGTGCACACTGAGAATATAGCGAAAATAACTAGCAGTGTCACAAGCATACTTGCATTTAGGACAGACAACTGACGAATATCATATTCAATACTAGCGAAGTAGAGTAAGAGAACGAAGTTTACTGTAAAAAACTTCGGCTTATTCTTCGAGAATGTACTCTGGACTTAACTAATTTTCGATTTTTGGTCTACGAAATTATGGCGTTATGACCGGTCACACGGACAGAGAGAGAATAATCACAATAAAACGCTCCAATATCAATTTCGTTGAAAAGCAAGATTATTAAGTCAAGCAAATCATAAAAACAAAAATTGTTTTTTTTCTCTGGCGGCTCTATATCTTTAAGCAACATTTCGAAAGTTATAACTGTCATAAGAAGAAGGAGAAGCAGGCAAATAACATTAAGTTGATTTTCTTCTCCTTCCTTAAGACGTTCGCAAAGAAGTTTTATTACTTTGTTTTACTACTGTTCGTATAGGTTGCATGCAGCATGAGTAAAGCTTCAGCATGTTGAATTTGTGTGGCGTAGTTTGCTCATCAATCATAATTACTAGGAAATTTTGTGTACAAACTTTAGGCCCCACTATTTATCATTCAAGGAACAAAAGAGAAAGAAAGAGAAGAAAAACGGTTCTGTAGCAAATAAGCTTGTGTTTTATCCTCGGCGTTCTGCGTGGAGAGCATTGCTGCAGTATTAGACAGTTAATTGACTTCAATTCGGCACCGCGAAAAAGCATTTTGAGTTACGACAATAACTTTGCACAAAGTTCTGCATATAAATTGAGTTTTAAATCTCCTCTAAATTTAGTTAAGATAAGAAAGAGTGAGTGTCTTCTTTTAGAACGTTTATGACGATATACTTATGCCAATGAGACGTTACGACAAACGCCTGGCAAATATCTTGGAAGCTCGATTTAAATTTAGTCTATTTCCGAGTAGGAAACTTTAAATTTTATTTAGTGTGCACAGGGTTAACTTAAGTACTTTCACGTACGTGGATTTATTTGTGTTCATTTGTTTCCCTTTTATTTATTTTCCTTAGTTTCCCTTATTTATTTTCGTAGAGTCTTTCGCTTCTTACCTTAGTTATATTTCGTTCAGAATTCCTCTGTGTGTCTTTCTCTTTAGTATTTAATGATTGAATCGTTCAAACAGAACTTTATCAAGTGAATGCATTGCTTCCCAGTAATCAGTAATCAGTAAAATGCCGGTATATTACATTTTAGGTTTAAAAAGTATTTATTTCATTCTGTAGATTGTATTTAAAGGAGGAAACAAGAAATCGTTTTGCATAAGTTTATGAAAGAGCGGACAATTTTTACATGCTAAAGTTTTGTTACTAACATCGTGGATCTATCTGTGGTTGAATATCAAGGAGATCCAAAACTTGAAAATTTAAATATGAGCATTAATCAAGCAAGCGCTATGTTTGCCGAAAACAATAAAACATTGTAGTCGGGCATTGCAGTCGAACTGATAACCCATCATCTCTTTTAAACGTCATACCTTTAAAGCTAAGAAGTTGTAGGGGAAGTCATCCTGAGAGCTCTGAAGTAATAAAATTTTTGCGTTATTAGGCAAGCTAAGGGATGAGGTAGTTCGTCCGTCTTGTTCAAGGTCATGTATTCAATCTTTTACCGTAGTACATAAAAAATTCCTATTTGCTGGAAACTTGAAGATTTCAAATGATGTTGTGGAACTACTTTATTATAAGATAATGTCCCAAATTTCTTGTCACTGTTAGCCGATAGCCTTCCCCATGGGATTCCTTTAAAAAAGTGCTACACTCTCGTGTGTATTAAATCGCAACCAATTTATTCTCCGTCGTGCCTACTATTGATTGTAAAATCGACATCGTGGATCCTCCTTCATACTTATAAAACTACGTTCTATTTTAACAAAACAAAAATATAACGTACCAGGTTATCCTAGACTCGCTTAAACGTCCCCACAGCTATCTACAAAAATGGTCGTAAGATGGAATCGGTCCGTCCAAACGCACTTGTCAATCAGTTGCGCAGTATACCCTACATATCGATTCTTGCTTGCTCGGCTACATATATTTTCTTGCTCTCGATGATCCAAGGAACACTCCAGTTAATGACTACATCGGAAAACAAAGGAAAATTGCAATCGTCATTTTCAGCTAATTTCGCTTGTGATCAAATTGGCGTAGCCATCTAACAGGGAGCTAATGACACATGAAAAATGTGACTTTCGCCTTCGTTTTGAGCTGCTTTTGCTAAATAGTTGAAAACGAAAGCGAAACGTTCAGCTGATTACCCCCTAGATGGTCACCCTTGACTCATGGCGGCCGATCTATTTCAACTGTGCAACCTTCCCGATTCCATATAGTTTCTCACTCGCTAGCTCAACGCCTACGAACTTTATCTGCGCTAGATATATAGAATAACTTAAAAGACTAAGTGCGGGCCCAAAATGAGAGCAACGACTTTGGTCTTCGTGGAGTGTCGGATTTATTGCAGAGAGTAGATAGGCAAGCGGATAAAATGGTTTAGACTGATTCAGAAAATGGTTTTGAAATGTTTGACATAACAAAAAAAAGGTCTGGATGGTGTTTCATTTCAAGTTTCTATGCAACCGGGCTTAACTTATATATATTTTCCCGCAAGAGTTTGCAAATGAAGGCGTGTTTTATTTTCGAATTTATTCGAAAATGTACAGTTTCGAAACAGTTCGCATTAATGTTCAGTGTTGCCTTAAACTGTTTGGGGAAAGCTTCGGAGTTTCATTAAAATATGTTGAAATTTTTACAACTGTGCGGGGCAGTACAAAAATATGAGAACACTCGGGATTCGGTTGATTCCCAATCTATCCGAATAACATCCTCCATTGTAGCATGTTCAAGCGTTTGGTAATCTTCGACGTTATGGTAGAAGCACTCACGTCAAAGTCGATCCAGTTGCAGTAAAGACTGTTTTTGTACGGACTCAATCTGTTTACGGTGAAAATCGTATTGTGCATCCCAAATAGTAGAAAAATATTCCAAAATAGGTCTCACTAGCGACATACATAGCAACGGATCACGAAACCCTTTGGCTCAACTCTTGATGAAGTCCAATGTGCTTTTCGCCTTATAAGCGGTAATAATAATGTGTGGATTGAAGGACAGTTTTCTATCAAACAGGACTCCAAGATCAGCAATAGAATCTGGTTTAGAAATTTACGAATTATTGACTTCAGTTCATGTATTGGGCCTATGTGCAGAAAACCGTGTGCTTACATTTGTTAATATTCAGAAATATCAAATTAATATCGGACCCTTTGCAAAAGCTGCCAATGTTCTCCTGAAGCTAAATTTGTGCTTGCATATCACTCGAGCTGAAAATGAGCTTAACGTCATCCGCATGCGTCAAAACATGATAGTATTTTATTACATTTGGCAAGTCCTTTATAACCACAACAATCAAAATAGTCTTGAGATGACTATCTCGAGGAGTTCCCGAGCGTACCAGTACGTCTTTAGAGATTACATTATTATGCAGTAGATGGTGAGTCCTTAGGGAGCGACCATCTCCATTGTACAAAATGTTCGTCAAAGCCAATATCCGTCAAACTGTCTAGAAGTGTGTAGTGATTGACTTCACCACACGCCTTGCTGAAATCTGCATAAATAGGTCAGTCGTCGGTTTGTTTCCGATCGACGAAAGCTTCATCTATTAATTAGAAACATCCGGTTCGCCCGTCCTTGAAATCTGCTTTTCGTAGCCATGTTTGGTGGTATTGTTACAAACGTATACCGATTGAAAAAAGCCAGCAAAAAATTGTTATCATCTGCAGGTTCAACGTTGCTCAACTTCATGGACGAAGGATAAGCATTAACTTTCCTTTTTCTATTAACGAAGTCATAGAAAGATTTAGGATCTTCACCAACTGCAAGTAGTTGCAACAGCACAGCACTTACTCTGGATATTATGCTCCTTGCGGGCAATCATAAATTTTACATGGTCAGCAGTCAACTTGGAGCTCTTGTACCAGTTGCAAAACTTGTTTGCTTCAAATTTCTGTTAGACCATGACAGGCTATACTATACTTATTATGATATCCTCTAGGCACGGTTGTAGAAATGTAATAATTAAGTCTATCATAGAAGAAATTAATCACATATCGAGACCAGATGCAGAAATTTGGGGAGCCGTTTCTGGAACACAAGACCAGCACTCCATGGGGAGCAAGTAATTTAATTTCTCGTAATTGGTGTGCTTAGACTTTAACTGCCGGGACAAGCTCCGTGCCTTTCTTACGATCTCACAAGGACTATACACAAGGTTTAATACGCGCTGTAGAGGTCATTTATGGGATATTCATAAATTGGTTGTGGATGAGCAGGGCGAAGTATATTAGCACGTGCTTAAACGGATTTAGAAAACTATTGTGAAAATGATTTTTAGGCGGTTGGCATAATGAAACGTTGCTCTAACTCAAGCTGTTCTCGTCGTTGCGTAGATGACAGCTAACTCGCTGTATGCTTATCACAAATGCGGTAGTGCAGAGTGAGGCTGTGCTTCGTTTCGTGTTCGTTGCTTCTTCGCACATAAAAGTTTTCATGGGCCCAAGATATTATTTTTACATTTTATCGCGGCAAAGACCGGAAGAATTTAACAATCGTAGTACTGCCAGCCTTGTCCCAGTGGGTGTAACTTTCTAACTTAGCGGAATTAAAAATATTCATTCATGTCTTAAAAGAAAGGTCCAAGAAGTGGTATTTTGGGGATTGAAAGAAGAGATCACGTGTACCCACATTCCTCACAATTCTCTTATAAAATATTGTATTTGCCCTCTAAATTTTCTATAGAGTGTCCTGGAGTGTGACTTAAATTGCGAAGTTTTAGCTGCCTCCGTCCTATATGATTATGACCCTGATAACGCCCGAGAGAATTACAATAGTTAACGTAAACCACTTTCTGTACTTTGTGCGTTATTTTGTTGTATCCATTTCGTTTTGCCCGCTATCGCAACACACTCGTAATGATGAAGGATAGAAATAATAATAAAAAAGCATAATACAAACTGACATATTTCTCGTATTATTAACAACAAAAGGTTTTATAGTAATAATAAACGAAACAACTAAAAACAAAGTTACGTTCACCTAGTTTGCATAAACTGGCACCTTAGCTAAACATAACACAGAGAACAAGAAACAGCAATGGTCGGCTGCTTTCGAAAATACCTCTCATTTTTACACAACATATTTCGAATATATAGAATGCTGTAGAGTGTTTAGTTGGCTCCAAAGGGCCTCTCTGCAAAGGGATTTTTTCTATTGAGAATTTTAAGAGCACACACACACACACACTATAATATGGCAGAGCACGTTTTGAAAAAGGGGAATATCAAGTCGACGAAAATATATGTTTACTACGTAGGCATTTTTGTATGTTACAAACGTAATGACAATGCTACCATGCTCCAACTCAGTGGGCACACTATAATAACAGAAAATGCGGGAAACTTCCCTTTTTTTTTATTGTTTTGCGCTGTATTTGTATACAGTGCACTTACATTTGTACAAAGCTTGTATAACATCATCGCATTTACGCACACCTACATATATAAATATACATATATATATATATATATATATATATATATATACTTGTGCATATATACGCATATATATATATATAGGGGAGAAAGAATATTTAGCCTTGGCCGAATATATTTATAATCAGCGGCTGTTGTTATGCGAATATTTGCAATAATAAACAGCGAGGAAATCGTGGCGTTAAAATCTTCCACATGCACTTAGTCGTAAGCCGGATTATTGTATTTTCTTACCGACCGACATTAACTTGCTAATAGTCGGCTGTAAATGAAGCTTGAAAACTGAAAAGGAAAAGATTATATCCAGCTATTTGACTTAAAGTATTTAAAAACTTCAACGATGGACGCCACTGTGTCAGTCGTTGTCAGTCTATTTAAGACGGAAGCAAAAGTAACAGAATAATTATAGTCGTGGAGATTGTTATCCTTATCTTTAAGTAGTAATAGTGATAATAACTCTATTACTCATAAGGTATTTGGTACAAACTTGACTATCAAAAACAATGAATACCCAATGAACTGCTCTGGGGAATGCTATTTTACCGATCGAATTCGATGGAGAATTCGAAGCAAAACAATGAAAATCTGTTTTGAAAAATCATGTTTCGAGAAAATTGCATTCAAAATTTCGATTTGCATTGCAGAGGTGTATATCTGTTATAGATTTTATATAGATTTAGATTTTTTATTATTTTTTTTCTTAGTCTGCAGTCCCAGCATCATAAAACGGTCCTTTTATGTTCAAATTTTCGCTCTCATATCCTTTCCTTTTTTGCCGTATCCTTCAAAGGCAGAAAAGCAAGTTTCACACTTTCCCGACTGCGAGGTGATGGAGAAAAGCACAAGAAAGTGTGAACGTCTATATCCAAATTTATAAACAGCTCCAAAATTTTTACAGCACACGTTTAATTTTTTCGCAATGAAAACTTTTGGGTTACTTTCAGTCTCATACGGATGTCTACACAACGGTTGAGGTAACTTTTTAATGAATAAATCCGGAATCCGTTTGATCCACGTAGACGATGACGCGAGATTACCTCTCTCAATATCAAATAGTGTCGACTACATGTCGACATACGCATAGGCGTGATAAACACAAAATCTTATCGTCGTAGTCGTCATAGGAGCGAAAAGGTTTAAGGGTTTCAAATGTGTTGTGGATGTGCTTTTTTTGTTAAAATTATTTGTGTTCTATTTTTTTCCATCTATCTGCGGCACCAACACTTCTGGGATCATAAAAATGCCCCACCATCTCTAAATGTGCCCCCTCACCCTCTTTTCTCAAAGATTTTGTGATAGAACCGTGCGCCGCTTTTGCCTCATCTGCCGGCGGAAGAACGTCACGGCTTGCGCTTTACGTGTTAGCAAGTGATGAGGAAAAGGGCTAAAAGTGCATAATTTTATTGCTCAAATCAAAGGTAATAACAAAGTCTACGTTCTGAAGTTTTCTTTGTAGAAGCACTGAAGGTTTTCGAATCGGTTTCTCAAACGAAAATAAATGGATGTAAGCAAGTATTTCCAAACAACTCTGCGTCTTTATTAGAGGGGTTCGAAACCAGTACTTAAGATATTGGGCCATAATTGCTTGTAGGAGTCAGAGCGCTGTTTAGCTCTTTAAGCGAAATAAAAGGGGCTTTTGCAGGTGATATGGGACAAATTTTTTAAATTATTGAACGAAAGTCCATGAGGTTTTATCAGTTTGAACTTTGAACAAAATGTCGGCAGATTTTCTCATTTAATTGCCTCTCATAGAACCGGTTGGATATGTACTTAAATATTAACGTTTATGACGAACATAAACAAGTAAATAAGTGCGATGAGTGGAATGATAAAATACTGTTCAAATCTGACAATCTGACGACTGCCGCCAACTGCATCGTGGCAGGAGATCCGAAAATCAGTCAATTGAATACATTATCATAAAATTACTGCTACCGTCATCTCATCTCTGTTTCCAGTGGTGCCAGATTTTCAGTCAGACCGAACTTCATCGAAACTTGTCACGAAAATATTTATACTCTGCTTCACTTGCCATAATAAAATGTTAACCATGTAAGAATGGAAGCAGTTGAGATGAATCCATCTTTCACTACCCTGTACTGGATACCACAAACAAAAGTTATTTATTTAAATTTCAATTATTAATTTAATTTTAAATTTCAATTATTAATTTAATTTTAAATTTAAATTATTAATTTAATTTTAAATTTCAATTATTTATTTAATTTTAAACTATTACCGTGTAACGCGTTGGGAAAATTTATAGTAGGAAACGTTCATGAACTTCCCTAAAGTATTCCGCGCGGCATTTAAGGTGTATGCGATTACCGATTGACAGTCTCTTCTCTGCAACGGCCACCCTCTTTTGGGAATGTGTAAGAACAGAAATGTATGAATCCGATAAGCAAGAGAACCTTGCTTTTGAAAAAGAACACAACATAGGATATTTTTTGGCGTTGTCGACCTTTCTAAACACAATTCAAATGTTTGTGATGGATGTCATACCCCTTTTAGTTGAACAAATAATACCAAGACGACCTGACACGAAATCTGCCATTTTTCGATCCAGCATTAAAACATTGCGGAAATGACTGCTTATTGTCACATTGACTTAATATTAAAAATTATATAAATATGAGGTTAATGTTACGCGCTACCTGCTAATTTCTGCACTTTACAATTCTAAAAACGTCACTTGCTACCTTCTGATTGGTTTTCAGCGGGGTTCAGGGCATATCTCACTGTTGATGATATATAATTGAATTAAATAGACTATATAGGAAATAGCTATACTAAAGTATATATATATATATATATCAATAAATAAATCAAAATGAAGTATATATGCATGCAACTAGTAATTGCTGCATCCTAAGTTATATCCTAATATTAAAAGCTTTACGGAAGATAAAAAAAAAATGACGATATTTTGTATAGGTGAACTGTAATGTTCTACTTGCACTTCGCAATACATATAATGTGTCGTAGATTTAGGCTTTGAAGAGTCGCCTGCAGCTTGCGGAGATCACTAGCAATGAATTTTATTAGAACTGCGCAACTTCGGCAAAGTTTAGGCACGACACGGGGTTCGGTTTACGGGTCTCGTTATCAAATTTGCATTTTGGGTTAATGATTCTCGTTAACAAGCATTCGTTAATACGAATTCGACAGCGTATGAGTGTTTCCTCGATATCAAACGTAAAATGTGATATTTTAGGCCGAAAGCAAAATAGCTATCGAGCTTCATGTTTAAAGGGAATAAAGTCAGTTATCGGTGTAAAAGCATGTGTTTCATAAAATGAAGGGATACAGGAAAATTGCTTAATATCCGAAATTCCGAAATGTTTATATATGTGATATAATAAAATCAAAAAATGCTTCTCGCGTGGTACCATAAAATATGAAAATTGATAAATTAATGAGAAATTAACGAAAAAACTGGAAAAGTACGATTGCTAGGAAATATTCAAAACATATTCAAAAATATTCAAAAGTTTTTTAGAAACGTGACATTTAGGGCTTATTTGGCCAGAGTACAGATGGATAAATTTAATATCGAAATTATAAATATCAAATTAGCTATAAAAAAAAAGAAGCAGCGACATACTTAATTCAAATAATTAAACTTTGTTTTATATTCTTTTTTCATAGATTTCAATTTTTTCACCTCATCTTAATTTTCAAAATGTTGATATACGAAATTTTTTAATTTCTCAAGGCAATCTGCATTAAAAGCTACCTGCAAAGTCGTTCGCAGTACGTCTTATTTGGTAAGAACAAGTCAAATAATGAGAAATTAAAAGTCGGAGTCCCTCAGGGGTCCATATTTGGACCCCTTCTTTTCTCACTGTATATCAATGACCTACCCAATGATCTTAAATGGTGCAAAATTCATATGTATGCTGACGATATACAAGT
>KK502494.1:156730-212495 GCA_000688735.1 Glossina austeni | reverse complement strand
TTTTTTCTTTTTTTCTTTTTTTTATATACTTTTGATAGCTCCTACATTGTAATCACGTCACTCTTACCTACTAGTATTAAGCAATCTGCTTGTTAGTAGGGCCCTAATAAATAATTAAATAAAAAAAATAAATAAATAAATGGTTTGTTTATTTATTTACATTTCTTTCTGTTCTTTGCATTACTTTGTTATACATATCCCAATAATGTCTCGAATACTCCATTGCAAATGCAGCGAATGAGAAGCCTAACACGCTACGAAAGGAATCGCGTACCATCAACCCAAAATGCGATGGTATCATGTTGGTCTTTCGTATCGTACGACAGCTCCATAATAAGAACCGTAAACAAACCCCTTTATTAGGTCCGCCGAATTTCGACTTTGCTTCTTTGAGTAAATTGTTGAAATATTTACATACACTTTCTGGCTTTATCTTTTCAGCTATAAAATGGTAAATACTTAATGCATCGTCCGTCTTTGTTCATACTCTTGACACTTACTCATCCTCAAAAATTTTATACCAAACTTTTATTTTTTTTGTTATTGATTCGGGTATTCTTTACGGAGCGCTAGGGGGAAAGCCCGAGGGTTGCGTAAAAACGTTTTATAGGTTGCACAGAGTTGAAAGCTCTTATTAATCCAACGAGAATCACAGTTTTTTCTTGAGAACTTTACAGCCGGGTTCCTTCTTAAAGGAATTATGATATGGTATTTAAATTGAAAACTGGCAGTATTGCTTAGATGTGCTCTTTTAAATTGTACATAGTTCTTAATTTTGAATGATTTTAGGCTATTTAACGAAAATATAGAGTTTTAGAAAAGTATTGAAATTATCTTCTGAGCGTAAGACGCAATAAAATCGAGTTTTCTGTGTACAGTACACATATGTACGGATCCAAAAGAATTTTGTTAATCCTTACGGGTACTTGGAATTATTAAAAGGAAAGTGCTGCATTTCAATTGGTATGTAAAGCCGCTTCGGATATCGTCTTGTAATAGTCGAGTAAAATAAAAATCTCAGGAAAGTTAAATAAAATTGCATGGGAGAAATAACGTCGATTTATGGAAAATTTCATGCAACGAATTAATACTGAAAAGCGCTTATTCATTAAGAAATGCCAACAGCATGTTAGACGTTACGATTATCGTATTATATATCCTAAAGCTCCTCCGTCCCAAAATGAGTTGTCATGAACCCATATGACTTCCTTTCAGCATAAAATATCTCATCATATTTAATATCAGTTTCGTTACTCTATGCAGGGGTTTATGAATGTCATTGATGCCATACTTAACTTGTCGGGGCTAGCGTGAACCTCTTTTTGTAAAGGGAGGCATATTCTGCTTGACAAAGTCAAGCGTACCCGTTATATGAGGATCTTTATTCGTTTTTGTTATAGTGCTCATTTCACAGTCAGCCTCTTTCCGCAATCATTTCAGTCTCAACAATCTACAACAAGGTCTACAACAGTTAGAAGCGCGACAAGCGCTATTTTAGTCAGTCCCACTACGCCTAGCCTATGCTCATCGACTAAGTCGTTTTCTAGTCATCCTATTCTTTTCCTAGTCATCCTATTCCTTTTTTAACCAATCTAGCCATATTCTGCTACGAATCTTTTCCTATCAAGTGCGGGATCAGTTTCGGAAGAATACTCTCATAACTGAGAGTTTCTTTAATACATTAGTTGCTTATTAGTCCTTATTCAGACTACTTCAAGGGCTGCCAAGCTCATCCTGTTTACTCAGCTTAACCGCTTCCGAGTTATATAATACTTTTCAGGTTAGGTCATTCCCCTTCGAGATCGGTCTTTTGAACGAGCCTTCAACGCATAGTAAGCCTAGTCGTTCCAATTCTTATCGCAATTATCCCAGACGCTTTTCAGGTATAACGCTGACTAACAGCAGCCCTGGATAATGGATATCTCGAAAATACAATTGCGACAGTGCTTGATATTTTTACGATATGCCTCGAAAGGTGGGCGAGAGTAAATGGCATCTAGTATTTTAAAAAAGCTCGAATTTGTAATAAAGATGTTAAAGCAAAATTTTTTCATTAATTTTTTTCTAGCGTTATTGTTATTGCCAGCACTGCTTCTACTGCTTGTTGTGATGATTGTCATTTTTATTTAGTAACATGAGAAAGTAGTGAAAAGCAAATGGGAAATGGTTTTTTAAATGTTTACATTGCTCTGGTGGATTACGCTTTTCCAGTCATATGTGGTGTTAACACATATATGTGTTACTAGCACATATATATATATATATATATAATAAAATTTATAGTGTTGTTATTGTTGTTTAATAACTGAATATATAAGTAGCATATGAGCGGAAGTGTGCTAACGGGTTGATTGGGTGACTAACATCAATAACAAACTATTATAAAAAAAGGTTTTAAAAAGTTATTACTTTGACTTGGTTGCCGAAACTAACGAGAAAACAAACAAGCAAAAAGTTGAGAAATATCCGACAAAGAGAAAATTACAACATACATATAAATGTATGCAATTTACAAGCAGCTGCAATTTTATGGATAGATGCAGTGTGCGCTATAACTAAAGAAAATTTGTATGAAAGCGTATGTACATTATGTGTATATGTGTACGCATATACACATACACATACAGATACATTAAACTATCTTTGATCTTTGTACTAATGGCTGGAGGGCTTTATTAATGTCATTCGGTGCGCAACAATAGCAAAAACGCGTCAGAACTCCTATAAAAATTTATATTTTCGATATCTTATACGCATTTAAATAAATTTAATAGCAAGCCACATATTAAACCTCTATGTGATTTAAAAAAAGAAGTAAGCGCCTTGCTGCTATTTCCTGCTATTTCGAGGATCATATGCATAGCAAATTGCTTGGGAAAATAAGCAAATCGGGACAATTGCTATCTGCTGCAGTTTGCAGATCAATGATATACGTGTGTAGCAATGCCTCAGCACGCCTACACAGAAGACATAGACGCACATGGGTATATGGGTTAAAAATATCAACATTTTTATTCCCCGCTAGTGGGCATCGGAAAAATTCTACAAAGCGAGAAAAAAATTCTACAAAATATTCGAATTCGACCATAAAAAACGTGTCAACTACGACACTCTCGTTAGTGCGAGAGTTGTGCCTTTTTGTGAATTAAATGTGTCTTCAAACAATAGTCTATAAAAAAAGGAAAAAGTATATATGTATGTACATATGTAAAAGTTTTTACAGCGATGCAGAGGAAAAATTAACTGCAATGGGCAACTATCTAGTGCAACAAAGCAATAAAACAATCGCCTCTAAAGGCAATAAATCGCTTTGATTTTTCAATTTACGTTGAATCGATAGAATTTAAGGATTTTCTCGAAGAATTATAAAAATACGGTTTTGCTACATATTTTTTTTCGTACGAGAGAGTTCGCTTACATCATATCGTATTTTCCCAGATACCATTGAAAACCATCACATTCCATTGAAGAAGGAATGCAATGAGTCGCTTATTGGGGACTGCCACTGAGACGACATTTTGCAATCCCATAACAAAGTCCCATAAATATGTTATTCGCGAAATATAAAATGTGAGCATAAAATTCATTTTTGCAAATAAAATAGAATTCACGCATCCACGAAGACCTTAAGCTTTGCATTTATTTACATTTGTATTACAAGATGTCCAAGAAACGAACAGGGGAAAAAAATATATTTGAGACAATTCAAAAATAAAATGGCACAGACGAAACGGTAGTGCTCAAGGTGGGTCATTCAAATATGGAAATTCCACTGAACGCTGGGCCAAATTTAATCTTTCAAGGATTTTTTCTAATCTCGTTCTTGTTCGCTGACAATCTAGAAATAAAGTCGTCGTCGTAGATTCGTAAAATATTTTGTTAAGCTTTAGACACAAGCCCGAAGTCCTTGTCTTTGATTGGATTTTGATTGGTTTTCAAACGGTTTCTTTTCATTGCACTATCCATGATAGGTGGTTTTGGTTGATGACGTTTTGCTTTATTGAAATCACATTTAGAAATTGAGCAAATATACGCCCAAAGCAATTAAAACTTAACTTAGCCAACTTGTTTCTCATAACTTGTTAATGTTCACAGCGCAAAAATCCTACGTGATTATCTATCTACAGACCTGTAGGTCAAATGCTTTCTTTCTCAAGCTTTTTGTTTTCGAAATTCGCATTTCCGGCAAAGGTCGTTGGACTGCAGAGCTCCTCTAAATAAACATGCCTCGCGAGGATGGCTCTGAAGTTGCCATTTGCTTGGAGTTCTGTTCACCAACTTTAAACATTGACGACATATGCCGGGCCTTGTTTCAAAAGTTAAATACCAACAAGCAATTTTTCAAACAACTACATCTCCACAATACGTCTTTGAATAGGGAGCGGTAGTAAAATTATATCGATCGTATCGATCGTACGTTCGGGTACCAAATTTCCACGAACGACCACAAAAATTTATACAGATACGTAGATTGCATGAAAAGTTCCCCGAGCGTGAAAATGGTAGCACTTGTCCGAAAAACCTCGCACATGTGTTGATAAGTACTTAAGAAACTTATGGCCATCTTGGGAGTTGTTTGACAATCGCTTGAGTGAGTAAATGTGTTTTGATTAAAACGGGGAAAAATGAAATAAAAATTCATTAACTAGTCGTACATGATCACCGAATTAATGTTACAGACATATGTCAAGATATATGGAGGCGATGCACATGACCAAAATATTGTCACATATTGAATCACGCTTTAGACTCGAGAAAGCTGGCCGCACATACAGAGCTTATGGCCCCTCAGTTATCTTTCGTGGTGGCTGTGGTCAATCCAAAATCGGGCGCGTGCCCTGCCCCCTTGTGCCCTTCAAGCGATGTAGGCGACGCCTTACACACTCTCGTCCGCAAGTTATCTGTTACGAATGATTCTAATACGGACATGATTTTTGTCTACTTAAATTCGTATCGCTGATGTAGGCGTTAAAATATAGAGTAATGTGCACCACAGGCATCCTCTATTGCTTACCTCAATGAATATACGCATATATATATATATACATGCACACGTATATGGGATAAAAGTATTTCAGGCGTATGTGCTTTTAGTTTGAATGTTGACTGAAGTCTGTTTTTTTCGCGGATCCATAAGCGTTTTCCAAAAGCTGCAAAAGCTGTTCCTATGTATCTTTACGTCAAATGTCTAGACAAAAAATTTATTTTGTTGTACACTTTATAAGGCATATGAAATTATTAAAATAAAATTTCGCTTCCGTAAATTTCTCATACATCGGAAAACAAAGCCGCAGACCAATGAAGAAAATGAAAAAGTTTTTATATTATTTAAACAAAACTTTACCGAGTAGTAAGGCAGAAATAGGACCTATTTACTCAGGGAATAATATACAAACCTCCGCAGAGAAAAACTTGTAAAAGTATTTTAATAAAACTCAAACATTTTCTCCTTTTCTTTCTTTCTTCGCTTTTAATGAAAAATTTTACCTAAAGCTATAGCTTTTATGATCGTCACCATCATCATCATCATCATCATCATCATCATCATCGTCATCATCATTATCACACAATGGCATCCATAAGTACTTATAAAAAGAAATGGGCGTTAAGTGAGTGTACGTTTTTACGTACACCTGTCAGTTGGAAAACCCTTTAACTGTTTACATGGCAATAACATGCGACTACAAATAGACACCTTTTGACACATGATGACTTTAAGATCAGAAGCAATCCGGGTATGACATATGTGCCACACACACAACCGAAAACATCTCATTATTACTAAGCCGTTTATACACCAGCGATTACTTAGTACAGAATAATGCTCTCAGTGGTGCAAAGTGCAATGACTTAGTCGAATAGGGTGGATATGTGTCCGTCACTTTGTTATCATTGTTAACATTAAAATTGTGAAAGCCTGCCTTAACATAGTCGCCGCACAGAAACGACTTTTGATGGAAGTGTTGGTTTGCTTTATTTCCTCATCAAAACAATTTTTTTTGGTCTAAAATACTGAAACATTTAACACAACATCGTTGTAAAAATTTCTTGAGGCAATAAATTTTGTTGTTTCTTTATATATATCTGCCGCTATTGATGATGAAATCGAGGCAATTACAATGTTGCAAAATTTTCTTTCTCTTTCTAGTTGAAAGGAAATTAGCAGCAGCTTTGTGGTTAATTAGAAACATTCAAAGACTAGAATATAATGATTTGAGGTTTCCGTACGTCCTTACCTGCACTATGCACTATTTATTATAATTTATTAAAAACGTCCTTTGCCTACAACTACGAAAAGGTAGAAAAATTCAAGTAATTTTCTGAGATGAATTAAAATGAAATTAACGACAACTGCATAGCAATATGTAGAGACGAATAGCAGGTTGTATATATTGGTGTAGGCAAACGTTTTGAAAATTATGCTAATTTCTTTTTCTGATTTATTTTATGAAATTACTTTGCGCAACAAAGTTCTGGTAAATAAATCAAATCTTTCCTTATTCAATACTTGTGTGCGTGATACATACACCGAAGATTCTTTTCCAACTCGAAATAGCTTGCATTTTTTCATCTTCCATTCGAATCAAAAAGTAGAGGGAATATTTCAAACACTATAAACAAGGATAAGGCATTGGAAAATCGCAACTAATAAGCTCATCTTTCTTACTTAGTTTTTTAGGCATTTCAGACCCAAAATAAGCGAAGCGCGATTGTTTCATTAGAACAATAAAATCTTGAATGAATGTTTGAGACACTGGGCTTCGTTCTTACCTTTGAGTAAGAGTCGAACGTTCGCTTCGTTGAATATGTGAGTGTCAAGGTCTGCTCAACCATCGCTTTCGTGAGGAAAATACATACCAAGGCAATTATCTCGACCAGGTTTGGATCCATCAGGTACCAGAGGTACCAGAGAATGAATGCAATACTTGATCAAAGCCTTATCGAAATGTATAATATTTCCTCAGTTCTCCTCTAGGGAATAGCAGGAGATATTTGCTGTAAATTAGTTTTGCGGTCATTTCAAAGGTCGCATCTGTAATCAAGACAACAATTGCGCGGGTAGTTTGCTTGTACACTATAGCAGTCTTCTAGCTCTTGTTCGAAAACCTATTCACTGTCCCGTTCAGATGGGGTCTTGTATTCTCTTGGTCGCAGCACCCTAATTAATGGCGATGGCAAAGATGTCGCCTAAGCTGAGATGTATGTTTTCACGAATAAGTAACAGCGCGCCGAACTTTCCCGATCAGTTTGCTTATCGTATTAGGCTAACAGTGAGATCTGAAAGTGCGCTCTGATAGCAGTCAAATCGTGGAAACCAATCGGTCTGTTTATCTTCCCAATTCCTGGCACTTTTTGATCAGGGTGCGCCGTACGTACGGAGGAAATATTGCTAAGGAATCTTCTCGCTACATTATTCTTCGTTTTGAACTGATTAAATCATTTTCTTTTATTGCTATTTATTTATGTTATGTTGTTGCTGTTGTTATATCGCTTCAAGGCAAGTTGCAATTGTTTGTAGAAGGTTTAGCATGTATTTTATGTGTTTGTGCGCTTGTGAACGCTATTACGCGTTTCTTTCACTGCATGCTTCTAGGCAGACCAGAGAGATATTCTTAAGGTAAGAAGATTTAATTAGCGTAAAGATTAATGACGAACAAACAGGCGAACCCGGGAAAAGTATGGCAATGTTATTAAATATTCTTTGCGCAATTAAAGGTCCACAACACGCACGTGAACTTCTGAATGAATGTTTTTATGTATTATTTTCTCAAGCAGATAAACCTATTATTTTAACTCTGCGTATTCAAACTTTTTGAATTCTTTTTAAAAGTCTTCCCAAAGTTGGTGGGTATTCTCAGAAATTGCTTGCACCTATTGCATGTTTAAATGCAATCAAACGCATTTGCACTTTTTGACAAGATGTTTCTTTATTTAGTTGCACAAAAGTAATTAAATTATTTTAAAAAAAATTACTAAAAATTTCCATACCTTACTGCAGTGCAACTAGTGCTTCTTTTACATCGATTAAAATAATTTCAATTCTGCCCAAGAACACCCTTTTGTTGCTGGCTTTTCTTAGTTATGAACGGCAGGAACGAGCCAAAATTGGCAAGAAAGTATAAGCAAATAACTTACATGTGCCCACAATACCCATACATAAGAACATACTTACGGTGAAGTTAAGAAATTAATTGGTCTTACATATACAAAGGCATTGAGAACATAAAAAATAAACACAGATGTGGAGGAGGACGGATTACGGCAAATTCACATCTTGTTCAATTTTAATAACTAATGATGCTACAGCCCTTTCTTGATTAAAATTATAGCTTCCGAACGATTTCTGATATATTTGATATCAGTCACTGATCGTCGGGTAAAAGAAAGAAATTAGACGGATAATAACTGCAAATTTAAATAGGTTCTTATGTGGTGTGGAGCATAGTGACCTCTTTAGTTGTCTGCATTCTTCGTAATCTTATTGCACATGCACATGCAACCAAAATTAAGCAATTGTCTTAATGGAATGGCTAAAAATGCAAATGCGACTCTGGTAGAGGCGTTCAGTTTCTTGGCAACTAATTTATATTAATTCGCATACTGGGGTGTTTCTGCTTTTTTCACACTTTTTTGAATCCGTTCTCGTCATCTGTAGGTAATGTGTGTGTTTGATAGTGTGAAAACTTTAGATACTCCCTACTAGAGACACCTACTGCATTTTTTATCGTTTTTTATTACCTTTTTTATATCACTATAAGCATTTATTTAACTTGCGCTCCCATTAGCTGGGACCAAAACATTTACAGAACCACTTTACTAAGACAAGGATGTAAAGAAGCAAACAATTTAATTAACGCTAACAAATAAAAAACACAAACGAGGAATTTTAAGTCCGCAAAACTGTTTGCTTCACTCCTTTGTACGCATGCGATCAAGACAAAAAAATTTTTGAAAGTAACGATTGAAATCAAATCATTTAAGCCTGCGTAAAGAAAGTTTTAGGTTCGCAATCGTTTAATTTAAACTAATATTCATAAATGGTATACGAGTCTCTACATTTTTAAATACGTTTATTTATATGGAGAGTTATATAAGGGAAGTTAATGATAAAGTAATAGATTGAAGAAAAGGTTCGTCGGATTTTTTTCGCACAAATGGACTTCAAATGAACTTTGTTAACTCAAGCTAGCGCCATATTGATTTTTTGCCATTTCTTTGGCGAAGCAATTACGCCATAAACGTGAAGCTTTCGGTATTTTTGATAGGACAACTGAATCAAGTAATTTTCACAGCCCTCTCCTAAACTCAAGTTTACGCCATTGAGGCAGTTCTTCAGACGAAAAATTGGCTGTCGAAAGTGGGCGAGCTCACGATACGCGATTCTTGCAATTCGACTAAATATCGTACTATGGTGTGAGTGCAATTTCTACCATCATTTGTGCAGCCTTACCATCCGCCTGCGATGCTTTAGCAAATGGAATTTCGCTCCAGTAAACTCTTCAGTCATTCTTCACTTCAATTCATGCGGTGTCGAAATACCGGATGTCTGTATGTACCAAGCCAAGCGTGGATACGGTTCGCAACTGATTTTCGTTCAGTTCCACAGTTCCAAGACGAAATGTCTTGGTCTTCTTCAGTTTTTATGAAAATTTTCATCGACTTCATTGACAATTAGTTGACCAGAACACGCGTGATAAGCATCAAGATTTTATAGAAGGGAAACCGGCAAACCGTTTGCATGCTTTTCATTTCCATAAAGAATCTTGGTGATAAATACCATCAATTGTTCCAAAAATCTGTGAAGCGTCACGACGACGCCTACGACGAAATAATAATATGAGAAGTAGCACAATTTCTCAGCTGTTTGACTCATTTTCATGGTTCAATTTCGCATATTATAGATTGGTTTAGCAAGTGCAATAAGATTCTTTCTCTATTAATGATCTGCATACTGTTATGTCTAACTTGGCCGTATAGGATATGGCCATAAATTGGAAATAATTGATCTGGGAAAACGCCACAACCTTTATTTTATGCCAAGAGTTGAAAATAAACTTGAATCGTTGAGTTTGTTTACGTACATATGTTTCATATTTTGCTTGCCTTGTCCTTAAACAAGTGGTTACGTATGTAATTAATTACTTCTTCTTACTTATGTCTTACAAACATTATTAATACCTCAGCATTACCTCAACAAACCAAAGCAAATCACGGCCATGGCATGAGGAAAATAATGAAAAAAAAAGTCTAGAGAATAAAAATACTTAACTGAGAAGCATGGTGCATAAGAATGAGCAATAGTTTTAATAGTTTCGAGTGCAAGAAAATCATCTGTGACTGACAAAGTTCACAATTGTTTATACTTTTATAATGGTTTGACTTGCCTCTAATCAAGAATTCTGTAGTATGCCCGGCAGAATGTGGAATTAATCTGCAAAGGTACCAGTTATAGTATTAATCTTATATTTTACTCTTAGTGACATTTTTCTCTTGAATTTTGTATATCCATCTACTGGTAGGAGTTGCGACAAGTTCTTGTCAAAAGCATATGGAGCCAATATTTTGCTGTTATCTGCGGAAATCTCGCACGAAAGAATTCTCATGCGACTAATTAAAGCGATTTATTTGAATTCTCTCACAATCAACGGGAGTATTAATTAATCAAGCCGACGATGTTCTAGGTTGCGTGGCCATCGCCTATAAAGTCTGAAGACTGCCTAGGGCGACTTTCGGCTGCTTGTGGTGTCTGCGTACTGTTTACGTTAACTGGTGATTGCCTACAGGTGTGATAAAGGCTTCTTGTGCACCTTAGCCGTCTATTGTCACTTTTTTCTGACATATCTGACTAATGTTTTCGTAGCCTAGTTACGCCGGCCGATTGCCTATGCGTCTAATGGCTGCCTAATGCTCTTGATGGATGACGGCGACGGCCTTTTATGACATCGTTATGAAGATATGAAAGGCGGTGTCTATAAGTCAGTCAAAAAATTTGAAATTCTGTTTTTCGAGTTTAGTGAATTTGGAACTACATCGCGCAAAACGGTTCCGCGCACTTCTTGCTAAAATATATTTTTATTCATAATCGAAATAAGAAATTAACCTACAAATCTAAATAATTAACTCTTGAGTTATGAAAGAAAAATATAGAAAAATATCTAACGCAGAATTGTTAACAAAAATAGGAATTGTGGGAAATTTTCATAAAAATTAAAGCATATGTCGCTTCGCCCAACTTAGTAAGATTTCCCTGTGTCGAATTTTTTATTTATGATATTCCTTGAATTTGTGATCAAGCAAAACAAAATAAATGACAAACGCGAGAATGCGAAGGAAAATCAAAAATTTATTGTTTTCGTTTTTTAATCTCATAACATAACATATGCGTCATGCATACGAGGAACAATTTTTCATAAATGCAAAAATTTTCAATGAATAACAACATGTGCATGATGTAGTGAATGCATCCTTTTCGTTTCATTTGTATTCAGATAAATCTACACAAACATATTTTTTCAGCCAAAATAAATTTGAGTACACGTGAACGTGTTTAAAAAGCCATGTCGTACACATATCACAAACCAAAAGCTTACGCAAAGTGCCGCTTCCTGATTTTTGCAGATTTTTGCAAGCAGATTTTTCTTCTTTCTTTTACTTTTGTTTTGTTTGTTTTTCTTTTGCTCTCTGCTCTGCTAACGACAACGGCACAGAGAGAAAATAGAGTAGAAAATTAACAAAGCAATAATGTACATTAAGTTTTGAATAAGCCACCGAGAACGCTGCGAAAGTTGTTCTCAAGGCGGGCGGCTATCGGAATGATTTATTATTTCACATGTAAACGGTTTGCATTACACTTGCATGTGTTGTTAATATTCTCTTACCTGGAGTATTGATTTCGTAATTGGATTTTATCAATTTGAAGCGAAACGATAACGACATTGTTATACCCTACAACCCTTATGCTAATGCTATATTAATCTTGTGCGTATTTGTTCAATATCCATATCCAACTTGGGAGATAGGCATTTTTTATTGTATATAAGCATGTATGTGCATCTGTGTGTCTGATGTTTGTTTGTATACTTACATGCTCAACGTACAATAATATTTGAAGTATTTTCATGAACTTTGGTGTACTAATCTATTCCGGCTAAACACGCCTCGGACCATTCTCTTCACAATGCCTTGTTTTGAAGAAGCTGTTACATAGAAAAAGAAAAAAAGTTGATACTTATAGTAATTCTCGATAAAAAAAGCTGTAAGCTGGGCTGCTAAACGAATGTAGATAATTTGGAGGGAATGAAGCTTTTTAGGTCCCTTCTAAACAAGTGAACACTTTAAAGGTGAATCAATAACCTGTTCTAGTGTACAGAACGCCTTGCCTACGCATCTACGTCAACATGAAGCTGGGGAAACTCGCTAAACTCTATTAATTCATAGTTAACGCTTTTTCCTAACCGCTGTATTCACCTTATTTGGGTTTTCATGCAGGAGCTTGCAAGCAAATGCAAGAACGACTATGGCTGCTGAGTTGAGAAATAAAGATGCAATTGCGGGTATTGACATATTGAAGATGTAAATGACTGATGCAATATTAAACAAGGACGGCTATTGTTCGTATTTGTAACAAAAGACGTTGAGAAAATAATTCCGTTTGATATACGCACGTGCGTTTGTCATTCCAACCAGATATCTTTGTTATTACTGCTGCACTTTTTCCACTTTTTCCAATTCTTACCAAAGAGTTGCCAAAAAATGAGGACTGTCTCCTTCATCGGCTCTAGCATCAAGGATATATATTATAATAATAAAAATCCATAAAGTTCATGGCACATATTTTTGATCAGCATAAGTACTTGAAATTTTGTATTTTGCGTGTTATGGAAATTTAAGGCAGCACATACACACAGTCTCTAGTGTGAGTAATAAAATATTAAATTGGGGAATTTTTTCGTTTCTCAGTTTATATGCCCAGAAGCAGTTCGTTTGCTGTAATTGGAAAAGCAATACTGGAGATTCGCAAGCACAGAAGAAGAAAACAAAATGAAATGGAATAAAGAGTAAACGTCCTTGACCAACCAACAAATATAATAAATCTTTATGAAGTGTTGGTTGATACTCGAACTCAAAGTGTACGTCGGAGATATGTACAAACTGGACGAGCACGAAATACAAAGAGTTTGTATCAATATCAATTCTCTCTTGCAACGAAAGAATAGTCTTTTACATTGGTTTCGTATCAATAAATTTAATGGACCCAGCAATAACAAAATGCGAAAAATATTTTAAAGGGTTTTAATGCGCATTTTCATTGAAATTTGTTGTTTCTCTGTTTTGTGGAAAAAGAAAAAAAAGATAAAAAACAGATGCATATAAAAGAAGGCGGCGTTTTATCAAGTTTGATGATAGTTTCCTGTCATTTTTGTTTTTCCAAACTATTGCTTGAGATTAGATGGTAAGTGCTAGCAATTTATAGGAGATTTCGATACAAAATAAACTCAATGTGAGTGCCATCAATCTATTGTCAGTATAATGACGCGTGCATATGCTGTTGATTATTGTACAAATTCGTGCAAGGACGCGAAAGAGCTAAAGAAGAAAGCTGCATTAAGACGAGTTCTTGATACCGTCGCCCATTAAATTCACAAAACATTTTGTTAATGTGGACATAGCCAGCGAATGTTGTTTAGTCGGCAAATCGTGAGAAGGCTCTTCAAAATGTAATCTACAGATTACTTCACTTTTTGCAGTAGCTTTTCAAATGTTGGCAGCGAGCATCAGGTGGATGCGTTTTAGTTACAGTTCTTCACCTATTGGGTATGATTGTGACATTTTCAAAGTTAGTCGAGAGAAGTGAATGCATTTTTGTACGAAACGTACGCTATTTAAATCGGAGACTGAAGATAATGAACATTTGCCAGCAAAGTTGTTATTGTCTTTCAACGTTTATTTCGCGACATGCCTCTCATCTTTAAATAGCTATGTGTGTATATCAGCATGCATTTTAAGTAAAGAGCCCTTTAAAGATCAAATCTGAGTTTGATATCTCTTGTGTAATCGGTTACACCTACTATGGTCTCACATGAGACCTTCATTATGATTTGGTATAATTCGATTATATGCAATTGTGATCATATCGTTAAGAGATTGAGTTTTTTCAACGAAATATATGGTCCGTGTACATTTCTTTAAGGCACTCAACCTTAGTTCCTTTTATGTCATCTAAACACGTGAATGTTGCAATGCAAAAATGCGACTTCTAGAAGCGCATCAGAGGATTCCTTAGATGTCTGAAATAAAAAACTATAATTGCCAATTAGCCAGATTTGCTAGCTTGCCGCTTGATTATGTAGTCAACTAAAGTTTATTTAATTACTTTTTTAAAGCTAATTTTGGAGAGATAGATAACATGCACCTTATCGTTGAAATAAACACAAAGGCTTATGAACAAGAACGAAAACATTTACTTTTATTTTAAAATATAGCTAAACACAGAAAATGCTGTAATTTTTGAAACAACACAAATTCATACAATAAGAGTTAAGAAAATTATATGCTGCTGCGACCAAATTTTTATAACCATGACCTTTGCCCCAGAAAAGAGTAAAGAAAACGAAATTGCCATATTTTATTATATTGAATAGGCGTGGCTGATTAATTTAATTTTGTAGAATATACGTCGAAATTCAGAGTCTGTATTTTTGGTAGTTAGTGACAAAAAATTAAAAAACAAAGAAAGAAAGCCCCCCTCGAAGTTCCGTTCAGCTTTGAATCATTTTCAAAGGACTTTTTGCCAAACTTGACGCCGATAATTTAATTTTGGCGAATTTACGAATATACACCATAGAAGAGGCAGGCGGAAATATGGATGGACGAACAGAGCGACACTCTTAGGTGCATTCCGAATTTGTGTTATTTCATAGGTTGGCCTACAGAATACAAGGGCAGTTTTTTATGGTTTTCTCTACAATGACCGAAAAACCATTTTCTCTGCTTTTGTAAGCAGAGGTGTCCTCACTTTATCTTGTGCTGTAAGCGTGTTTGGGACCACTTTGGGTTGTTTTTAATGCCAATGCGCGCGTGCTGTACTTTCCCGGCTAGCAGAATGTTTCCAACAGACGTTACGGAACCGTGCAAACGAACGTGCTTAACTCGATTCAGCTTGTGGTGCTGATCAAGGATATCTTTACTTTGCAGGTTCTCTGAAACTTATGTCTGGTTGTTGCAAGACGGAAGCTTTTCCATGGGTGCGTCGGTCTAGTGAGATATTCTATGTTTGATGCATAGCGGGTCTAAGTTTGGCCTTGTTCTAGACGTATGCTCGGTTTTTTTCTTTTAAATTCCTTGAGAAAATTTATTTGGAAGAAATTGCGCTCCCAATTACTGATTTTATGACATTGACAACTTTTGCTATTGATTTGTGCATGGCTGTATGCGCCCTTTAAAGCAATACTTTATAAGTGTTCAAGGGTTCTATGTCTTCAAACTACATTAACGTGTAGGTAAGAGAGAAAGAGAGAGATAGATAGAGTCAGAGAGAGAGAGAGAGATAGAGTCAGAGAGAGAGAGAGAGAGAGAGAGAAAGAGAGAGAGAGAGAGAGAGAGAAAGAGGGAACGGATGAGTGTGATATTTTGTTCAGCTCGTCGAAGGAGCAGAATAAGCAAGCAACGGAGCTAGCAGCATGAATTATCATTTTTCCAAAATCACTTTCAATGTGCGGCAGATCAAATAGAAATAACGGCGATTATTGGTCAACTTTTTTCGTATTGTTTATTAAAAACTTGCTGATATTTTTATAGTAAAAACCAGCTTCCAAGTGTGAGAAAATCGAAACACAAAAGAACACTAAATAAAGTATTGAACGAAAATATTTTGAAAGGTAAATAATAATACATTATGCTCGCAATACAATATATTTCGATATTTGGAAAGATATATAGAAAATAAGCCTAAAGTTCTTATGCTGGTAAAGCGGTCAGGGAGCGAGGTTAGGTCATGTGATTCATAAGCCTTATTACTCATTGATTGATGACGGCATAACAAATGCCGTGGCCACCTTAAGAGGGAGACATACATCCTGCCACGCTTTATATATCACAAGCGGTGTAGAGTAATAAAAAGAAACGGGTTTTGGCAGATAAATGCAAACGCGGATAATCATTAGAAAAACACAAACGATTTCGTAGACTGACTCACTAATTTTATGCTAATGAATACTGTATGGGTTAAATGAAAAGTGCAAGCGCAGGCAAGAAGAAGAATAACCTCCTTTTTTTTATTTTACACTGATCAAGTTTGTCCGCAACATTTTAAAGCTCCCACAAGGCGGGTTTTAGATTTTTTCATATTTCAAATCTCGGAGTAAGTTTAGCGGATGTGAACTCGAAGTGTTATTCGATATTTTCGAGTGAGAGATTGATTTTTGATTTAGGTAATCATCTTGTACAAGTGCGAACATACAACGCAGAACCCTGGCAACACGTATACGGTCAGTACAGTATTCTTTCTTCATGGCTTGCGGCTTTCGGAAAATGGATTTCAGTTTCGTAGTGGCGTCTAAGAGTCCCACTAGATTATTTCGTTCGGCTCTCTAATCGCCTAATTCCTAAAAATCTATTAAACGTACTCAACCCCTTCTTTGTGTAGTTATCAGTCAGTTATTTGTACACCTACGTTATCGCGTCTCGCTCGAGCTCAAAACGCATCTAAGCGGGAAATAGAAAAAGTAACATTTTTGAATTTCCTACCAGATGGCCAGTAGGTCATAGCTTTGAAAAATCTTAGATTAACTGAATTTAGAGCTCGTTCTTCTTTCGTTGCGAGACGCTTTCTGCACTGTCTTGTCTGAAATGATGATACCGTTTGACGATAGTGTTGGGTTGTGGACAATCCCTGCCGTATGCGTCGTTCATGTTTCGTGCCTTTTTCACAAGCTTACTGTCCTCTTCAATGCAGAAGTGTGTACGATTATGAATTTGTTCGGGACCGTCTATTTTCAAATACTATTTCCGTTCTCATACAGACGCTTACTTGCAGGCAACTGCACACGCTAATCAACGAACGATACAGTTTTGCTGACAGTTTTCATTTACGCAAACGTTAGCATTTACTGCGGCTTGACAACTGTCTACTTTCTTTTTTTATAAATATGTACGCGCAACAATTGTGAATTATTCTCACTCAGGTAGATAGTAGAAAAGAACAACGTTTTGAACAACTTTCTTTTAGACTTTAAACTTTGCTTTTAGAATTGCATTCGTAAAGTAAAGGTTGTAAAAAGAAACCCAACTTTCTTTTAGACTTTAAACTTTGCTTTTAGAATTGCATTCGTAAAGTAAAGGTTGTAAAAAGAAGCCGAAAGAATTTAAGTTTGTCAAAAATATTAGTTTGTAAGATATTGTTGCACAATGTTAATGAATGCGTAGGTAATGATAACCAGTACACGAATGTTAGGCAGAATGCACTAAAACAATTTGTTGTGTCATTTGATGGAACAGAAGATTGCTTGATAACACAACATGGAAGGTCAGTGGATTCGATTAAAATACAATGAGATCCAATGAGATCCACTCCAGGGCCAAATGCATTGTCGAGCACGCCCTGGGGTGTACTGGGTAGGGTAGTAGTAGTTAGTTTTTTAGAAACTTAATTTAAGTTTTTATTAGTCTTTATGGTCGCTGGCGTATTTCAATAAAAGCGCATAAGCGTGAATTGAATCCAACGAAAACGTCAACATTCTCTAAAGCGCTTCATAATATTTGCATGCACTATAAAGCGCAAAATGACGAAAGTGAAGATTTAAATTCTTCAGCTCCCACGCGAAATTTAAATGATGATGTTGAAAGTGCAATGGGAACCTCCTCTTCGTAGACGTGATTACTTGAAGAAATAAAAAATAATTTATTTCCGAGATCTTCAATGCAAGTTTTTATTTGTTGTTATAGTTGTTATATATCTATTACATCAATGTGCTTAGAAACATAACTTTGAAGCCTTCCCTACATATCGCAAATACCCTAAATGGTTCATTTGCTGTTTTCACGATTTGAGATTAAATAGAGAAGACGAGAGAGAGAGAGCAAAACGAAGTGATGATTCTAATTCCGTTATCCAAATATTTTTCCGACATTTCGTGTTGAAGGGAGCGAGTTTTATAAATACTGTTCATTTTTTTTAGGAGCATAGTGTATATATATATATATATGATATAATACATATATATATATATAAATATACATACATATACGTACATATACATATATATATATATATATATATATATTCAATATAGTTGTTCAAGTAGTTCATTTTCTTAGTAGCGTAGTGTATATATATATATATATATATATATATATAATATGTAATATATAATATTATATATTCCATATATTATATATATAATATATATGTATACTTCTGACTGTTGCTACGGCGATTATGCAAATGAAAAAAAAATCTCTTTCGAATTTTTGACTTCATTGTCTTCACTTTCTCTATGAATGCATTAAAAAGTTGCTTTGTTGTTTGTTTTAGATGAGTTTTTCTTAATTGGTTTTGGCATTGAATCACGTTTTTGTCAAACGCTGGTTGATAGAAAAAATAAAAACTCTGCCTGAAGCACATTGTGTCATGTTGTCTATAATAATACGCTTTGAGAAAGTTTTGAAGCAGACTATACCCAGCCGACTACCGATGTCCTTATAAAAATCTATATTTACCATATATTTGCGAAAATCATTTAAACGTTTCAATTAGAGTTCAGACTTGTGACGAAAGAGACAAGTGGATGCAGATAGCAATGGATACGATTAACATTTCTCTTACTTTTGTCTTCTGCTTGTTTATAATTATTTGATAAATTTTTTTTTGTAAAATTTATTGCTTGTCTGTGTGCAATCACAGCCATGCACACGTTTACACTGCGTTCATAATATAAAATACGCTGCAAGCTATTTAACCGACTGACCCTATTTCACTCAATAAGTTTCTCAACTGATTTCAAACTTTTTGTTTTCGTTTGCTCTGAAATTAAACCTCACATGAATTGCGTAGATTTTTACACATTCAAGTGTTTATACATTTATCTGGTACAAACACATACATACATACATACATACATACATACATACATACACACACACACACACGCGCGCGTTTACCTTTTTTAATGTTTAGATTTTTATTATTATTATTTTTTGCTTGAAAACATTTTCATGCTATTGTTATTTTTACACTTTCATGTTATTCTCAGTAGTCTTCCCGCTGGCGCCTCTTGAGATTGAATTTTTTTTTTTTCTTAGAGGAAATTGTAATAAAACAAAGTGTGTCCGTGTACACGACTTAAGCATTATTCGAGTTTGTTTTTTGCTTTCTCCATCAAAGTTCTGCAGTATTAAGGAAGTGTAAAACTAACTTTCGTTAAAAATTTGATACAAGTAAACGTATGTAATACTGTTGTACTTTGTCTCT
Organism: Glossina austeni; assembly: GCA_000688735.1. Lineage (NCBI taxonomy): Eukaryota > Metazoa > Arthropoda > Insecta > Diptera > Glossinidae > Glossina > Glossina austeni. The sequence goes on along the minus strand of KK502494.1, from coordinate 193,027 downwards.
TTACGAAGAAGAAGAAAAAAAAAGTATAGCTTTTCAGTTCAGAAAACTCGCATGTAATTGAACCAACTTAGCAAAGAACTTATAATCGCTTTTGCATTCATTTTGAAAATTTGTATCTTTACCGTCATTTGTGGCACAGAGTACACTAATAGCGTAGCGGTGTATGTAACATTTATAAGGACTTACGATAGACCCATTTTTTATTGTATCGATCGAGAGACAGAGCAGAGAATCGGTTCGTGATTGTCTATCCGTCAGTCTAAGATTTAATATTTAACATTCTAATATGTGCATAGTAGTACTCTGACATAAAAATTTAACTACATAGATGAAGTATGTACGTCTATCTTTTGGATGTTGTATAAGGGTTCTTATAAAAAGCGGGTTACGAAAGTTAGACTAAGATTTGACCACAATATGTGAAGAATAAAAAGGTCTTGGCTAAGAAAATTAATTTTCTCAAATTTTGGGCTTGACTACGTCAATTGTCATTTAGGCCCTCCAACTCCCATATGATGGCTCTCACGAAAAGCATCTGGATATATATAGTTTTTGATATCTTGTTAAGAAAATAAATCAAAAATTATTTACCCGAAGCGGTGTAGGTGACTCGATTGTAGTATTCTGACTTGATGTTTGTTTATTATCAATTTACGCTCATTTGTTTAATATTTCTACCAAGGTTTATTGGGAGTTTTTATTTAGCAAAAATATTTGTAGTTCGTTCTCACCTACTGGGAGCGGAGCAGTTCAAAAGTGGCAAAGTCTCCGGATTTTCGTCAAAAGTAATTTTTGAAACATCAATTTTTAGCCACTTGTCCCTATAAATCTTCACTTAGCTCACAATGTTGATACGAAAGCGAATGAGTGTTTGTGGTTTAGCTTCGCAACTCAAAAATTCGCTCTAATTAGATAGATTCAGCGCGCACAGAGTTCTCCTGTTTCGCCTTTACTCAAACCTGGCTGAAGCCTGATCTGCATTCGCCGGAACTTTCTCTCAACACTTTTCACGTTTTCCACGCAACAAGGTTCTAAATTTTAATTTATCTGAAATCTAAACCTTTGGTGTCAGCAGACTACACAAGTCAAAAAGGTCAAATGTCGGAATTCGGAGGTTACCGAGGTAACCGATAACCACACTTAGTAGTAAGCTAGCTAGTCCGGAAGTAATGGGGGTGTTGCAATTTATACCAAACACACTCCACGGACGATGACACTAAAGAAATACAAGTGTAAATCCTTACGAAGACAGACAGATATGGAAAATTTCTTACTGCAGGGCTATTCTGCATTCTACCTATCTACAATCTCCTTCGGGTTATAAATTTTTGTGGGCGAAACCGATTTTATCATATAGCGCGGGCCTTTTCTAAGTAAAAGTGACCATCTACTTATGGGTCCGACTTCCTTTTTATTTGCATAGCCTTTTAAATATATTGGTGCTTATAAAGCGGTTTTCACGTTGTCGCCTTAATAAAATCACAGTAAGCGCGCATTGCTAGCGCGCAATTTGGAGCGCAATTTGTGTTGCAATGAAGGATTTCAAAAATTTCTTAGCATGTAGCAGTTAAATGTTATAATTTTTTTTGTAAACTTATCTCTAGCGCCACACTATTAAAGCCACCATTTGACAAACTACTTACATATTTTTTCCATTTTCACAACCCACTAGACTTGTAGGGTATTTGCGTCAGAATCTTTTCACAAGTTTTTCTTACCTTTCATAACATTCATTACTTTTCTACACTTGAATTTAATGTCACTTTAAGAGAGAAAAATTTGCCGTAAGTTACTTGGTATTATAGTGATAAGGTATAGCTGTATGGTCCCAATTTTAACAAATTTTTAATGAATGATTTGACCAAGACCTGTTTCAATACAACCACATTCCTAATTGAAATAGCAGACTGATAGACCTCTGTTTCGTCAACTTCCGGGAGATAGCTGTAAACCGCTGTCCACCTTTTAGTTTACCTGAGGATTTGTATTATCTAACAAGTTGTTTATCCTTTTAGTACAAGCAGGATGGCGTGCCTAGCATGTTAAATCCCTCTTGCTCAAATACATAATACGATTTTAATAAAGTTAATATTCTGTTTAAATGTTATCTGTCATGCATTATGCTTGATTTTTCTGCTGGGAAAATGGAAACCCTAATACCGTCGATCAATAACGTCTTAAGTCTAGTTTGTTTCGCATCCGCTCCGACTAGACACCCCCCTGGCCTTGCGTACTACTGTTTCGTTCACCCTTCTGTGAGATATAGATTCAATTTCACCTCAACCAATAAAGTGATCGTAGATACCTTCAAACGGTACAATACTCGCTTCCTAGTAATCCTAAATATTTTTATAAATCTGTTAACTTCAAAAGAAGAATGTCCATATATCCGTCTTTTATCTCTTTTGATGGCTCCGAATCCTCTGGTGATATTAACTTATAGTTAATTACGTTTTAAATCTCGATCTCGATACCGAATTTTGTCATTTCATAAAATGACGTATTACAAGGTTCAAGGTCGCTTAATTATAGTTGTGCGACTGGGCCTTATGGCATTCCATCGTATGCTCTGAGAAATTATGTGGTCGTATCTTAAAGATTAATCTTTTTTGAAAACAGGCTTTTTCCCTTCGGATTGCTTATTCCACTTCACAAAGGTGGAAACCGATATTCCCTCGAGAACTATAGAGATTTTGCCAAGCTCAATGTCTTGTTTAAACTGTTTGAACGAATTGTTGAGTAAAAAGTCCATTACCAGATCTTACATTTCTCCATGTCATCTTCCCTGATCAATTCCTCGTGACGTCAGGTTCAATGATTTCCTCAATTTCCCTTAAACTGTTTTTTTCCTTTGCCTTGGAACCGCACTTGTGTCTGACTTAAATAACTTGCTCACATGATGCTCACTAAAGTTGAGGTAATCAAATTTAAAAAAATTCAAGAAGGCTTCGTTCTCAAGGAGAGCTCCATTCACTAGCTATTATTTCGTTGATTCACAAAAATTGGAAAATGTAGATTCGTTCCTGGATTTAGGAGTTCTATTCGACCGTAAGCTTTCTTTTTGATTAGCACATTGAGCTATCTTTAAGAAAATCTTAATCAGGGCTTGGGTTTGTTAAACCTTGGTCTAAAGAATTTGAAGGCCCTTGCTTTGAGACGAATACTTGAGTATGCGTTTGTTGTGCGGTCGTCCTCCTATCGGTGCTATGTAGTAGCATCAAAGCCAATTCCTGCTCTTTGCCGTTACCAATTTAGGTTGGGACTCTGCTTGTCTCTTTGCCTCCTTATAAAAATAGATTCCTTTTGTTAGTTTTATCCTTGCTTGAGAAACGCAGATTTATCTTTGGTGTTTTCTTCTTAATTAAGTTCATCAATGGGACCATTGTTTTGCCGACATTACTTGGTCAGGCAAAGTACAATGTCCCGAACCGTTTCTCTAGGAACTTTGCTTTCATAAAGCTTAGTCAGTGTAGATGGAATTACTAGCCCTTAGAGTCCTTAGCAAATATCTATTTAATCTATTTTATCGCAATTTCGGATAATTTGTTTATCAAATCGATTCTCGTAAATACACGCTCTTTGTCTATGTCATATGTAAATCAGCTTCTAATCTTGATATCTTCACAGAATTCGAAAACTTAACCAAATCTTTTCAATATTATCGGTTACCAAGCCAACTGCTATTTGCTACTATGGCCCAGCTATCATCATAATATAGAAGTTAAACGTTTCTTTTATATGGAGTGGGGTCCAAAAAATATACTTGCGTGGTCCAAATTCGGTAAAGTTGATTTGTTCGTCAATTTACTTTTATTATTTGCACCATGAAACTTGCACTTGAAAATTAGAACTTTTTTCGTATAAAAATCCAGTTTTCGTAGGAACGGTTATACAACGGAAGATTCAAAAAATTGCCCCTGATGAGCCAAATTATTCATACCAATTTAGAACGACGAACTACTATTGCACAGCGAGTTTTGTCGAAAATTTTTGAAAACTGCAATTCTTTCCCATATAGAGGGGGGTCTTATGGGGAATCGTCGAAAAGGTGGGTCGATCCGAACCATTTTCAATAACGCTTGTCCTTGGGTCAAAGCACGTCAAATTACCAAATTTCGTCCCAATATTTCGAAAATTGCGACCTGAACGTTGAAAACAAGATTACGTGGACAGACATCAGATGGGCAGACGGACAGGAAGATGATTCGGAATCATTTTCAGATTAATATAATAAAAAGTGGATCTACTTCACATACGTCCGTACAAGTTTTATGTACCTTGTACCGAAAGTTTTACCGTAGATCATACGGTGTAATCTTGATAGCCAGTTCACATTGACATTTTGGGGGATTACGTGGTCATTGATCGTATTTCCTGAACAATGTGGGGGTGTTCTTCACTCCAAAAGGGGCATTGTTGTTTAATTACGAAATGAGCTTCATCATCTAAGATAGAGGTTTTTGAATTTGGTATTTTCTTTATTTATTTTTTTTTATTTTATTTTATTTTACTTACTTATACATGGAATTCGACTAAATTTAGCAGTCGAATTCAAATACAGTAAACCTTATACTAATTGTTTTAAAACTAGTATACAATATAGAGAGATATATGAAAAAAGAAGGCTAATAAAAACAAAAACAAAGAAACTAAAAATAATTAGTCATGTATAAGTAAATAAAAAGAAAAAACAAAAAACAAAAAAAGTACGCCCGCAACAAGAACAGATCCAGGTTGCAAGTGAGCCCCTGAGCCATTGCAAACATGCATAAGCTTGGCAACCGAAACGTTACCAACACCATACAGTTTTCGAAAGAAAAACTTGGGATATCACGAACGCAAGTTAGCTTAAGTACGACATAGGAAGATCGCGCGTATTAAGCAAAGTTGCTTTAATAGACTTTAAAGGGTCCGATAATGAGATTAAGTGATAGACATCATTTAGGTTTCTGCAACCAACTCTGAGCGGGTTAAACAGCTCATAATTGCATTTACATTGGCTAAGCTTAATTAACATAAACAGCCTAGAGAAACGGTTAGGGAAAAGGGAACACAAAGAACAAATCTGCCTTTCTCGAGAGACGGTAAGGATAACAGAAGCAACCTATTTTCATAGGGGGAAAGAGAGGCAACCGGGTCCCAACCCAAATTCCTAAGGGCAAACAGCAAGAATTTCTTTTGTACAGATTCAATTGAATTTAGGCAGCACCTATATGAAGAAGACCACACAACAGAGGCATACTCGAGTATCGGTCACTAAATGGGAAGAGAAGCCAGAGGCTTGGTGTTTAAAGATAAGTAGTTTATGGTTAACCAAATCGAACGCTTTGCTAAAATCAGTGTATATGACATCAGTATGAGAGCCGCTAGAAAGATTTAAGTACACATGATGGAATTCCATCACGTCCAGGCGAGCAACTGTATTTTAGAGAACTCAACCCTTCAAACACGTCATTTTCCGAAATAACCAAATTGGGTATTGGAACCAAATTAGTTATCGGATGTGGATAGTTTGTTGATAAATCAGAATCAGCAGTCGAAAAGTTTTGTCGAAAGTACTCCGCAAAAAGATTTGAGGTTTCAATGTCATTCGAGAACTCAGAGCCATTAAAAGAAACATGCGAGGGATTTAGGGAAATTTTTCTCTTGGAGTTAACAAATTTAAAAAAGTATTTAGGACTAGCAAACAGAGAGGATTTAATGAACTGATGGTACCTGCAGTAATATTGGTGAAATAGTCCAAAGAAGAGCCACTTTTCGAAAATTTCTTGAGAAGCTTGTTTTTCCTATTCTTGTAATATCCAATTGTCTTTTTAAACCACGGGGGACACCTGCTTCGAGGACGGGACTGCTTGATGCATAAATAGCTAGATTTAATATATTGTAGCACAATGACAGTAAGCTTTCAATACTTCCAACTGAGAAATCAAGCTCAATATGTGAAAGATGCGATTTTAGCCATAAAAGCTTGATTTTATGGAAATCATAAAATTTATTTGAAAATGTTGGATTTGGAACATTAAACCAGTTCAACGAACCAACACGCTTGTTATGACGGATCCTTAGGTAAACTAAAAGGTGGACAAGGATTCACACTAATTGGCACTAATTGGGAAATTGGCAAAGCAGAAATCAAGTATCCTACCATTACAATTAGGGGTACGGTTGTATTGAACTAAATTACGATCAGATAATTCTTTAAAGAACACAACAGCTTTATCATATGTTGACGTAGCAATCAAACAGCCATAGTTATCACTGCAACACCAAGTCACTTGAGGCAAATTGAAGTCACCCAACACAATGACAAAATCAGTAGGTTTAGATTGCTTGGCCACTTCACAAATGAGGGCGGCCTGTTTCTTATATATGAAGATATCCGAGGAACAGGTTACATATAACTGTTTATTCGGAAATTTCGCTCGAGGGGCGATAAATTCAACGTCGGGAATAGTAGGAAATTCAATTGAATTGGACGGGACTGCCGCAGATATGGCAGTTAAAACAACGCCACCATTGCGATACAGTCGATAATTTCTGAAAACCTGAAACGAATTATGGAAAAGTTCCGAAGAAAATAGATCAGGATTCGATGAAGACCAAACAGCAAAACTCCGTGCTCACGGAGTTAAGGAAAGTAGAACGAATTTTCGAGTTTAGGTCGCTAACATTTTGGTAAATGAGAGATAATGAGCCTGAAGAAACATTTAGTTTTTTGAAGGGGAAGGGGCTACTGCATTAGTATAACGGGAACGATCTCGTAGGATAAATCCCTTAATTAGGGATCCAACTGGCCACATTGATTTATTAAATAACATATCCATGTTTTCCGTCGGAACTAGCATTTTAAAAGACGATATTGCTTTAGAATGAGAAGGAACCAATTTGAAAATTCTAACACGCTTTAAATTGACTGTTATCCACGGATGTATCAGGTGCCAGTCTTGACACAAATATTGCCTTTCTGGGGGGAACTGCCGTCCAGCAAATGTCAACTTTGCTAGGGGCAGTAGTAGTAGGTTCACGGCTGGGGAATTTTGAGATGGGGAGAATAAAGAAGGGGTAACCACACTTGCACGAGCAGCTTGTGCGACGTGCCCAATTTGATGACCAGCGTTCACACTCGAACAGCCAGGGGGATAAGATGATTTATTTTGCTCTTTATTATTTTTAGGCGATGACACCTGATTAGAGTGAGTGACGGCACGGGGATACTCTTGCCACTTCAGCATAGCTTAAACCGGAAGGACTTGCCGCCTTTTTTTGTTACGACCCACTCAGCAATATCGGAAACGCTGACGTTCCCTGTAGAGTTAGAGGGACAGCTAACTTGTACCAACGAATCAAATTTAGAAGGAATCAGAGGTGACGTACCGCACGCTACGCTACGAGTTGTAATTTTGCTAGCTTGGGAAGAAGATGAGTGCTCAATAAAGCGACACTCATCAAATCTAGACTTAATTAGCTTAAACTTTTCCCACAAGGAGCCGAGATTTTTACTCAATTCAGAGAAAGCATTTCTCGTCTCCATGAACAATTTGTAGAAGTCTATGTCCCGCTTCCTACAGTCAGGGCATGACCATCGTGAGTCTTTTGAGGGATCAAGGATTGCATCAGCAGCACGGCCATTAAGACCAGCGCACTTTGCATGGCAAAAACGTTCGCAGAGCCAGAACGAGATGAATCGTTCAGATTCTGGGCCTGCTTTCACAGGACATGGTATAAATACACAATCTATGTCCAGTGAAACACGGCAGAAGGAGATTATGAAGAGGAAGAAAAAATAAATAAAAAAACAACAAAAAACTAAAAGATTCAACGACACAAAAATTGTCAACAAATTAAACCAAACTTCACCCTCTCGTTGACACTGTCAATGTACAGCGAAAGCAAACACAGATTAACAGAAAAAAGAGAGACTTTTACCAAGAATTACTAATTGTTGATTGCACAAAACTAAATTGAATTCCACGTAACAGATTAATAAATTTTATATAAATTCATTTGCACACGTTTTTCTATTAAAGAATTTTATATTATAGACCCGAATAAAGCAAAAAAGCTCAGATATACAATAAGAAATTAAAAAATTTCTTGCACCGAACAAAAACGCGATTACAATGCACGCGGAGGGTTGCCAAACTTGAGAAAATTCCTCAGATTCGTAATAAATTTTAACATTGTCTATATGCTGTCCCAACGTTCAACTCTCTATCCGTGGTCATTTGCCAATGAGGATCTGCAAAAAAAAAAAAAATGTTGGCGATAAGACTTTTAAAAAAAATGTATTGCACAAGCTCCTCCGCTCTTGGGCTCTTGGCTTCTCTCTTTTGGGACCTTGTGAGCACGGTGTTTTCCAATTTATTTTTGAAAGTCTAATTTATTTATTGAAATGGATAAGTTGAGGTACTTAACAGTTTTAATTCCGTCTAAAATAAAAAAACTAAAGCAATTCATGCAGCGTTATTTAACATCTAGAGAAAGGCGTAAGATATTTTGCAAAAGTGAATCAAAAATATGGAGTCGACTTAAAGAAAAACAATCTTTTACGCTTCGAAAAAATTAACTGAAACCTGACGGGAAACGGACGGAATCAACTAAAAAAAAAAAAAGGAAATTCTACGTTGTAGGCTAGAGAACACTATTATGAAGCTATAGATGAGACTTGACGCCTTTTAATTAACGATTTAAAGAGTTCGAAAATTAGGCAGGCCGAGAGGCATAGCTTGGGAAAACCCCGATTACATTTTTAAGTGGTATTTTTAAATAACTACTTTTTAGCCACGCAAATAATCTATAAAAACTTTTCGATACCATGCTTAAGCACTTAAAGGGGTAAATGAAAACAATAAAAAGGTGATAAAAGATTCGTAATGCAACATGTAATCCTAAACAAAGAAAACTCGGGATTTTTCCAATCTATTTTGAATGAATGAAAAATTCTCAGTTAACCTTATTGTTTCGTTCCGTATGTCTGTTGTTGTATGTGCCAGTCGCAATTAAAAAACTAAAACATTTCGAAATATTTTCATTATTTTAAATTAGTTTTTCATTTAATTTATTACACATTTCATGCTCTACTCCCATGTTGCTGTTGTATAATATTATTTTTACTTTTTTGTTGAAGAAAATTTCCAAAACTCTCCATAATAGATGTATTAACACTAAGCAAGCAATGACCGCGCGCAAGTTGCGAAATTTTTTATTCCTTTCTTCATTATATCTACTATTGGAAGATGGTGGGGGTATATTCAGTCTTTTTATCAACATATCCGAAAGCAATTTCTAGCTGTACTTTCCTGATAAACATTAAATTTTGAATCGACCCAAGCATGTGTGTGTAAATATACTCCAGGTCACAATAACCAAGGTATCGGCTTCAAAATTGGCAAAAATATTGGAAACTGGACGAACTCAGCCAAAGCGTAAGAGCAAAAGTACGGTACGACATAATTTGTGAATATCTTTTACTCATCGTTCATAAGCACCAGTAGATAGATACAAATATGAAAATCTCAAAGCTTATTGTGCAATTGCCATTCTGTAATACCTGCGTAGAAGCGTAAATGACCACGCCCACTCATCATGATAAAATACTGGCATTTTATTTTGTCAATTTTTTGAGCTTCTTTAAGAAAGACTAGTGGAGCGTACCAGGATTCCGTCATAGACGAAAGTAATTTTCTTTTTTTCCCACAAACTATTTTTAAAATCTCTCTTACGCTTCTACCTAAAGAGACAAAAGTTTGCACTTGTTTGTCTCGTTCAACTATAAAATGAACACTTAAGTGTGTTGAGTGTGAGAAGCAAAGTGACGAAAAGAAACTTTAGATAAAAAGAAGGAGGTAAGGTAATCTGTCTGTGGTAAATAATGCACCACTTTTTTTAATTAGTGGTATCTCCTTTAAGACGCAATTTGCTCAGTTTCTTTTTCAATACGCATCAAGGCAAAATCTATTGCGTTAATGTGTGAGGACTACTGTCGCCTGATTGTCGATAATGTCGACTGTTTCGCTTAAAGGTTTGCGTTTATACATTACAAGCTAAAGCAAAAACCCTACTAATGTCAGTTCAATCCATTCTTGGAGAATTTTCATGTTCGTACCAAAAACGACATAATTGATAGTAGAGTACATTCTGCTACAGATAAACCCAAAACTTATTTTTAGCGCGTATATAGATGCAACCTGTGCTGTGTTCGTTAAAATAAAACTTCAGTTTATTATTATGGGTGTCGTTCGGGTTCGGGTCACCTCTTATTGAGGTGAATTGATGTCAGGAAACGAAGTATTTTTAAAACTTGAATGCATGGTTTGTTCTAATTGGAACTAACAATGAACCGATAGTGCGACAGTGGTTAAACTTTTTCCAATGAAAGCTATTGGTTGTAGCATTGACCAACCGTTTACAGTACTGGCACGACATGTTTGTAGTTCGAGGAACAATACATATTTCACACAAGGCCATTCGCTTTCTAACCGCATATCCAAATTAGATTCGAGAAGTCCTACCAGGACATCTGTAGGAATTCAATTTATTTGCCGATAATCAATAACTATGTGTCTGAAAGCTCTTGCCGCTCGCGTTATCTTGCTCACGTTATTATTGATAAAATTACACTGAAATTGGCTCCTTAACTGAATTTAAGTCAACACCAAACTCGTTTAACAAAAATATACGAAAATGTAAGCATATTGCTAATGCATGCATCTAAGTATTTAATAAACAAGACAAGAAGTGCTCTCATGGAGAACTACCTTAAATTTCTAAACAGCTAAAGCAGTTAGTTATACTTCTTGCAATTTGGAGAAAAATACACACAAGTGTTGCTGACTGAAGTTAAGTAAATTTTCAGCAAATATGAAGTGAGTTTGCAGACAGCAATGGTCTTATATTCCACTTCTACCTTTGAGTGAATTTTTTTCTACCCACGTATCTTTCGCGTTCAACCTATAAGAGAGAGAAGGACATTTTGATAAAATTTCGAACCAGGGGCAAATCCTGTTGAAAATGTGTGGAATAGGATTATTTTCAAGACATCATCTTGCGCAACGGCCTAATTTACTAAAGTAGTCAAACTAAAAAATATGTTTCACTTGTGGTGCACAGTGTGTTAGGATTTTTAGAATTCTATGCACATAATGTCTGTCCATCCGTCCAGCTTTCAGTCTACATTTAGGAGTTTTCGAAAAATTTTAATTGGTGTACTGAAGTGGTTGGTACAAAAATCGCATTAAATGGGTTAAGCTGTCAAATATTTACGAATTTTCCATATGTACTGCTTTTAAATGCGGAGCAAAATGGTCACTCTTCTATAAACAGAATAGAACGAAACAATAGATCTTTGTTAGAAAACAAGATTTACTTAACAAGGAAAAGTGTTGGAAAACATTGTTTGACACATAATTTGATTGCGCATAGGTTTCTTGTCGGTATCGTGACATTGAGATCATTCGTTCACAAAGTAATAGTTACTTTAGTTTAGGAACCATTACCGAATTCGGAAATCAGAGCAAACCAGTTTTCGACCATATGTCTCGATGGAGCGGACTCAAAATAGCACTTTTCAAGCCATTGATTTGCTTGAACGGTTGAAAAGCAACACTTTATCGACACATTAAGTTCAGATTTTTCCATTGCTTTGAAAATTACAAAAGTAGCGTCACTGAAACAGCTGTAACTCGTAAACTAACTGTCGGGGTATTATGAAATTTTAAAACATTTTTTTTATATGTCGGCACTATTTAAACATTATATGGATTCGCCAATTCGAACTTATTGACTGCTTTGTTATTATATCGCAATTCCTTTACCCTTCGTTTCGTGTGCACGGGGATTGATGCAAAATTGATGGTATTATTCCATAATACCGGTAGAAGTGTGCGTAGAGGGTTCTCGAGAGAAAAGTTCAGTATAAAGGATTCATTCTATGCTGATTGAGAGAAACTTTGAGTTTGCGTTCATAAAGTTTTCAAAATAAAAATACATTAAATGACTTGATACAAGTTGTTGGTTATGTTATTATTGAATACAAAAATGCTTAGCACTTATGTTCGTAGTTGTGTGGGCAATAAACATTCTTTATGTACCGGCACTAGTAGACGGCCTTTTAGATACACTTCTTTATGATGTTTTTAATGAATCGGTATTAACCATAAACAGAATATGTGTTTATTATAATAAAGTACAGTACTGTAAAAAAGTCAACAACTTTTTCCGCATTAAGGTAAAGAAGCAAAACCTCCTGCTTAATATTACCACATAAAGCTTAATTAACAGTAGAACACACACAGGCGCACAGGGATACAGGGAAAGCTAAAAAATATTTGTACAAACTTTTGCAAGTCCTAGAAAACGTAGTCAATGCAGTAAATAAAATGATTTATTAACCCTTCTGTGAGTGAGAAGAGCTCTATTTCAAAAAGTATTTTAATCCATCGAAAGAAATCACATTGTCCTTAGCAGGAAGTCGACGGGATTTTTAATATTTGTATTGCAAGACTTGTATGCAACACTATTGTAGTAGCTTGCGGTTGCTATGTCTGTCTGTCCATTTAATGGCGAAATTATAGTTCTCCAAAGGTTTAAAGAAGGCCGCCACTTGATGTCCATATTTTATTGATTAAACGCGATGGATATTTTTCGAAAGTCAAGGCTGATTGGTCGCTCCTTAAACAAGCCCGTCATAGAAAAAAATCAGATTTAACTTTTTTAAGCACTTCTACTATCATTATAGCATACACTGATGTCGAAGCCATTTATATAGACTGCAAATACGCGATGGAATATTTAGCCGTTTCGTTTATTCGTTCGACATTAAAATAAGCAAATAGACGAAAATTGTTTACCGTAAATATTTGTGCCAACGACCATAATTTGACTGAATAACCGACTAAAATGAATGGCTCGCAACCACAATAGTCATTTCCGTGCGACCGTTCGTCTGTGAGAACGTGTTTGTGTCCATGCTTGCGTTTATATATGCGTATGAAAAATTAGTTTAGTAGCTTTTGGTTGCACGTTGTTAGGATTTACCAGTGAAATAAAGTGGATCGTATTCGTGCAAATATTTAACCAAAGAAAGCAAAGAAAAATACAAAAAAAAACAAAGAAAACAATGACAATAACAGCAACAACAAGGAAAACAAATGTTTACAGATTTCTATACAAATTCTCTGCACATGCGGGAAAATTGCGAGATGCACCTAAGGATTGTGTTTGTTCTAGAATATTGGATTAACTTTTTCATCCCAACCAATTTGATACAAACGTATATGCGAAGGTAATGCCACGCGTTAAGAGAAATTAAGTGCATTTCCCTACAGTTGAACAGAGCTGTGTGTCCTCAACAGTGATGCTTGCTGATAAGTAGGAATGAAACGCAAAAAGAACCATAAACGTTGGCGTTTATAAATAATTTGTCACTCTTGAAGCAATCCCCATTAAACCAGCAACAAGAAAACAACTCAGCCGCATGGCTGTTTTCAAGTGATAGAAAACTTTCAACAACATAAAGGTGTTAACCGAAATACTTGTGCATGAAACACTCGAAATCGCTGCCCTTGAATACCAAGCCAAATAAAAGAATAGAGAGACACATACATGCATTTAACTGATATTCACTGTTTATTAGCGTTATCATCATCACGATTGTGGTGGTTGTTGTGCTATAATAAATATCATGTTTTCATTTTCATTTAATCCAACACGATTTATAGGCAACCGTCCTCGCTCTCTCATAACAACGCGTATCAAAGTCATTTTTATTTGATGGGCAATTACTAACGTACAGTATACACTTAGTGGGTAGACGATTACTCCCGTACCTTGTGCTTGCAGTGGTTGAGCGATAGAGAGAGAGGGAAAGTTTTCATATCGTATGCACTCGGGATTTTGCTACTATTGCATTACATTCTGTTATAATGCCATGATACTACTTTTCCGTTTAAGCCGAAAAAATTTATTCCATAACAGCTTTTATTCTACAACTATTTAGAATATGGCCTTGCCTTGCGTGTTAACATATAAAGTTTACTAAAAATATATACTTTTTTTGTTTTGGGTCCAAAGTTTTTATTTAACATCACCATATTTTTATAGCAACACTTGCTTGGCTTACGTTGGTGTCTACCCTTCCGCGTGGCTGTGTGTTTATTTCCACATATGCTTAAAACATAGTCCTGTGCATACGCTCGTGTATGAGCCACTTTGAAACGTTACGGTCGGATAAAGCCTTTTATTGAATACTCTTCCACAAATCGTCTATCGCAACTGGGTGCCGATCTTTATTGAAAATTGCACCTTGTTGCGCTATATGGGCTTGTTTTTTATGAGAGCTCTTGTAAGAAAAAAGAAACACAATGTAGAACTTAATATGTGCAAAGGGTGCGATGAGTGGGCCATTAGGTAAGGGCGCGAAAAACACATGGGCTGTTTGTATGCCAAATTTTTCCTTTTTTTTAATACGATCAATCACTTAGGGGATGTTCGCTATTCGTCGCCGCGATGGCCAGAAAGAAGTGGGAAAACAGATGAGAAGGAGTAGTTGGATGTACGTCAATGGCTATACGTTATGCTTTTACCGACTAACCACCCACTAAGCTAGGACTGAGGTAATCTCCATAGCACTTGACTTGGTAGTCGGGATTCTTACCTGCCCGGCTGGCCATTTTCATGATAAACTACTCAGCAGTGACTCTTTCTGCCATACGAAGCTTACTTTTGCTTATATGGAAGGGAATTTTGGAGGAGAATATTGGTCCTTCGTTTCATTCTATGCCAATATAATATATTGCGCGATTTGTCCCGATAAATATTAAAAATGGGAAATTCTTTCATATAACGATGTTTTATGTAATAGCGTTTTTTATAGTTAACGACTGAAAAAACGGTCCGATCCCATTTTCAATATCCTTCGGCATTAAAATTTGTCAGTGCACCAAATTTCAGTAAAATGTTTCCAAATACGCCATATATGGGTTAAAAGCGAAATGACGTGGGCAGACCTCGGACAGGCCTAAATCGATTGTGAATTATCTTCAAGTCGTTCTGGTCGTCCTTGCATACATCTCCACCTACTCGCAGCATAAATGGTGATGATGTACACATATTTCCCTTTTTATACTCTTTTCATTGTTGTTCTGCTGTTGTTAGTTATATGAGATAGTTCGGGTTTTCGCTTGAAAAATTAAAATCTTCGTATGTTTAATAATTCTCTAAAGTATACGAGAATCCTTTATATAAATAACAGTTTTGCTCATGTCGTCTACAATGCCTTCTCATAGCTTACGTCGATAAGAAGTTGAAATTGAACTCCGTTAACTGCTTCAGTCGCTCAAACTTCATTTCAGGCTTAAACAGAAGCAATAAAAAATAAGTATGAAAATTATATTCGGTCCATGACCGTTATCCTAAAAACTGCCAAAAATGTAACAGAACTAAAGTATCATGCTCTGTAATATGGTACGATTGTGAATTTGTGATTGTGTGTGTGGCAGGGCTAGAGCTACGCAACTATGCAAATAAAATTTAGGGCGAAACTTGACGTCTCTTAACCTCTAATAATTTTTAGCGAACGCGCTTACACTGATTAGTTGTCGATTTCTTTTTTCCTTTAATCAAAATATCGCATCCCATTTTGTTGTGATAGCGGACGTAGCTTTCATTTGCCGACAATGTATTCAAGCAATTGCTTTTTACTTTCCAAACTCGGTAATGAGATTGTGTTCGTGTTTCGCTACCACTTATTTATTTGCTTATTTACTTGCTTCGCTGATTCTAAATTTTTGATGACGTATAAGTCAGATTCGAACAGAGACGGCGTTATATAGTAACAAAATAAGTGATTATAAGCCAAAAGAAATATTATGGCAACACAGGCAGCTATTGGCCCTAAAGCGACTACAGTGGTGCAGAGAAAGCAATTAAAACTGAGTGCAAAGTTTTAGGAAATTTAAAAAATTCCCGTACATATCTCTAGCCATTCAAGTATAGTATTAACATAAATGCTCTTTTTATCTCTTTTTTTTCTCTTTTTTTTAATGCTAACCGAACCACAACCAAAATAAGAATTTCGATATTTGACATTTAATTACTGCAGCATAAAGTGTGTAACTAAGGAAAAATATCTCTCTCAGTGAATGGTTTCTGCAAGTGTACAAATAAAGCGCATACTACGACATGGAATGCAAACCTAAATATGCAAATAATAAATATATGTTTGAACGACTTGCCGTTGGGTATGTGAAACAACACAAACATTTTTAGTTTTCACACATGCCATTGTACTTAGATGAACAATAAGGTCAGTTCTTGAAACTCATGCAACACTCACACAAAGTCATCCCTGGACTTGTAAACATCAATTTGTTTTTCTATATGTAAACACACGCTTACAATCATATCAAAATTTCTTTTGTAAATAAATAAATATTGAACTGACTTAGTTTCATGTTAAGAACATGAGCATGTGAACATGTGTGCGCTTATATGAATGCTTGTTAAAAGTAATTTTTCGAATGTTAAAATTTTATTTGATTTTATTTTATTTTACCCAAACAACTTGAATTTAAAAGTATTTCACTCAATTTTCCTAAATAACCGAGAAACACACACACAGACACTAGCGGAACGTGCACATGTCATAGATACATACGTGATCATACATGAGGAATGCATGGATATGCATCCGTACATATATGTATCTCTACGCGTATACAGATATTTATATATATACATATATATGTGTATATATATATATACACATGTGTGTGATGATACTATACTGTATATTATTTTGTCGATCTCCTGTAGTATATATATAACGGAAGAAAAGCACGGAAGGATCTTTGAAAAATATGCGCTTAGTAAGAGGATGTGAAAGAAAGGGAAGGAAGTTTCTTACGTTTGGTCGTAAAGATCGGAACATTATGAAACTGCTTCAGTCACGGTTTTATACTCTTAATAACCTTAGTATAGTGCCAGCAAATATTTTTACTTCTTGACTTGAGCTCCATACTCCTTGAAATGTATGTCCCGTTGAAACAATTTTTAAGGAGCGAAATACTCTTGCACAGATCCTTTCAACCACCTATGCCCTTCCTATCATGATTTCACGCCTACATGTCGGAGCAGACTCAACTGTTGCAGGGCACTAAAATTTACTCGATTTAGTTACGAATGTTTACACACACTCCCTTTGCTCGCTTCGAACTTCGCATTTCCGTAAAGTAGTGAAACCAGTTCAGTGTGTTTATGCACATGGTTTACATTACATACATCCGTAACATGCATTGATTGCCATTTATTCCTATGCTCCTAAATGTATTTTATTGAAATCTATTAAATTCTCAACACTGGTTTTTAATTGATTTCAACTTAAGCTCCTATGGGTTTACAAGTGTAAAGAAACTTCTGTTTATGCCAATGTACACCAGGGTATGTATGTGCACGCTTATCTGTTCTTAGGGACATATGTAACTGTTTTAGATGTGGTAACGAGGAAAAAGGGAACAAAGGAACACTAAACTTAACAATTGATTTATTTTCAAAAGTTTTACACACATTTGTTTCTATGTCTGGATGGGAAAGTAATAATAACTTTGACATTTTTGTTATTGTGATTATTATAAAGCTAAGAAAACAAGGCAAGAAGCCTTGATTATCAATTCAATGTAAAATATTATTAAAATAGTTTTTCTTTTTTTCTGGATTTTGAACACAACTAAAGCTTTTGGAAGATGTTATGAACATTTTTGTAATTTAATTAAAAAAATTTCTATATCTATTATAAAGGTTTAAAGTTTGCTCCACTGCATGTGTAATGCTTATCAGAAACAAAGGAAATATTCAATTATTCTTGAATTTTCACCATTCAGGTTTCCTTAAGATGTAAAAATAAGCCAATATTTTGTAGGTCGGAACTTGTCGTCTAATAATTTCAATGCCATCAGATCTGCGACGATTACTTTCAATATAAAACACACAATCGATTAAGGAAATCCGGTTACACGCTTTACGTTAATTGCGTGCTTTAATTGCGTTCTTCATTGATTTTTAAGCATAAATGACGAGCATTAATTTTTATGGCGTTGCCTTGGGCTGCAATTGTAATTGTTTTTTCTTCTTCGCACACTATTCTTATATGTGAACAACTTTTCAATCTCTTCAAAGATATTTAGATTTCCTTTAAGAAATCCTTCCTTTCCTAAGGCATCCTGATATCCAGCTTCATTCTGTACCTAGCCTTATGCGAATTAAACAAAATTCTTTTTGGTAAAATGTTTGCTCAATAAGAGGGAACACGCTGGTCTTTCTTAAGTTTAAGTCAAGAATTTTATCGATCTTATCGATCGACAATCCGATTGATTCGATATCAATTGACTCGAATACGTGGCGCTTCTACCGTATTTCGCAATTTCCAAAGCAAAAACGAGCAAACAGAAGCAAGCCGTTCGCGGGCCCCTGATTTCGATAAGCTACAATGAGTGTAAATACTAAAAGTTTTTTCCGCAAACGTTACTTTCGACTGAGTTAACAACTGTTACAATGTTTTTTTAATTTAGTCATTTATGGATTATCATCTTTTACACATGTTGTTGTACTTCAACGGTTCAACGAGTTCAACGATTTTCAAACATTTCGGTACTTCTTTTTTCGTACGGTTTATCAAGAACTTTAAAGTACGCCTCTATTACGCAAATTTCGCAAACTTAGTGGGTATTTGAAAAAATGTTGCTCGTCGGCAGAATTCTGAATTTTTTTTTGGACGAAAGAACCTGCCGGTTACTCCTATAGGAAATAAATTTCGTCAGAGGTTTTTATGGCCGGTTGCTCAACTTAATTACATAACAGCAAAAATTTTAACAAGAGATAAACAATTAATGTGTTAATGAATATATACGCGCTCAAACTCTTTAGACATAGGAGATCACAATCGTGACCGCACAGTTCAATAGAGAGAATCAATTGGCGTTTGATTTTTATATTTAAGAGCCACGTTCTACACTAATAGTCGAGTCTTGTTAAATTTTTATATTTAATATATTCATTTATTTATCAAAGTGAACTCGTTCCCGATAATACCCAACCCAAGAACCCAACAATTATCTCAAATTATTTTCCGTGATTCGAAATAGTGCACAAACAAAACTTGAAATGGACAAAAATCCAGTTGAAAGGCTTTAATGTGACCTTCACAAAGAAGGTCATATTCTGACGGTCATATTTTCAAAAAGGCGGCATTTAAGTTATATCCAAAAGCTGTAAACGCTTGACTTTACCATATAAACCATTTACGGTGTTGCAATTCACGGGTTTTCCACCGTTTCCGTTGTTTGAAACCCAAGCTTTTTTGAGGGCCAAACAAGAAGCGAAAGTGCAGCAATGCAGCCAAATCGAGCATTAATGTGGCAAAAAAGTGGGGAGATAAACTTATGGATTTTAAAGCAATTTCACCGATAATTTAGTGATTAACTTTTTTGTTCTGATTTTTAAAGTGATTTTAGGCTAAATAAGGAAAATATTCGAAACGAATGAATCATCATCAACCTAATTGCCATATAAGGTGGTAACCAAAGGAGGGAAAGAATAAATAGGCCATCAACCACAATTAAAACGGTTTATGAACGCATAAAAATTTATATTTCATTTACTTTATATGCACAAAATTTTACTCATGTTTATGGATTCGCTCCAAATAACGATGAATGTACAAAAACGTACGTTGCGTAAATTATTATTATTGTATTAACATAAATTCTTAAACCATACAATCGAATATACTATACCAGAGCTCCGACTCGTAGCGTTCATGCGTACATGAACATCTATCTATAAGCGTATGTATGTATGTAGGATGATAGCTCGGCAGCTTTATGTAACATATTGGTAAACATAGTAAAACATTTACATACATTACGTATACATTAGCCGCTTAGCAAGTAGATAAATTTTCAGATCGACATCATTCCAATATGGTTATTAGTCCTTCAAATCATTTTTACAAGTTTATATTAATGTGTATGTATGCCATCATTTATGGTAACAAGTACATTAAGGTCCATGTATGTACGTTTCTTGTGTTAAGATTTGAGAATAACTTGCTGTACGCACAAACCTCTTTCATAGTCGTACTCAATCTACACATACGCCCATATGCAGATGCATTAACCCAATACTGAGCCGAACCTCCTTACTAATGTTGCACTTTTATTATGATTCATCGACTCTTGCTTTCGAAATAATTATTAGATTGTTTTGTTTCTTGCTTTTTTTTTTGTATTCTCAACTTTTGGTATAATACTGTGTGTATCATAGCTTTGCGTTTTGTTAATTATGAAAATCACATACCTTTGCCTCTTCCCGGGCACAACTTTCTTACCTCACCTTAAAGTTCTTACCTTGAAAGTTCATAGGAGGAATAGCATAAGTTTATTACATTTTAATAAACCTTGCACTCAACCTAAGAACATCAAAAGCCCGCAACATAAAAGGTTTCTTTTCTACAATAATATCGTATTTACATCTACATCGATAGATTTTATTATTTTCAAAACGCGTCTAACGTCATACGCTTCAAACGCCTTCAAAAGCACAGACCAACGGGAAGCTATCTCAAGTAATTTGTCTGAGTTGACTGAGTGAATAAAAAACGCCAGCATCCTGGAGGAAACTCGACAAACGATGCCCGGATGGCTTTTTCTTCGATTACACATTTTTCTATTGCATTTGTAATACTAAAGGAAGTAATTACGTACAACAGACCAAACAGTACATAAGAAATAAATTGCAAATGTACCCCTTTTTCTGTCCTAAGAATTATTGAGCTCAGCAAAAGTTATATTTGAAAAAGCACCTTCACTGGTGTGACGGACCAAATTGTGCCGGGACTCGTGTGCGCCCACTCTTACTTAAGTACTTTTTTGCAAGAAAATCTTTTGTTTCTTGATTGATCATTTGTGTACCTGGCGAATTGATTGATTGAATAGCGGCCCTATTACCATTTATGACTATTTCATAGCATAAATCCATGCATTCCTCTTGAAAATCACTAGTGCACGATTCGCTCCTTTCAGTTGTTTTATTCAACTCAACCCAATCGCAGATAGAACCAAAGAATTTGAATTAACGAGAGTGGCAGCAGGCATGGAGTTATTGTTGAATCGGATGTGAGCGATATACCTGCGTGTGCTGACGGTTAAAGTCAGGAGAAGGCAATGTCGTTAGGACCGCTTCTTTGTAATCTATCAATGAAGTAGTTAGAGCTGTCAATCGATTTTTATCCCAGATAGAAGATTAGAAAAAAGCTAATTTCAAACGAGGTCTACCTTACTTAAGATTAAGTCTAAGACATGCATGTAAAGTAAACTTACTTAAAATTTAAGATAAGTTTCTAGGTACAGCACAGGATCGTGATCAAGGAGAGAAGAACGACTGGAAAACGGAGAATAATCTTTGTTTTGGTATTGACACTACTCTCTCAAGCAAATAGCAGAACGGATGAACACTTAAAAAATACCGGCAATCCTGAAGAACCCTTGATTACGCGAACTTCTTCCTTAATAAGTGTCAATGGAATTGCAGATGGCCCCAAGTTGTTATAATAAAGTGACTGGAAAGCATTGTCTTTGTTTGGCTCAGTACAGCTAAGATGACGAAATGATTTTTTTAGAAACTATTTAACTATTTTGAAAATGTATGCCATCTTCGCTATTTCGCTGGCTATTTCCCAGCATCATCGAGTTTAGGGATTTCCAAATAAGAGGAATTAATGGTCTGTTAGCCGGACAAACTCTTAGCTTAATCGATTAAATCATTTTGATTGAATATATATTTACTATAAGTGCTTGGACACACATTTCTGGAAATTGCAAATGAAATTAAAACTTTAATGGACAAAAAGAAAAAGCCACAAACCAAAGGAAATTAAAATCAATAAAATTCGATTTAATAAAGAGAAATATTCAAATTTAAATTCATTTTACGATGCATGCTTAGTTTTTAAAAAAACTTTACCTTAGGCACCTACTTACACAAGTATGTTTTAAACCTTTATATATATCACGAAACATGGAAGCATAGCCGATTTGTCGTAGCGGTTGCAATAAGGGAGACTTGAAATAATAAAAATATTCTCTTGAATAGTGTGAGATTCTCAGTCTATCTAGACAGGTCGGTCCGTCAGCTGGTTGAATTTCGCAAAAATTAAAGTGAAGTATTCAAACGTCACTTGTAGCTCCTTATCTAGTGATATGACATCTATGGCGTAACGTATCTATATGTACCGGTAGAGTGCACAAGGATTAAAAAAATTAGTACAACAATAAAAATTAGCAGATTCATAATATTATACAATTAAAACTTATATGTATATATATATGTATAACTTACAAGTCCTAGTACGTAGTAATATGAAATTTGTTACGAAACTTTACTTAAAGATTAATCAGATTATTCGTGCGCCAACAAATAGGAGGAAACTTCGCGGTTGGTATTGGACTATGGTCACAGATATAGCTGATACTGGATTCGTATTAATTGAAATATAATTGTTGTAGTTGCCTTATGCATTATGCTCTACGCACCGACTCCATTAAGGAGTAAGGCAACAAAAGCCATGTGTCTATTGACGTCAATATCATATAAGAAACTCCAAACCAAACTCATTGAAGCAGTTCCGATAAGTTTTTTTTTTTTTAAGAAATATTTATTTGTTAACATAATAAACCCAAATACATTTAAACGAAATTAAATTTTCCTTAAATCTTAGATGTATTCCCTTAAGGAAAATAAAACGTAAAAATTCTGCTTAAAGATTTCTTTAAAATTTGCCTTTCATTTCCGTCACTAAACTTAGTAGTATACTGAATTTGCTAGTCTGGTGGTAAGATCCCAACCTCCAAACCTTGAAGACTTCGTAAGGTGTGCATCAGTTCTTGGAAAGTATCTGCCTGAGTGGCCGAGTAGGCTAAGCATCTCGACTAACAACTCATTGGTCGCGGCTTCAAATCTCAAATGCTGTAAGTTTTTCAATGAAGCCGATAGCCTCAGATGCTAGTACTTTAAGACTTTAGTCATTCAATCTGTTTCTTTGTCCATTGATCCACCTTCTCTTAAACGGAGTGAAGATAAACTCGAATTTAACTAATAGTAGAAACCTACCATATCTGTTAAGAAAACTCTGTAAACGCCTTAACAGAGCTGTGTTAAATGTTTAAAATTAAGATATAGTTGGATTTGAAAGCCTACTCCAGCCCTATTAAAAAATATAAAATATTTTTGTGGACATCTCATGAATCTCTGTGAAAATATTGTTCAAAAAAACCAAACAGTTTCAAATTCTGCTTACAGTTTCAACAACTTCTTGAAATGCGGTACTAGGAAATGTCGCTTACATTCCCCAATACCATCTAAATATATATATAAAAGTACCTGTCGAAAGTTGACGTGTACAGACACATATGTATGAGGGCAAAAACAACAAAGCATTTTGATCTTTGTCAGAGCAATACAGCGTGTACAGCGTTTGGAGAAAAAGACGAACTTGAATCTGTTAAGAAAGCAGTTAAATTGGTTTTTTCCTGTTAACGTTAGTGTGACACGCGTTATCTTGTTTGGTGTATAGTTTTTAAAATTTCATTAAAAATAGATCTCGAAAGAAAAGGTGGAATATTTTTTGCTCATTCGACCGGAATTTTTGTATACGTTTACAGAGTTTTGTTAACAGATGTGGTAGGTGTCCTTACTAGATTAATTCGTATTTATCTTCACATCCTTCTTCTTTTATTGCAAATGTTCCGATTGCAAATGTTGGGAGTGAAAAACGAAATTTATTAGACACGTTCTTATTACCACCCTAAGAAATAAGGCCAATGAGTGGCGTTACCCAATTTAAAGTTGGTTTCAAATATTTTCGAAATTCATTTTTTAGGTCAGATGATATTCCGCCCGGGTCATTAGTGCGTTCACAATTAACAAAAAAAAAAAAAAAAACTTCGTAATTCTTATCTATTTACTTGAGAGAGAGGGCAGCAAAGTCTCGTTTAAAGTCAATTACAACTTTTCATGGTTCTGAAATTGTTTTGAAGAGTCCTTCTTTAAAGGATATCATTAAAAGAATTTTATGCTGTGTGTCCTTTTTTACAAAGGACAATAAAGGAGAAAAGCAAGTAAGAAAATCGCTAACCATTCATATTGTGACGAATCGTGGATACCTATCATCACCCAGGTACCGTAATTGCAATGTTTTAGTTATCTGCACAGCATATTTGTGACCCGATGGGAACTGTCCTTGCATTCAAGTTTCTATGCGGATACAGTCGTTCTTCGCCGTCCTTTGCTTTCTAATCTTCTGAGTTCACTTCAAAATGTTTTGGGGATGTTTCAATTCCTCAGTTGTGGTGGAGATGATTGCAAGTAGACCTAAACATGTAAATAACACGGTTTGAACTTTCATTTACAACCAGTAGCAACAGAGTTTTGAAATCTTTAATTTTCCGCCCATTTCTTACCGATGCCAACAATAGTTAGATTGCAGTCGACTGAACCGGCGGACATATCTTGGGATATATCTTGCCTGCCTTCGGAATGCTCCAAAAGACATGATAAAGGTAGTATACCCTAGTTATTCATTGCCATAAATATATTTTGTCTCTTTCTTCAAACTCAACTTCGTCAAAAAGATATCTCAGTAAATCCTCTAAATTGATATGCGAACAGCCAAAAAGAGATTTTAATCCCTTGATAATGAGTTTGAAATTCTTGTTAGAACACCTAACGAAGCAAAGAGCTGAGTACGTAACATTGTAGGTGCACATATTAAGATTTGAATTGCATTTGAACAGGAGTTTTGTCTTATAGCAGACAATTCAAGGATTTATTTGCACTGAAGTATTATGTAATTAAAGGAAAACTTGAATCTAATAATGTTTACCGCATTAGGTCGTCCAGAAAACCCTTTGTATATGTGTATTAATGTAGGAAGACAAAAATCATTATACGTGTTTGTCCACAATTGGCGTTCTTGTGTTGTGACCAGTCACCACTAACAAGAGAAAGCAATGCGTTTTCTTGTCATAGCTGGTGTGACTTTCTTTATACCCGTTGTAATATCCCTGAGCATTGGTTGCTGTGAAATCCTGCAGTAACAGTTTTGCTGTAAAACGAGACTCTTCAACTCGCGAAAACCATAAATACAAAAGTGTGGCTTATGGGCAGCGTATGCTGGTGTTCAGATGGTGGTGTAAGTATATTATGTTATTAGTAAGCTGGATAGATAATGGGCTGATTTCTACTCACATTTAGCATCATTCAAAATCAGGCATTTTCTGGCTGCGAACTTGTTTTCGCACTCTAGTCAACATCAAATTGCCGTGAATCGGTGAATGAGTGTAAAAGTAAGCGGAGGGATCACTCGTTTTTCTTGTGTCGAATGCTAACAAGGGCGGGCACACGTTGACATCAGATGCCCTCGACCACCAGGAAGAGCAGACGTGCTCTTGCTTTTGTCTTGTGTTAATAGACAACTCATGCAGAAGTGCATTCCACTCTTCACACACTGCGAGGACTTTTGGTAGTGACGTAATAGTATGCCATAATAACAGATTATTAATATATTTGTTAGATTTAATAACTGAATGATATGAGAATAGTGTGTTTGAATGTTAATTATAATTCGAATATCGAAGATGAGCAAGTAGTGACCTTAGTGAAATAAAACTTAAGCTAAAACACGTGAATTTAAATAAATCCGCGAAATCTTTAACATGCTGGGCAGAGAACTGCTTAATACCATTACTCGTCTGGCGAAACCATCCATCCTGGAGCCTTTCAATGAGGTTTCACAAGAAATAAATGTGGGTAGGAGGTGGCGCTGAAAGCTGTTTAGCTACCTCCGACGTAAAGAGAAGAATTTTCTTCCTTACAAAATAATTAAGTAAATAGATGAATGATTGCAACCATTTTCAGCCTTTGGCATGCGTTTTTTAAATGGCATATGGCGAATGGCGCCCCTCTTACTGGCTACTCGAGTTTGGAACTACTATACCTGTACAAGTATTGACCATAATGTTGTCAGTGACAGTGTCAGTTGTTGGCTGCATCATTGCAAAAGCATTCTTTGGATGCTTTAGAGCACGACGGATACATATACAAAAGGCTTCTTTAGCTTCTTTGTTTTCCTAAATGCGCTCAAGTTTAAATAATTAATTAAATCTCCTACGTTCTCTTTGCCATTTGTATTATTTCTTTCTTTTATTGCCCTTATACTCTTTCAATTTCCAAATTGTAATTAATGTTATTAAAGAGGTAAAAAAACAATTCACTTCTCTTAACTCTTTATTTTCTTCACTAATATTTTATATCATGTTGCGATTTTTTCGTGCCTTTTTTTTCTTTTATTGGCTTGAACATAAAAATCGACAAAAGAACATGATTAGGATGTGAACAAATTTTAAACGGGTCAAAAGGTGTGTTCTCCGAATCTGGCACAGCTAGAGGTATTTGGCGTAGACTCGATAGACGTGCAAGTACAAAAAGAAATTGTGTATGCAGAGATGTGAAGCCCACTGCCTGTGACATTATCCAAAGTAATCAAAAAATTTATTTGGCGCAAATTAGAGGTGAAATAAAAATTACTGAAGCAATTGAAACCTGAAGACGTTTTACTCGCAGCCTTGTTTCTCAAACTTCCCGTATCATTGACGCTTGCACGTTTCATCCATTTGCCTCTAGAGTAGGGTTAGATGTGTTATGCTAAAAGTTGACGAGGAAACAAAACGCATTCTAGACAAAATATATAAAAGTAAATTAGATGGAAAATCCTCATTAATGTTGTTATGACGTTTGTGCGCCTGCCTCTTACGAAGAGTCAGCGCGAAACGTTACGATAAGAATTGGTCGGTCTCTTCCTGATGTATTGGCCGGCTAAGGAGAGAAGCTCGTGTTTCATTTTGATATACTTCCTTCACAACAATATTATTAACGGACGGTTAAGTAAATGCATCCTCAACACGTCGCGATTATTTCAAAAATGTTTATATCGATTGCTTTATGTGCAGATTTTATATTCAAACTGAGTTATGAACATTTACATTTTGTTGTAAGTTTAAAGAAGGATTGAATGTAGCGGGCGGAATGGAAAATGTTCAAAGCTTAGCTGAATCGCTGCCCTACACTTAGAAGGGTTAAAAACTAATTCACTCTACGAATGATTATATCATCCCTGAGTGGTAGCACTGAGATAATCACTGAGAAACTAAACGTTCTTAAAACGATTGTGCTTTAAAAGCAACCCACTTAAGCTCGTAACATATTTTATAGGGATTTGACGCCTTTAGAATGTAGACGCATTTCATAATAAATCACAAACGAAATTTCAAAAGTACGTAAAATTCATAAGTGGACGAATGCAGTTTTCTGATCTACTCGGCAAAAAGAAATTCAAATGTTACTACTTTTCAACCGTGGCGACGATAGCACGCCTCAATAAGAACATGCGTTATCTTAGACCTGGAAAGAACTGTCGGCTGTGCCGCATTTAAAATGGAAACGGTGCCACCCTAACAACTTCTTATCGCTTTATTTTCTCTTGGGTAATCCCGTTTATATGCAGGTTACAGTTAACATAGCCAGACCGAATATTTCATGATTGGTTCTCTTCCATACTCCCTGGTTTATAAACAATATGCCAAACTTGGTTTTCGATTGTTTTAAGGGCGAAATAAAATAAGAGTATTGAAGATTTAAGCTTTCAAGCTTGACAAAAAAGTTACATTGACTTTAGAATGAATTCCCGCCGATTATCCGCCATCTCTGCATGTATGGACAAATTTCGCAAACCAAAGTGAGACTATTTCCAGACGAAGTTTTTCGTGAACGCTGTTTAAGATGAATCCTAAAAGAATAAAATGACATAGTTTCCCGTCTTTTGGCCTTGAAGGCGAATTTTATCAATTTGGAAATGCATTAATTATGCCAGCCAGCCATGTTCAGAAGAAGTAGAAAAGAAGAGACCGCCAGCTTTCAGCTATTAGATGAATGCTTATATAGTTATAGTTTATAAATCTTTTGATTGTTCTTATTTTTATGACAACTCATTATTTTTATCACAATGAAATTTCTAGGTTGGATTTTCATTAGCATTTCGTTCATTGTTTGCATTTTAAACGAACAATGCATACAAGCACATCAGTCAAATATTTCACAGTTGTGCGGAAAGTCCAATCTGAAACAAACACCAATAAATGACGAAAAATTATTTCTGTTATTTTTTCTACTTTTATTTTCATTTTTCATAGGCACCGTCACATTGCCACAGCAAGAACGGCAAAACCAATACACAATTGAGGACACCTCCCCAAGAAGTGCTCAATCGTTGACACATAACCACTTGCTGTTCCTTAATATGATGAATAATAAAAAAGATGAGAACAACAAAGAAAACGACCATATCGTAGACGTGCATTTTAATCGTTTAAACGGTCAGCAACAGAGGAAGCAACCGCATTATCAACGTCGACATAAACAAATACTAACAACCGGATTAAAAGGAGAACACGACGGACTTAATAAGGATTTCTTAAAGCTACCATCACGACCGCCATATTTCGACTTTGGCATGCCTCGCAACATAACGGCACGTTCAGGGCAAACGGCAGCCATTACTTGTCGCGTAGAAAATTTAGGTGATAAGTCGGTGAGTTAAGATTGAATCTTGAGAAAAATCGAAATTCATTTATTCCTTCAACCTCATCAGCCATGAGAAGCACGGGACTCGGCACATAAATACACCTATACATCCCACGTAGTCCCATCTTAATACAGTAAAATATTGAAAATTAGAACCTGCTGGCATATATAAAAATGTCGAACTTCGAAGAATTGACGCTTTCCGTTTAAAACTCCTACAGTTACTTATCACGCCAAAAATACTATTTTTCATTGCGATCGGTGCACACGCCTAATATGTCTATAGTTGTGGGGTCAGGGGCCCACTTGCTACCTATTTTCTAGTAGAGCAAGTTCTTAGGAATGGAATCTTGTAGTTGTGGTAGTGAGTCCTGACTACTGCGTACGGACCTTCGAGGAGTATCGTGGTGGCTGGAGTTTTCATCATTTCTAAAATGAATGATTACAGATACTGGTAGGTCTCAACACTCCCCAGAGTAGGTTTATTGGCCATACACATTAAATAAATCTGATACTCGAGCTGTAGTTGAGGCCCCTAGTCTAGGGTTAGGAATTGTCTAACTCTCTGGAGGACATCGGTTAAGCACGATTGATCCGAATCCGAATCAGCGGGCCGTTAAATCACAGGCACACATGTGTACCACAAACGACGTAGGGTACAAATATTTATGTTTGAAAAAAAAAACTAGAATTCATGGGCTAACAATACGCTGATCTAACTAAAGCTAAACCTATCTTGTCTATTTAGAACAGGGAAGTCGCGTTCGCCTTCGTGCGATCTTTTCATATTAGCCGGCAAAAGTTTCAAAGAAATTTCGACATTTGAGAAAAACGTAACCTGCTTGTCCTCTCATTGCGTGAAACTTGAAAGCGAGTCAAAAGCTTAAGTAAGAAATATAGAGACCTTGAACTTCAATTGCATTTTGAACATGGGAAAACGAAAATTGCGAAAAGACGAAGAATACAGGTAACGCATTACAAGCGAGTGAGAGAACATCGTCGGTAAGAATATTCCGCGAGACTCAGTACATGAATTGTTGTTTTTTTTTTTTGATTGTCAACAAATAAGTACCTGGACGCGGACTTAATAATGACCGCCCGATCTTCGGATCGCAAGGACTCTTTTGGTACACGAAAGGTTCGGACTGTAAATATGTGCGATTTTCGTTCTGAATTCATGTCCATTTAATTGTGGATTTACAAATAGAGAAAATCAGAATAAGACGGTTCGTAAATTGTAAATTAAAAGTTTCAAGTCGATTGGAGCATCTTCATATTCAATGGGCGGTCTTCCAAGTTTTAATTTTCTATCCTAATTCGACGATAAGGCTTTTCAAGAGTAGGTGAAGAATAACGCTTCGGATATGTGAATTTTAAAATTTTACGTTACATTTCTCGGTAGTACCAGCGGAAGGACAAGCCTAATACACCTTGACGTTCTGCCAATGAACATAAACATAAAACCGAAATGCGAGTTCATTCGCAGCTTCATTAGCATATTTCTTAATTGTTTTCGTAGCTTTTATTTCGTTGGTTTATGTTCTTATTTCCTTCCTTATTTCTTTCGTCAATGCTAACGTCATAAGGTCTCCTGGATACGTAAACGAGATTTACATATTTTAACGGCAGGCATTTTAACCTATACCTCAGACGAACGTTTCAAGGTAAAAAAGCGCGAGAAAGTGCTTAAGAAGCTTTAGCGTTTAAGAGCACAAATTTTATTTGTTTCTGTTGTATTTGCATTTATCTTGCACCTAAAGGTTATCAGAACGGGTGGTTCGAAAAACTGGTCATTGCACATAAGATACGCTCAACCACGAGACAGCGGTATTTATGAATGTCAAGTGAATACCGAGCCAAAGATATCAATGGCATTTCGACTGAATGTTGTCGGTAAGTTGTAAGCTCTTTAATAAGTAAAAGTATTCAAAGCGTATTTGTATTCTTCTTTATTACGTTCATCTTTTAAGTAACACCGCCGGATGCAAAAGCCATCATTTCCGGTCCGATGGATTTGTACGTTAAGGTTGGCAGTGCCATAACATTGACCTGTCATGTTAAGCAGCCCTCCTCAATGCATGACATTGGACCAATACACTGGTATCGTGGACCATATATACTAACACCGTTTGCAGTGCATCCCAATGACGCAGCCATCGATATGCAACGCATTTCAATGGAATCAAAATTGGGCGATAAATTGCAAAGCAGGTACCGCAACTTACGAACGCTGAACGTTTATGTGAAGGATCGCAGCATGACGGCCTGCATTTCGTTACAAACATGGTTTCTCGTTGTCGATATAATCTGGACATGCATACATCCACACACAAACATGTTCATGTGCACAAACACATGTGCTTCACCATTGATAGGCGCCAATAAACAGTTTTAGCCGTATTTGCTTCTTGCATAAAACTTTATTATTAGTCGTGAGTGCGAGTGTGCGCGCCTCTATGCGTGTTCATGTGCTACACATACATGCCTTTGTGTTTGGCGTAACTGAACACAGCATTATAAAGCGAACTCACTTCTTTTATTCATCTTCAGTCCGCTCGTAGTTTCGTTAATGCCACACCAGAAACTAGGAGATAATTAAACATGTTTCCTTGTTGTTGCTGTTGTTAATGCTCCTGTTTTCGTTACAAAACAGCATTTGCAATTAGCTATCGTCCATGTTCGTAGGCTGGGAATTTTCAGTTGTTACGTATCTACATACGCAAGACTTTGGCTAGCGCTATGCCTTAATGAAAGAGTAAGCGTATGTGTGTATATATTTACGAAAACTTACAAGAGGGACAAAAACGATTAAACTGCCATTGGGTCACAGTGCACAGGCTTTTCGTTTGGGGAACCAAATTAACGACAAGCCAAA
Source organism: Glossina austeni (assembly GCA_000688735.1). NCBI lineage: Eukaryota > Metazoa > Arthropoda > Insecta > Diptera > Glossinidae > Glossina > Glossina austeni. The sequence continues at coordinate 161,466 of KK502494.1, read as the reverse complement.
TGTCTATAAAACTTTTTGATTATGGTATCAACTCAACGAGTGACCGTCTAGTCACTCATTCTTACATAAATTTTTTAATTACGAAAAAACCGAGCAGTGTCCCTGTACATGGTGTGTAGTTGCTTTTGCAGATGTTCATGAAGATAACATTCATCTTTAGTCCAAAAATGGGACATATTAATAAACCGATCGCGACCATTTTTGCAACGAACGTGCAGATGGTGAATACTTAGGCAGCAAGTTTTCGGAAATATATTCAAGAGATAGAAAATTTGGAAAAAATTTCGTTGATTTTCTGAGATCGTTTTAGTTTCTTCTTCTTCTAAATTGGAAGAGCGTGCACAAATCGCGCCCATTTTTTAACCTCATTTTCCGAAACGATCAAGGAATTTTTGTCCTTGATTTCAGTTTTCTATGTTCATTTTTCCGAATGTGACGATTCATCCGCTTAACTGACGGGCGGATTCCTAGAAATCAGAATAGCATAATAGGCGTGTTCCTCAAGCAAAGAGTAGGCACATATACAGTATTTGTTGCATTATATCATTAAAAACCATCACATAACACTTAAAGATATATATTTTTGTATGCAGAATTTTTAAACTTAAAATCACAAACCCGTCAAATTGACGCGCGGGTGCGGTAAATGTAGTGTTATTAGATACCTGGAAAAATTTTTTCATAGTGACGACAGTCCCTTATTTCTTTCGTTCTTTCCTTTAAAATGGTTTTTCCTAGGCTCCGCATATCGAACGTTCAGTTGGCCGATACAGGGAATTACACTTGCATGCCTACTACAGCTGAGCTAGCCAGTGTTACAGTGAACGTGATTAACGGTAATTGTTTTCGAAATGTTTAAATGCTCCTTTAATATCTAAACTAAATATATATGCAATCGTATTCGCCCATAATGCTTACGAATGTTGACACTTTTCATTTATATACAATTAATAAATTAATATATTAGGTGCGCAAGTAAATCCTGTCCATTGAAATTGGCTGCTTTCGTCATAAAACGTATACTCTTTTTCCGTGACATGTTGGTTATTAGATATCGGCGCTTGTACGATAGAAGTGTCAGTTGTTTACAAAATGCCGCTCAGTGTATATCAAAGTGCAGAGATACGCACATCAGTTAAGTTAAGGGAAAAAATGGAACTGAAGGTACAGAAATGGTTAAGCTTGGACTGAAAAAAAGTGTGTAAAAAATGTTAGCATTACAAACGATAAAAATTCGCATACGTCCGTCCGTTTGACTCCAGCAAAGGTAACCCATGCATTGGTCTTCAGCTTCCAGAGCTTGCTCCTTTTGATTAGCAGTGGTTCAGATCCATTCGGTCATATTTAGTCATGATCAGCTCATGATGTGCGAACGTGGGTCGATTACTTCTTCACATCAGAGCCAGGAAATTGCTACCATCACAGCTACGCAATAAAATGCGAAAGATTATTGATAATAATGGTGGATATTTCGATTATTAGGGTTTGTAAGAGGGAAATTTTAAATTCAGTTGAATTTTGCAAAAAAATGGACAGAATGTGTTTGTACACCTTTTACATGTTTGTGTTCAACTAAAGCAATAATTATGAATGCAACGAAGTGTCAAAAGATTGGCTTGCCTGCTCATTTTATGTTTCTTCCAAGGCCTTTTACAGAGAGCAGAAGAGTAAAAATGAAAATTAAACTTGCAATGACTAACGGAACATCCATATCCAGTCATCCTCGTGAGTGCGATCACAGAGCAAAGTATTTACTATGTCGAAAATTAGAACCCAAGATTGGTAAACATATCATAGCAAAAAATTAAATCGTTCATCTGTTCTCTTGACATGAATTTTGGGCATAAGTTACTCCTCAAACGCAATCTTAATAAACACTGCTGTTTAAACCGTATTCCGCTTTTTTCTCCAAGTTCTTCCTGCAGACATGTGCTCAACGAAGCAATCAGTAAGTCTTCTAGTCTATTTTTCCGAATTACTTATTACGGTGGTTGCAAAAGAAAGGAAATGAATGTCTTACCTAATTTAAGTCCGTTTACGCCTTTCGACGGAAGCAAATATTCTCCATCTATACGGTTTTCTTTAAACGAAAGTTAAAAAGTCCTGAGAAAGAAGAAGAATATATGTACATATATATATATATATATATGTATATATATATATATATATATATATATGTAAGAATATGTGTATAAATATATGTATATATATATATTCGTTGGTCCCGTTATGCATTCGTTTTTGTATGTATTATCATCCGTTCAATCCATTCTAACGGTTTTTATTATTTCTATTCGTTTGCTTTCGATTTCTTGTTTTTTAAATTTCTTATGCACGAAATTTATTTGGGTTAAAATGTAAATTTTTGGTTTTGGATATATTTTAGACGAAAATCCGGCGGCTATGCAAAAGAGTACAGCGGCATCCTATCTTACTTTATCACAACAACGACTACAACAGCGGTCAGCCAAAATAGTTTTAATCACACTAACGTTTACGTGTATTCATCGCAATCTGTGGTGGTGGCCTACGAATTTTTATCGAAATCGAAAATTTTTATTATCATGATGATGTTTATTACTATAGACGATTAACGCATGCCAGAACCCAGTTCTATTTTAATAAATTAAATTTATTAAAATCTATATATATATATATATATATATATAAATTGCAAAACACATACACACCCACGTCAGGCAGAGCCAATTACGTGAACGCCCTAAACTTTCCACAAAATTCTCATTTGAAAAATTCATAAAAATTTTTAGGATTGTGTGTGTGCGAGGCTGAGTATGCGTGTTTATGTGTATGTAAGGATATGTTGTAAAAAGTTTTGTACATAATTTTTCATAGTAAATTAAACCATTAATTAATTTCAAATAAAACGCTGTGAGATAATATTTCGAAAGTAAATTATTTATACAAAAAAAGAAAATAAAAATAACAGCTTTTCGTAAAAAGGCCAAAAAAAAAAAGGAAAACAATTTTTAAACAATTATGCACTTTTGTTTTTGCCATAAATAATAATAAAACATATATGAATTTTTTAAACATTTATTAGGTAATTAAAAAAACTTTTATTACTATTATTACAGCTCCATAGTGTTATAAATACCTAATACATGATTAATTAAAATGTATGATTTTGTAATTATTACACAATGAAAACAATGAAAATGAACAAGAAAGTTACGCTCGGCGTAAGGCGAGTTTTCCATACCCATTACCGCGAACTAGTGCACTAAAATTGCAAAATATTTCATTAGATAAGGGCGTGTGCTCTGTTCAATGGAACGGAGCGATGGACTCTATTTCTTATATACATACCTAGGCCGGAAGTTACACTTTTTTGTCTGTTACGGTCATGTTTTTATACAGATCAAAGCCGATTTTCTCACCACGCTTTTAGATGAAGTCGATATGGACTTGCCCTTAGAATCGATATTTCCTAGAATTGTTTGTTTTTTTGCATGTTTTGCAAGCCATTTCCCCTTTGCAAGCTTGTGAGTTCTGATCATCAACTTTCTTTGTTATTTGCGGTCATTGCCAGAGCATTGCAATAACAAATTGCAGTCACAGATATCGGCAAATGGACATAGGAACTAAATCGACTCATTATGCTCTATGCTCGACTCCTTTTTCTCAGAGTTACAAACGGAAGGACAAGTCTTTCATACGCCCTGTCTACGGTAGTGGGTGATTAAAAACGCAAAAAAAAAGACAACAACAAAAATAATTTTTAATTGTCTTAAAAAAGAAAAAAAAAAATTAAAATAACAAATAAATTAATTGATATGAAAATATTTTTTCGATTTTATTCAATTAATTTAGGTAATGAAACTGATCGCGGTATTCTGAGCAACTTTACGGAGGCGTTGGAAGTCATAAGGCATTTTTGTTTGCTCGTTGCGTGACTAAAACATATTGTTTTGTGGTGCGTGGTGTTGGCGTTGTGACTGGTCACAATGTATTCCCAAGATCGCAACCGAAACTTGTATGGCCACCACGGTTCTATACCCATGGTATGTATTCCCCAAGCCAGCGGACGAACCAATTATCTAATTTCTTTGGCTTGCTAAGCGTTTCTGATCCATGGTTACAAGCTGTGAATATTTTTTGTCAATATGAAGATCAGAATCGATGAAGCTAAAGATCTCCCTCTCTCAGCTAAAACTCCTTTCACAATTTGGAAACATACTTCAGAAGGTCGAAAGGGGGAAAATTCGTATTTTTTGACCTACTTTGCTACATTCAAAAATTTAACGAAACGGATCACTAGCTCGCGCTCCCTTGATAAGAAATCAGAAAGTTCTCTGTCCGTTCTTTAAAGTTGTTTCAAATTCATTCTAACGGGCTTGTTACGTATGCTAACTGCCTGTGTTCTGAAAACCTCACAAATTATGTGCTTTTCCTTTGAGGACCTTTGAGGATAATAATATCGATTATCTGTCAATAGAAATCACAATCGCGGTATCAAAACGTTGTTCGCGACATAAATTTAATTGAAAACTTATTATTTTCTCTCGGTTACTTTCAAACTTATTTAAAAAAAAATTTTAAATAATTTTCGACTTTAAGAGCTAATTATATTTTATCCACTGATAATCAATCCAGTGGAAGAGAAGAAAAATTTTTAATAAATAACAATAATGATGCCGCGCTTTTTACCGTTTTGTGCGTTAAACTGAAATAAATCTGCTTTCTATGAGTAAAAGCTGCGTAGTATTTATATT
>KK502494.1:0-156386 GCA_000688735.1 Glossina austeni | reverse complement strand
CTAAGAAAGAAGAAGAAATCTACACCAAAAAAGCTAAGAAAGAAGAAGAAATCTACACCAAACAAACTTAGAAAGAAGAATAAATCTACACCAAAAAACCAAAAACCTACGTTTTCCGTTATGTCATGAAAAAATTGGATTTGGTATTATTTAGGAACCTTAGGGATTTAGTAATTATTTTTATATGAGTGTCTTGCTTTTGTATTCAAGCAGAAATTTCCATCGTTTATTCTATGCGTGGATTCTTGGAAAGTATTTCAGGTTTTTGATGCTGAGATAGGGATAAATAATAATAATAATAATGAAATGAACGCAGATATTGAGAACGCTAACGAAGATACAAAGCGAGAGAATGACAATGAAACAAATTCCGAAACAACTTGATCGAAACAAGTTTTTTGTCAATTAATGCTCCTATTGATTGCCCAAAAATTAGTGAGCCTACACCACACAGACCTTGCAAGACATATCATAGAAAACGTCTACCTGACAATAATAACCCTGCGGAAAATCCGGCTGCTAAGTGTTCTCTCTTTGCCGCGTCAAAGCCAGTTAAAGGCTATTATCTGCTAGGCAACATATATAAGCGTATCTGTCAAGAAGACTTGAAGGACTTACATCACGTTGAAAATGATGTCGTTGTCTTAAGCAAATTAATTTTACATTACGGATTAGCGTTTATTGAATACGCGAATAATAACGCCCTTGCCCTCAGCTTCTGTCTGAATGTATGGCCAGAGATTTCTATAAAAAAAGAAAGATGCTTTATAGCTCCACGCAGGACTTGTTCCGGCTTCACCGAATTACAGCCGAGCTACATCTTAGCCAATATGCGGAAAAAGGTTTGATTTTTAAGGTTTTTTGAGTAAAGCAAGGTAAGGCAAGCTCAACTATAATACGAAAGTGAATTAATTTCGACGTTTGCTTATCGAATCCCTTGAATATGATTGAGAAATTTCGAGAAGGCCGTACGAAATCGTGAAACATAATTCAAACATTCCACCACAAAGTGTGACGAATCGAAAGGAGTTTACCAGAATTCAAAAAACCTTCAGCAATGTCAAAATTTGAGCACCAGTCCTTTCTTTCCAAAACGAGACAATTCCCAATTAAACATCAGACTTTAAACCACTGCCAGGCAAATGATAGTTTCTTCTTTCAACAAAAAGCAAATAGCAACCACGACGAAACCAAGATCGATTAGATATAATGATGAGAGAATGCTTAAAGAAGCAAGTAGACGAAAAATTCGTAGCCAACTGTCCCTCACACTCCTCTCGCTAGCATATTTTTTAACACAAAGTAATATAACCCCCGACAAGGCAGATGTTGCGTCAATAAAGTGCAAATCTTGTTAGGCTTCGTCAAGGGCTGAATATGCGTCTACTTTAGGGTCTTATTATCCATGTCATCTATCTATTCTATATACGTATATTATTGAAACACGAAATACAAGATTAAAAAAATTCACATAACCACCCAAACAAACAAATGAAATAATAATAATTTATTTTTCATCATTGTTCCCTTTGTGAGCGACAAGCAAGTAAGACCAAATGTTTCTCTAATAGACGACTTATTGCATAATTCTTTTTTTTCTTTAGATTTTATTTATTGCGACCAAGGCCACTGATTTTGTAATCTCATTAGCCAAAAAAGAAGTGCTTGCGCCAGAAAGTCTTTGAGAGCAGTAAAGCTAGCTAAAAAGTCTTCCGGCAGCTGTTGTCAAGTCCCAATTTTCTTTTGACAACGCAGCGCGAGCATCGTGCTCATTGACACCGATATCCTGCAAACGTTGAATTTTTTCGTCACAATCCGGTTCTCTATGAGGACCTCCTGCATAAACGTTAGTCCAATGTCGAGCGGTTATTTCAAATAAATTTTTATTTTTGAATTGGGATGCTACGACGGCGTCTTGAGGATTATCGGGCTCAGCGGCGGCTAATAAAGCTTGCAGCGATAGCAAAATGTTGCACAAAGTCATCGTGGCGGTCCAGCTGTCGTTTAAAATATGCAAGCATACAGCTCCCGTAACTGAAGATATATTTGGATGCCATATTCTGGTGACAAAACGTACCCTTGGCGCACTGAAAGGATACTTATCGGGCACTTTGATTTCGAGTGCAAATTTTCCACCCTCATATGGTGTACCAGGCGGTCCAGCTATTTCGGCGCGTAAATCGGTCCAGTTACCGTCGATCATTTCTACTTTGATCGCACATTTCAACATATCTTCACTGCACATTATTTCTTTGACTTCACGGCTAATTCGCTTGACTGCACGACTGGCCATGTTGTGACTCTCCGTTGTTTGGAATAATTACTTTTCTTAAATTTTTATTTCTATCGATGTGAATTCTTCTCTTCGGAGTTGTCTATTCCTTTTAATCGAAACAAATAGCTCATATAGTTTTCACGGCAATAATTGTTCTTGCTCTCCCCTTCTCTCGTCTCTGTGAATAGATATAAGTGGATAGATATAAGTGGAACACAATATAATTTATTTTATATCTGAAATTTTCTTAATTATGCTAAGGCTGGCTATCTGTGGTCCTTCAATGTTTCGCAGCCACTAAAATAGTCTCTTGCAGTTTGCGAATTATTTTTGTACGCATATATTTTGTAATTTTTTACGTCCTCTCAGAAACTGACAAGTTGTCTTAAAACAAAGTGAACTAGATTAGGTTTTGAAAACATGTATATATTAAACATGTATATATATATATACATATATATTTATAAATACATATATATATATATATGATATATTTATGTATATGTTGTAAACATAGGGTGACAACGTTGCTCTTTCACGTAAAAATATCGGTGGCCAAACTTCTGCTTGTTTACGATAATTAATTTATTTATTCGTACGTCTATAAATAATAGAGTCGGTTTTAATAAAACAAAATTTAAGATGCAAGGCTTAAATTATAACATTACAATTGAATATAATAAAACAATTAGGAATTAAAGGAATAAATAAATATGAAAAGGAAAGAAAAAGAAAAATTGGGATTTGTTTCTTCAACTGATTCCCATAGTCTTTACGGCGAGTTGTTGCCGAAGTTCTGACCGCGTCTGCGTTGTTTTATGTTGGTCCTCAATTACGTCTCACTATGTCTTACGTTACGCTATTTCGCGAGATGTTGACTTACCGTTTAATGCGTATTAAATTCAGTCTTCAGAACTTCTTCAAAAAACATAACTTGGATAAAAAGCGGCAAAGGCAAGTAAGTATATGGTAAGTATTCGATAATGGAATCCAATTCAATGGTATTTTCCACATACAAGACACTATTTGTGTTGTACGGATTGCATCGCACGGGCACGAACCTAAATATAAAGCCTATTAAAAATTCAGTGATGTCCGCTCTCCTCTTCCTACATAAAGTCGTATTTTGAGAAATTTTCTATACAGAACAAAACTGCGGTATTTTCAACATATTCCGGCAGAAATATGCGAAAAAAATTCCGCACCTGTTGACATACTGAATGAGAGTGAAAAACTTGGACGAAACGGCCTCATTTTTTGAACCTTCTTATACGGCGAAATTCCATATTTAGTATTTTGCAATGAATGCGTCGTTCATTGTGTGTGTGTTAGATTGGTATCGGACACCTGCCCACATTCACAAATGACATAAAATTCCCAGATTAACTTTGCTAATTCGTAATTAAGATGAGTGATGAATGAAACATAATGCACACCGGACGCTCTTTACGAATACGAATCGAGTGATATTGAGCTCACTTAAGAAGGCCCGGTAAGAACCGAGTTACAAATGAATAGTTGGCAATATTATGAATGGAGTGATGGTAAGTCATTGTGACGGTGAGCGATTTTCTTTCATATAGGCTGTTAAGAATATTGCTGCCACAGTAATGTGGCACAAATGTGAAAGCAAACAATCCAACGCTCCTGCACTCTAGTTGAGGCGGAGAGGTTGTCTAATGACGTTGTATAAAACATTTTCTGACGTGTTAGCGGCGTTACGGGCAAACACAAGCACGATTAATTTTTTGGACCGACAGCTCTTTCAGTTGAATGCACAGTGCTAGGTGGCATTAGTGCGACTCTCTGCTAACGGGGATGAATGAATGGCGTGGTGTTCAATGACGTAGGGCAAAGCAGGTAAAAGGTAATAAAAAACGAAACAACTTTTTTTAACAAAAATACAGAAAAGCAAAGCTCATAACAAATACAATCGAAACTGAAGAGCTGTGACGGGTTGTGCATAAATAAAGTTTATTAATGTTTGTTAAGTGTGCACTGGAAGCTCGAGAAATTGGATTTTAAAGCCTTAAAATAATTACATCTAGGGTTGCGCAGAGTTTTAAGCGTCCCCCAAAGCAAAAATAAAGCAGAAAATGGTTATCGAAAATTGTTAGCGGTTGCCGAACGCAAGCTCTTTATCATTTCGATTATCTGCTGTGTTTCATATCATCGTTCGTTCGAAATGTTTTCGACTGTAAACGGAAGTGCATTTGTGTTAACTAATCTGCCAATATTTCTCTTCACTCCATATTTGATGCAATTTAGAATGAGATTTGTAGCGATTGACGTTAGAACACAACTATATCTGCGGTTTAATCACATGATGATGGCATTGACGACAGGTCCGGATTTGTTGGTTTTACTGCAGTTCTCTTGTTGCTTCTGCAATTGAGTGGCGTCCAATTAAACGCTTTTTTTCACACATTGTTTTATTTGTTTTTGTTTTTACCGATGCTGGCTACTACGGTTTACTTAATATCGCGGCAATCAATTTAAATTATTGCTGTTTTTTTTTTTCGGGCAAAACAACATAAATTTTCACTTTAAAATTTAAAGGAAAATGTTTTTATGTGTTCGGTTTAATTAAATGAAGAGTTTTGAAGCGGTTTTACGTAAATGCAATGAAATCGATTCGATTTCCATCACAATTGATTGCAAATGCAAATTGAAACCAATTTTCATAATACGTCGAGTATTGAATACGTTATCCTTATCCCGTGTCCCTTCATAGGGTTACTTGTTTTCCGCTGATGTAAACGCATTTACTTTTAAATTCTTTTGAAGGTTAAACACGCCAAATTCCATCATTTTGTATGGAATAGCGTTCGCGAGCAACCGAAATTCTGAGTAACTGCGTTATTCAATGTCTTCTCAAAAAAAGCGTGATGTTTGCTTGTCAAAAAGACGTAAGAGAACTTTTCGTACAAAAAATCCTTGGAATAGACTCAACTGGATTCATGTGCCTGCCTTTTGCATCATTGCCCTATCATTTCTGCCGGTTTCTTTCAGAGTTTAACTTATACATCTATGCGTCTGTCCATGTCTCCCTTTTCTTATAATTTTCTTCACTTTTGAAGTTCGAAACCGTTCAAAGGTCTTTCTGCTAGATTAACGCCAAAAATTTAAAAAATCGACCCTGTCCGTATTTTCGCTTTCTTATCATTTATCTTCAGATTAATTTTGAAAATCAAAAACATTTCTCCTTAAATTTAACAATCTGTGTCGGCTCTCTTCTTATTCCCAAGTTCGAAAATCGACAAAATCCCGCTTATCTCTCAGCTCTCTTGTATTTCTCTTCACATCATATTCGAAAATCTGCCTGTCTTGCCGTTTTTTTGCAATATTCTTCAGAATAAGTTCGAAACTAAGCAAAATCGTTTCGTAAGTTTAATTAATTATAATTAATGAAAAGCAGATAAAGCGTATTATGCATAGTTTTTAATCATAAGCAAACAAAGCCTCGAATTTTTTTGAAGACATACGGTTCATCGCTATCTGCACATTTTCGATTGATCTGGCAATTCGTAGAAACGCTCCAAAACGAACCGTTTAAGTTTTCACGCATCTGTCGAGTCATTTGTCGTGCCATTTTTCGATTTAATCGTAATGTCCGAATGTTCATCGGTTCAAATAATTAATATGCTGGTAAGGTCAAGTCTGTTGCGAGCATACCAGCAAAGTGCTAAAAACTTACCCTCGACCGGTACTGTTGCGTGTACTGATGACACCAGATTAGGTTACAATGTATCCTTTTTCGACCAATATAAAGTTCATATTGATCATTTGCTACTGATAGCGTTGCGTATTAATCTTTCAAACAGGTTTTTGCAGCCAATAATGCACTGTACCTTTCTGGTCCTATCAAACATAATCAATTTTATTCACCTGCAACGATTTGCCCAATACTAATACTTCGCCCGAATCAATTTATCACATATTGTGCCTCACATCTTTAAATCAAATTAATGTTTCGACGATGCGGCGCAAAAATGCTTTTCTCTCGTATTTCTCGAACAAGTCTGTGAAGTTAAAAGCAGTCTTGGGGGAGTTACGTTAGTCATACCCCGACTGATATATGTCTTTATGTAGCCAGAAGGAGGTTTTGCGGAAATAGGTAGAGAGCGCATGGCATTGTTGGCAAAAGCTACGCTTGCGATCTTTCAGAGCCGACTTCGCATATATCCGGGCATTTTGGTCAAGCGCCCTCCTTACCGTCAAGGATGAAGCTGGTAAGTCCTTCCATAATAATTCGGACCTCTCCTCGTGTAACATTTAGTCCAAATCTCAAAAAAATATTTATTTATATCATTTTTTTTTTTTTTTTTTTTTGGGGGGGTTGTTGAGTAAAGTTGGACTAAGCCAATAAATTTGTGGCTTATATCTCCGAAGTGCAATTACTTTACTGTATTTATTTCATTAGCACATGCAATTTAGTTAAAAAAATGAAGAAGAAGCCGAAGAAGAAAGAGGAAGAAAAGTAAACAAGGAGAACACGAGAAGAAGGCATAAGAAGAATAAAATTCATGTACAAATACGCAAGAAAGAATAGAAAAGCTTGCACACACGTCGCACAGTACCTCTTAACGAAACCTAGCGTCAACCCAGCTTTATTTAAAGGCAGCTCAATGTAGGCAGTGAAAATTAAAATGTAATCTTTGCTCGAATAAGATAAGAATAAGAAGATAAATCGATGAAAGGATCCACATTTGGCAATCTTTGTGAATCGATGAAATATATCTGAATGAATGACGTCCTCCTTGAGCATAAGCTTTCTTGCATTTGAGAAAATTTGGTGAGCAGGTTGAAGGAGATACGAGTGCGATTCCAAAGTAAAGGAAGAAAACACTTTAGTGACGATATTAAACAATTTAAATCGAACTTAGGGTTCGTACTGAATTCGTGAACTGATTCGTGATTTGATCCTTATTACAGGTTGCCAAGCGATTGCATGTTTGCACCGGACTAGGGGTTCACTCCTAACCCGAATCTGCATCGGCCGCATGTGTGCTTCCGGGCGAGAGGCCTTCTACGTTCTTTTCTCTCTCTCTCTCTCTCTCTTTTTTTTGTTTATTTAGACAAGAATTGTATTCTTTTCATGTTTTCTACACCCTTTTCTTTCTTATTTTCAAGTTGACGAAAAAAGCAAGTTATATAAGATGTTATCCAAATTTTAATTGGTTTCTCAGCTTTTGCGGATATATATTTTGCTGAAAGTTCACTCCTTCTCCAAAATTAATCTTTGGGATTGAAATAAGTTTTAGCCTTCAGTCTTAGTTTTCCCCGCTGTAAACGGAGACCAATGAGCGGAGGAATGGTTGAACAGGAAAACACTCTATATAGAGAGGGGCATATGAACAAATATAGCTAAGCCGTACTTAGAATACAATGCTGCTGTAAAAAAGATTTACTTTAGAAATCATTGCTTGGCATAATTGCCTCTCATACTTCCCTAAATTTAAAAAGCACTAAGAACTTCAAAGCTTAGTATAAAAATGGAATGAAGGCCAACATTCGTATCGTTCATTACTTACTTTCATGTTAGAAGGGTGTGAGCGACATTTTAAATAGAAACAAAGCGCATCTAGTTACTCTTCGTTTATTAATTAAGTTTCATTTTTATTTTTTTAATTCTTTGCAATTAATCAAAATTTGCATCGGAACGTAATTTAAGTACACACCACAAAACTAAAAGCGCAACGATCATAAACACTAACACGCCGACTGTCCAATATTTTGAAAGGTAATTAATTGACGACATAAGCACATTAGTTTTAACGTCATTCGCCGAATTGCAGCCGTCCTCCTTACATTTGTCGCATTTAAACTTACGAGCATCGCACACCCAAGAATTGTCGGCACACTCACGAAATATTTCGGGTATGCCGGCTAAATTTTGTATCATACGAACGAAACGAAACTTTTTAATACTAAAATGTAAGTACGGGAAAAAGAGGAATTCTTAAGTACCTTTCTTTAATTTTACCGCACACGCTAATGTGTTTGGTGGACATTCCTTCAGGAACGATGTAATTTTCCTCTCATCAATTTTATAGCAGTCGCTCGTTTCTAAATTATGGCACTGATGGCATTTCAAGGCAATCACTGAAATCAAAAGAGGAATCAATCTTTCACTAGATGAACGTATATGTTTATTTGTATACATATATATACAACGCTGATTGCCTCCTACCCTGGTCCGAAAACGCGATAAACAAAGAAAAGATTATTGTAAACAAGCGACACAACATTCTGACTTTGCGACTACAGAGCGCGGTAATCTTAAGACTCACACTAAAGTTTATCAAGAACAAATATTACAAACTATTTATGACAAACTGCTGGGTTGTGATTAAGAATACAAAACCAATGTTGGTTTGCTTGAGAAAATTACTCATCATAATGTTGAATGAAAATCAAATTATAATTAATTATTGACTTTCATTTACTTAGTGAATCGTTAGCCAACTGATAGAAAAGTTGCAATTTGTTTGTCTCTTTTTCCTTTGTCTTGTTTGTGAAATCTTGGAAAACTGGCATAAAAACAACAAAACATGAAGTATTCTTCCTTTTATTTGCTACTTTGCTTGAGCTTTGCAAGCAGTTCGGTGAAAGCAGGTAACTCCCCTCTATCAAAATAATACTAAATTACAAAATATGTGAAAATCTTTTAAATCGCTTGTCTCTCTCCTCTTGTAGATATCCTTGAGTCATTGTTTTCGTTTGAAGATAGCGAACCTTTGAAATGTTTCAAATGCTTTAATATCACAAACGATTTGTGCAATAAAATCAAATCGGCTCAATCAGATCTAGTACAAGAATGTCGAAAAGATGCCACAGGTTGTGTAACCAAATATTTAAGAACAGGTGACTCATTTGAAAAAGGAAGATACAATTTCATAGTCGGACAAACCAACCACTAAAATACTCTACGCCGCTTTGTCTGACACAATTCTTCGTGTGTTTTTGCCATGAAGTTCAAAACTTGCATCTCTTGTCACCATATAAAGGCTTTCATGAAAGGGAAGAGAAAAACAGACCTATATGGTCCAAACTCACCGCTGTAAATTTATATGTAAAATCACTGATGTAGACATATTTACATGAAAGCTTACGTACGTCGGTGAAGGTTGAAAAAATCGTTCAACTCTATTCAAATTTCGCACAGATGTTCAAAACATCAAAGCACTATTTTTCACCAACTTTCCCAAAATACGTTGTTTATCAGAAGTGATTGTAAAAGTAATTCTGTCCTATCCATTTGCAATGGTGTTTGTCCTTAGACGAAAACATATTCGTTTACTAAATTGAAAATAGTACTACATGGATGTATAACGTCCGGGTGGAAGATTGAATGGACGGACATTTGTGAAGCGATTTGCAAAATGTTTCTGAATGGATTGGTTTTAATAGAAGCTGGGCCCATCTTAAGTCTTTTTTCTGTTTTGAATGTTTCCGCACAAGCCCAACGCATTCTTACCGCAAGTGGCGTAGGGTATAAGAAGGAAAACGAAAATACATTTTATAAATAATAATAACATTACCGTTTCCAGGCAACTACACTATACTGTCGCGTGATTGTTACTACCACGATACGGGCTTACTGTTTAGCGATACAGATTGCGATGATGACGATAATGATAAGCTTGGCTATGATGAGGCAATTTGCGTGAAATGCACAGACGCTTTATGCAACAGTGCCGCCAAGCACACCGTACCAATTATCTTAATTATTTCATTATATTTGATAGCGTCAATGAATTAAAAATTTTAGCTATGGCTAAACGATAAAGCATTAAATAAGAAAGACTGAAGTTATTACTTTTTTTAGATAACCACCCTTCCTGCCAGCATTCGTCTTATAAAGTCATCGACAGTTAATTCTCCAAGCATTTGGGTATTTACAGAAAAATTTTCTTAAGACTTTTATGCAGTCGGTAAGACAACAAAACTGAATGGCTTTAATCTTCTATTCAAATAAGTGCAAGAGTCTTCAGCAAACCTAATTTATTCAACTGACTTGGACCAACGGAAATTTGAACGAAAGCGTAAGAAAAGATTATTCAAGTTCCAGAGGAGACAGTGCCTCAATTTGAGCAAACTTACTATAACAAATATGAAGTCTGCATAGCGTAAAAGCAATAATTTGAAAAGGTAAAGTCCTAGGCGTCTGCGAAAAAATACTTCTGTGAATGAAATTTAGAAAACTTATCGTGGACGTTTCATATCTTGTTAACTAGAGTATGACGCACAAGTCCTTCGTGGAATCAATGGGGGTTTGTCATCTTCGAAAATATGAATCGTCTATTTTGAAAACAGGGCAAGTCCATTTTTGCAACAGAGAAGGTAATCAAAATAATATATAAAACTAAACACGATCTTTTTCGCTTTAAATAACTTATAGTCACACAAATTTAAATTCTCTAATATATGCTGGTACCTGGATTATAAATATGTTTAGGTTGGAAGAGGTGCCAGTCCATGTTTTTCCCTTGAAATTCATATAATATATGATGAACTGGCTAGAAAATCATTGCAGAGAGACGGAGATTTGCTTGTAAGAGTGATCCGGAGGAATATTTTGCATTCTCCTTTAGCTTAAAAAACCTTATCTTGGTCTAATGCCACCATTTCACAAACCAATTTCGTATTATAAGTGGCTACATGTATTGATTCAACGTTTCCTATGATCAACTCATTATGCATATTTGGGAGGAGTATATAGCATCCAAAGAATCCCAAGAAGTAGCAGCTTCCTCTTTGAAGCATTAGCAGAAGGTGACAATTTAAAAGCACATTATAGCTTATAGTGATACATGCGCTGGCTAAAACAAAAATACAAAGTTGTCCTTAGTGTGGATGAAATTTGTTCAATCTCGTGACTAGGAAAAAAAATGGCATTGATCGCAACTTTTTATTATCAAGCGAGACATTCATTCTGATGGTAGAAATGGTAATCCGGAAGATCAAATGTTTGCACATACTCCAGGATTGCTTGCTATAACGTGTTTATCAAATGAATAAATACTTGCCCGCAATTGAGCAGCATCTTGTTTTTACCACTAAAAGTACGTTGCTTACAATATATAATTACTTTGAAAGTGAGGCAAGTCTATTTAGGTATAATACAACCTTAAATTTTTTATCCATCATTGCAAACACTGTTGGACAATAAACTCACAATTTTTCTATACAACAAAATGCAAAAAAAAAAAAAATAAAATAAATCAAGAAAACGAAGCGCTTGCCCCTCTTTGAAAATAAGCGACCCGGATGTTTTGTCTGTTGACACAGGGAGGTTAAGATTACATAGAGAGATTAGAATTATCTGCACTTACTATATGTAGATATACTGGCGAAGATATACAAGAGTGACGTTGGCTTGCTCGTGGGAACAAAACTGCGTGCCGTTTTCTCAAATTAATTTGCGAAAGACCAATCAATGTAGCGAAGTAAATTATTCACAGATGTTTATAAAGTTTGTGGAGGCACTTAGGATTATATTTTAAAAATAAAATGAAAGTGTAGCAGCACTTAAAAAACAAAACATTTCTTGCAGCCGACTTTTAACCATCTTCTCTGTCCATCTCTCTCTCTCTGTCTCGTTTTCTTCTGTTCACTTTAAATTTCCTTCTTCATTCGTCTCCACACCTTCCCAAAATTATCACTTTCTATCTTTTCTTTCTTTGCATATCTCCATATTTTACATATTTTACAATTTGTTTTTTTAATTTCGCTCTACACCTTTTTCGCACCTATCTACACTAACTCGTTAGAACATTCGGATAACACGAAATCTGTATTGCGCGTATGCAAGACGATACATCAACTCTGAGATCGAAAGTTATTGCTGTTTGCCTTCAGATGTTTTAAAGGCAATTTTCGAAAACGGAGATGTGCATTATGTAATACTATTGTATTTTTCTTTGTCCGAATATACGACCTACGTTTCATTAAGAAAATGGACTTTATTTTAACGTTGTTTTCATATCTCAATAAGAGATTTTGCACGGCTAAGAAACCATTGGCGTAGAGAGAACGCGATATTAAAGTTGATGGGGAACATCACTGTAAATGTTTAACAAAATCAATTTTTTTTTCTTGGCCTATATGATCACTTAGATATTCAAAAGCGATGTAAAAATATGATTATGGACATGGCATGGTTTTGAACCAAAAATGCGAATTTTCGAACATAACTGCAACATAGTCCTAACAATTTCCATTCCTTACATTCGAATTTTTTAATTATATTTACGAACCAACATTTTGAAGAGAAATGTGTCGAGAATGTCCCATAAGTTTATTTAAAAGATTGCTTTTCTTTTGGTCCAAAATTGAATTTTTTCAATCAAACACTCACCAATTACACAAAGGTCAATAGGTTTAAAATACCCTACATATCTCTTTAGCTGCAGGTATGAAGATCAGGCGGTTGTTTTTTTATTTTACTTTCCTTCTCCTTCTTTTATTAAGTACGCCTCGCGAGAATGGCTCTCTTCGGGGCTGCCATTTTTTAAAATTATTCAAAAATAATTCCTTTTTATACCTACCATCGAAACACTTGTCATATAATGTTTGCAACTGCCAAAAGGAAGCTTCACATGCGCTACAAAATATATACGTTCTTGGTTAACATGAAATTCTGTATCGATTAAGACATGTCTGTCCATCTGTGTGACTGTGTGTCTGTGTCTCTTTGTGGTGTTTGTCGTCGCAAAAATGACGACATCAACTTCAAATTTGGTGGAAACATTGCTACTTTTTGTATTCAGGCTGGTACTGATAGTGGGATAAATTGGTTAGAGCACAAGTCGGCAGTGAAGCGTAAGCTGAACGCAGCTACGTTTTTCTCAACAAAAATTTTTGGATCCACTGCGGTCTTGGACCATTTTTAACACCCATTTGCGTGCAAAAACTTCCAATGTTTCTGCCCAATTCGAAGTCAATATCCTCATATATGCGACTAGGAGAGTGCCAACAATAAAAACCACAACACACACACATAGACAGATATGGCTAAATCAATTCAGAATTTCACGCTGATCAAGAATGTATACACATTATAGGATGTCTAAAGCTACCTTTTGGGTGTTACGTACATTACGAAAAAAAAAAAAACAAAACGACTGTACCCCCACCTTAGAGTGGTGAGTATAAAAATAAAATAAAATTTTAATATTTTATATTATATGGTGCGCATGTTTGTCTATTTGCATTCTTGCGGTAAAGAATCATTACAACGTATACTCCTCCTTCCACTGTACCTTAAACATGGTGAATAAAATAAATTATACTAAAAAAATTGGTTTATTCTCGTGAAATAAAAGTTGGAAGGTAAACAAAATCCCATTCATTTTTTTATAACAATAAATGAAAACATGACGCCCTGAAGACTTTAATGGTGGTGCATATGCCAAATACGGCCCCAGCTGAATATAAATTTCTTACTTGTAAGTAAAATTTTTTATAGGAACATTTATTCGAAACGGGTTTCAAAAAATTGCCACACTTTGTCGCAACTCTCTACATTCATCTAATACGCCAAAGGTAGTATCTTTTCGCCGACTGCTGTGAGGACAGATTAAAATTGGAAGATTTTTTCAAACGACCTCTTAAAATAGCTTCATATGGGGAGTGGTCATAAAATGGTTCGATTGCTATAGTATTCTTGTTCTTGGTCCAAAATATGCCAGTGAATTGAATTTTATTAAAATATACTCAAAAATTACTACCTACATATCGAATACGAAATTACTTTAACAGACAACACCTATCTGTTGCAATGGATTTGAATCCATTGGTGCCATAAGAGCTTTGCATACGGTTCGGGATTTTACTTCACTAACACAACTTAATATAGTTTAATTACGAGTGCTGTAGGGTATAAAAAATAACATTATAGTCAGACAAGGACGACCAGTGAATTCCCTACACCACTTCACCTAATGAAGTTATGCGCTCGTTTTGGTTATAATAAATCAAAAATTACACATTATTTTCAGGCAAAGGCACAATTTTCATGGAAGCCCGCATATATCGCAAAATATTGTATGACGTGAATCAAATTTAGCAAACTTAACTTCATAAAAATCTAAAAATCAGACTTTCTCTTCATACAATAAGAATATAATTTGGAGCCTAAAAAATAGACCTATATGATCCAAATTTTCGACCGTAAATTTTTTTGCTAAATGGGTTCTGCGGACCAATTTTCATAATAAAATGTTCAAAATTAAACGTTTTTCTGAAGTTGTTACTACTCATAAGAAAGCGGAGTGGCATCCAAGAAATGTGGCCATGGTGTTCAAATTTGGTTGGCACGTTCACATAATTTTGATGTCAAATTACTACCGCGAACAAATTGTCATCATAAAACATTAACTATTAGTCCTTTTAAGAGTTACGCAATGGTATCCAAGAAACAGACCTAGTTGGTCCAAATTCGTTAAGACTCATTTCTTTGTCAATTTACTATTACAAACCAATTTTCACCATTCATTGAAAATTAGACCTTTTTACGATATGGAGATCCAGGTTTCGTAAGAACGATTATAAGAGAGTAGGTTCGAAAAATTGCCTCCGCCGAAGCAAATTTTTCGTACCAGTTTAGAATGTCGAAACGCTATAACTCAGCGACTTTTGTCGATAAGTTTTAAAAATTGCAATTTTTTCTCATATAGCGACTTTACAAAAGAAGGCGTTGTACAAGGAGCGGCCCAAGAAGTAGATCGATCCGAACCATTACCAAATTTCGTCCGAATATTTCAAAAATTGCGATCTGCACGTTGAACACAAATTTACATGGACAGCGATCACACGGACAGGCGTATGGGTGGACGTACAGGAAGACAGGCTTAGATCGGTTCAGAATCATTTTCCGGATTAATCGGCATAACATAACGTGGATCTGTCTAAGGCCCTTCTGAGTGTTACATGTATTCATGGGTGGGTGCATAAACTCAATACGGCCTGTACCGCAAGTGACGCAGGGTATAAACACATAAATATTTTTATTAAAATGCAATAATTAATTAAATAAATATAATATCGTTAATTAATATATTGCATAAAGTCATACATACGTAGCATAAATGTTTATCTTTTTGTGCTCAATAGAGTGTTTGCTCATATTTTCTCTGATGAGTTAAATGAAATCATTTAAGAATATGTTGTTAAGTTACCTCCTACATCGCTCTTCAATTAAACAAGATTACTACCCCGAAGTTCATATGATTTATTTGCAAGAAAAATAGGTAATATATTTAACTATATTTGTTGAGCGCTTCAAAAGTTTCGACAAGTTGCGTCAGTTTGACACGCACATTTTATAGTGAATTGTATTAAATTTGTTGAATGCGTGGAGAAATGCTTCACATTTGTGATGTCAAGAAAAAAGTCTTTTTCACATCTACTTCCATTAGAAGGGCTGGAAATATAGAGGACAAATTTCCTTTTTTTTCCTTTCTGAGTCGGGACAGACAGCAAATATACGCAGAATGTATGGAGAGAACACAACGAAGTCTTTGTAAAAACATTGCAGTCATAATCCAAAATCCGCAAAAGTATGCGGAAATACACCATGCGTGGAACATAAACTGTGGCAGACGGTCCCTGACAGCTGATATTTGTAACGAAGAAGCGTTTATATAAAATTTAACCATCTTCTAAATAAATCAACTGCATATTAAATGCAAAAAATTTCTCATTTTGCGGTGCATTCCAGTCTATTATTCCAGAGAAAAGACAAATATTTAACGAAGTCACTAGACTATGTGCATCGTTTATGCATGAAAGGCCCTAAGCGAATATGGATTCATTGGTGAAATAATAATCTCCAGGATGCTTTTTGTTTTGACTCCACGTTATTGTCGCAGTCCGCTTCCTCTGAGATGCTCGCACGATCCCATTGACACTATTCCCCGTTCACTGCCATTTTCCCAGATCGAGCGGTTCCATTTTTGTGAACTCTGCGATATTAAAGGTAACAATAACTTCTTAAGGTAATATTGCATCAATCAGTTGCGCCTTCAACCTGTCAATGCGATCCCACGATTTTTTATTTATTCCAGAACACAAGACTAGTTTTCCTGGATGTCATTTTTATACATTGCTAGGATGAATTTCGGGTTTGCGGTCAAATCTCAACGACAGTTCATTATCGACAGACGTTATCTGAAAAATCATATCATTCTCTTATTTAAGTTTTTTCCGCCAGAAACGCTCCACATGCACTTTTCATTTAACCTCTGTAACGTTAACAGACGTACGGAATTTTATCTGCAGAAATTTACTCGACCTTTTTCGCAGTTTGCGCAAGCAAAGTTTATTCAATTACTAAACTCTACGCTACTTATATGACGCGCAAGTAATTTCCTTTACTGTTGTATTAAGTAACATTTATTATGAATATCATCAAAAAAAAAAAAGAAGAAAAATTGACTGATCAAGTGATTGAGCGTTACGTGAAATTATGAAATATGCAAAATTATGCTAGTTTTAAAGATGCATAAGACTGGTACGGGCAGCTTGCTTGCCTGTGTACTCCTTTGTGTATATCACGTATAAAAATTGTTATTTTTATATCAATCACAGAGCGATGAGGATTATATTCATTTTATCAGAACGTTTGCAACGCCCAGAAGGAAATTTACCACGCCTATCCAATCAAAAATTTAATTTTTTTCCAACACCTTTATAACTTATATAAGTATATAAATTTGTAGGCAGTTTCAAATTTGGAATGCAGCTAAACGCGTCCGTCTGTTCGTCTATCCCTGTGTCTGTCTGCAGCGACTTAAGCCTATACGCCCAAATACCTATGTGACAAAAACTTTTACTTTGAAAATAAAAGATGTCAGCCTCGCCCACACCCACTCAAATTATAAAGCATGAAAATTTAGTTTTTTTCTTTTTTTTCCTTTTTTAACATAACGGTGATACGCACTCGGTCACGACCGAATACAATTTTCTTACTTGTTCTTATTACTATAAGTTTTCCAGGCCACTGAAATAAATTCTTAGACTAAACAAGCAAAAAAGGTTGTAGTGGAATACCATTGAATACTTCGTTTAATATAGTTATGAATATAACGACTTTTCAAAATAAAATATTACATGGGAAGTGGCCGAAAAAGTGGTCCGAATAGCGCTCATCCTTGAGCCAAAGCATGTCAGCGAACCAAATTTCATTACAATTAAATACAACTCAAAAATTGCGACGCGTATATGAAATACAAGGATAAAAGATGGGCGGACCGACAGACAGATAGTCAAGCTGAGAATAATTCAACATCGCTTTCAGAAACTCGGCATAGTAAAATATGAGTCAAGACCAAACTGACTGTCAAAAAAAACTGACATTGAGGCTTTATTTCAGAAAAGGAAATTAAATATTGAGTCTAGTAGTTTTAATAGGGCACAATCGGGTTTGTGCAAAGTCGATAATACATTCTGTAACTCCGTAGGATTAGTTGTTCATTTTCCGATTATGCTAATAAAGCAAAAGATTACGCAGTTATTGCAAGAATTGGTCCACAATTGTAATTTAAAAAAGAAGATATCCGCAGTATCCATTGGTGGGTTGCAATTGTATGACTAAAGCGAAGTCTCGCGAATGTTTGATCTTAATTTTGTCCGGTACAATTAAGAAGCCCCTGAAGTCGACTGCTATCTGATTTTGTGAGACAAGCACCCTTCTTCACTTCATAGCTAAAGCACCAACAAAAGTGATTCTGCCGCAGTTGTGTTATTAAACTCACGTAAAGTGTCGATCGAATATCACTACCAAAGAAATTATAGTTTGACTTTTAA
The DNA here is from genome assembly GCA_000688735.1 of Glossina austeni. Classification (NCBI taxonomy): domain Eukaryota; kingdom Metazoa; phylum Arthropoda; class Insecta; order Diptera; family Glossinidae; genus Glossina; species Glossina austeni. Next base: position 138,298 of record KK502494.1, on the reverse strand, counting down.
AAATCTGAACGCATCTTGAACGCTAAAACTTGTCGTGAGTGGGCAATCTCTTGAAACATGAACACTAGATAGCGTAAGATGAAAGGCACATTCACTCTGTGTGTCCCATTGTAAGTTATAGGTTCTCCAAGACTTTCTTCGATTTGCTCCCTAAAACGCATTAGGTACAGGCATGTCTAGGCGCCTGTCTCTGTCGTCGTCTGTGGTAAGAATTTTTCTGGTAACGAAGTTTAAAATAACGGCTTAAATTTTAGCAAAATTATAGCAAGTTCGCGCACGTAGATTGGCATTGAAGGTAGGCGCAGTATTCGAAGATGACGTCTACGAGGTAAGATAAAAAATTGCGTTCTTGGCTTATTGCTCGTAATTACAGAACACGCTTGTCCTATGCTATTTGTATATCCACAAAATAGAGAAAGCCGTCCGAAGAGTTTCGAAAAAAATTTGTGCCCTTTCTTCGAGTTTCTTTTAAGCCGTCTATGGGGAATAATAGAAGATTCGGCTGCAGCCAAAGAAATGATTTTTTACTTGCTTTTTTTTTTACTATGAAGAGAAAAAACGTATTAGTTTTCATCGAAAGCATTTTTGTTCCAGTGATTGACGCCATCGTGTAATATTCCCGTATGTTCCCCTTTTTTCTGTGTGGATGTAATTTGATATGACAAACCCTGGCAAATGGAATAATATTCGCCCTTATAGCAGATTTGATTTTGACTTTTTCTTTTGCTGTCGTCTACTTACATCATTACATCATTAGGAATATCCAGACAAAGAAACAACCACACAAGCAATGGTTATAAGAAGTTCTCAATCAATGCCAAATAAGAAGTTCTTGATATGTCGCAAGAGAAGAGTCAAGGTATTCTTGTCATTTTGATGTGAATATCTATAGAACGAAAACGATGCTTCCAGTTAAGAATGAATAGTGTTGAGCGTATATATTACGAGTAGAGTTTATTTGCTTTTTATTAATAATAATATTAAAGCAGAATTTATTCGTATAAAGCGTATGATTCATTGACTTGCATGAAAATAAAACCGCAGATAAACAAAGCAATTACAACATAAATAGAGAAAATTTTATATCGCAAACGCCCATAAACAATATGCAAACAATAAATACCATCACTATTACTCTTCATTCATTAAGGCCGGAGAAATTATTATCAGCGCACCAACGACTACAAAGAATGAAGACATACTAGCTTTTTCATTGAGAATGTGATACCCTTCAATGACCCTATAAGATTTCGATCAGAGAATGGTGAAGGAGGCGGCTCTCGAAGACATTTGCAAATATGTTCCGAAAGCTCAGTAATTATTGGCTGAGTTTTATTTCTTATACCTAGCATGTATAAAACGAAGTTAAGTTTTCATCCACAGAGAACGCGTTTTAAGGCGAAAACGGTACTAATTTATCATCAGAAGAGGAGGAAGATGTTTTCAAAAAGGAATATGAGAACTCAATGCAGCTTATGATTTGTGCTTATTTGTACCACATTCTGAAATTACTTCATCTGTCTGTCTGTCTGTCTGGCTTCTAGACTTTCAGAGATATTCTGTATGTTGACGTTGGAGATTGAAGTACTACGCAAAGATACAGAACAGCGGGCCGCACTTATGCTTAAGCAATAAAACTAATCGGGATTTGACTTTTTCTTAACAAACTTTGCACACACGTCAGCTTACATGCAGCTAGATAGCCTCTTCATTCATCTCTGCCTTTGTCGGTCTGCCGTTTGCTTTGACATTTTAGATTCTAGCAAAAGCAGGATTCTGTGCTGCAGTAAAAACGCCCAACCAAAAGACCGAAAACAAACAGTACTTCAAAAATATCGATTTAAATAAATTGCAAGATGGGTTCACAGCACCACTAAAGTGCTCTCTAAGCAAGTGGATACTCATCACCTTAAAGGGAAAGTATAAGCAATATTCAAACTGTTTGTAAAAATTACACGTTAGTGCAACGGCCCTGCCAAGGAATGCGTTCTTTGGCTTAGAAGACCTACTTGGCTCTAATTCGACAGTCTCCATTTTTCATATGGAACCGAGAAGCAAAAAAAATTTCTTAAATAATTTTCAAAATCTAGTCAATCAGGTAGGATTTTCTCAAAAAACTGCTTTAAAGAAAATTATGAGGAAGATTCTAATCAAAAACTCCTTTAAATAGTGACTATAAATAGAGTTAAAGTTAGGCAATCAAAGAAAATCTTACATGTTTCACTAGAAATTATTGTTATGAAGCAGCGCTGGAAATTTAAAGTTAACCGCTCGCGAATCGAAGGGGCTGAAAATCAGCTTCAAAATGTTAGCTTCGAGAAAAAGTTGAGTAAAACGTAAGTAGTGATAGTTTGGAAGATGTCTTTGGCAATGACTTTAATTGAAAGCTTGCAAAGTTTTCAATCAGAAAAGATATTCGACCTTCCGAAAAACCCTTTGAATGTCATACTCAAATATCAAAGGAATCAATTGAACACAAAAAAGGAAAATATTTCCAAAATGTAGCATCACTTCTTAATATAATACCTTACAAAAATCTACAAAAGATTTTTTGTTTATTTTGCATTTGTTTGAGTATCAGTTAAATGAAATATTTCAGTGGCCGCAATGCAATATTTCGACTTATCTTTTTATACTTCTCTTTCAAGTTCCGAACTCTTATTGCTCTCTTAAACGAAGTTATAACCTTTTAAGCATCCTTTTAGCCTTTTACGCATTGAAATATTAAGTGTTTGTGTGGTGTTCGTGTTGTTTTATACGTTCTTCGATTTCAAAGGATATTTAAATATAAAATTAATATAAGGCGTACGGTTTCGAAAGGAAATTTCAATATTGAGATATGTGCAAATATTTAATATAAATTCACTGCAAACAAGAAGAAGAAGAAGAAGAAGAGTACAACAATTTTGCTTTTTCGTGCAAGTTTTCTTTTTCGTACTATGAAATATTCGTCAATCGTACCACATCCGTCAGCCTTTTTCTATTTGAGAAAATTCTCAAAGCAGTGAAAACTAAGATCGAAAGCTGAACCTGTACTCCCTAAGTTCCTTTATAAACGCACCTGAAATTTTTAATTGAATTGCCACAAATGTTAGAGCAATAAAAAACAAATCATTTCAGATCAGAATTCGACCAGAAAAAATACCAAAAAGCACGGGATTGGAGTAAATAAAATCCTCCTCTTTGATAACAATATTTTGTATAATCAATGGTTTGTTTTGCGTCCCCTTTTAATGCAAAAATTTCTTTACAAGCTTTTAGATACTTTACCATAATAGAGGGGGGATTTTTTCCATAAGGTATTAAAATCGTGATTAGTAAGAAAGTTATACGCGGCAGGAACCGAATCTCGCATACGTACACACCACTATGCTTTTCGCATTCTATTCTTCAAGTTCTCATTGATACCCATATCGCTGGTGATATTAAGAAAAAATTAATCGCGGTCTCCAACACGCGGTCCACGCGGTGTCATTTTAAAATGGACCCATTTTTGGTTTGGTAGTTTTAATCCTTTAGTTTTTCGCCTTGTTTGCCTTACGATAAATGAGCATTAAACCTCAAAAAAGTGAAAAAAATTAGATTTAATTACTCGTAACTTTGTGTGGACACAGCCGATTGGTTCCATTTTTGGACATAGAGAGTAAAATGCAAGCCTTCTAATTTTAATAATTTCCGAATAACGAGCAAAAATCCAAACATTTTTGTTAGAAAAAACTGAATTGAGGTCAGTTTATGCTCCACTGCGCACTTCTGCTCTGGCCAATTTAGCCCATTTTCAATACCACCTTGCGCGCAGAAACTTCCAATATTGCCCCTGAATTTGAAATTGATATCTTCATTTTTGCGACCAGGAGAGTGCCAACAACACATATCACGCAGACACCCAGACGGACAGACAGGGCTAAATCAACTTAGATTTTCACGCTGATCGAGTATATATGTACTTTAAAGGGTCTCTAAAGCTTCCGTTTGTGTGTTGCATATATTATGGAAAAAAAACAAACACCATTTTACAGTGGTGGGCGTAAAAATACAAAGTACGGTTTTGGTAGGGCCGAAAGTCTTTTGGAGTAGTATTACATTACATTAGAAGGCTGTCGATCTCTTCAGTTGCCTCAGCAACTGGGATGCGTTTACCAATACCCTGCTATTTTAAGGTCTTCTACATATTCTAACAAAATGATTTCGTTGCATCGCATTGCATTTTTTGCTCAACAAGCTCTTGTCTATCAGCGTAAATCGTGTTAATACAACTAAAGTTTCACGGGGAAAAAAATGTAACAGCGAATAATGAGGACTTCATGATAGTGTTTCAATAATTTCATGCAAAATGTCTAAAACGCTTTATAAACGTTGTTAACTGCAAATTTTATCCATTTTTCGGATGCATCAGCCCTTCCCCGTACGACGAACTTTGTTCATTTTCTTCGAAAGCATTTCTTTTGTTCATACTACGCGACTACTTTCGTGCGGGAAACGTAGTCATCTCAAGGAATAAGATCGAACCTGCATATTAAGGATAATAGCGTTTCCATTTCCAAGGCTTTCGATTGACAGAGACAGAGAGAGTATACTTGATTTTTCAGATGTTTTCAACACATGGGGGTATCCTTGGTTGGCTTGAATAACGGAATAGCTATAGAAATACGTGTATGCCTGTCTGTCGACTGTATACCTGCAAGTGACATTACAAGTTTTTTTAATGCTCAGCCTTTCAGGAGATATCATCGGTACTTGTAACTGTGGCGGCGACATTATGAAGGTCTACAAATGGAAAAGATGGCAGTGCCGGTGTGTACGGTCGATTTAAATGTGAAAATATTAGAAATCGCAGGGAAGATCTCTACAGTTTCATCATTCGGTATACGGAAGGACTGCTGGCAAAACGGCGAAGAGCACTGAAAAAACTGAGTAGTGCTATTAAAGGACTTAATTAAGAAATGACCAGATATTTCTTACTCCCGTTGGAATACTTATAATACTGTGAACATCTGCGAATCTACGAGATTCGAGACTGATGGAGTGTTTGAAGGGCGTCTGAGCCATCGTCTGTACTTGATCAACAATGTAACGTCAAGATTTGCAATCTAACGTCCGCACATGCGAATTATATTCTCAAAGTGTGCGGTAGTGCGGTAGTAGTGGTAAAGAAAAAATTTGATTTCACTGCTTAACGCTTTGAGCAGCCTAAGCTTGAAAATAAGCTTAATCTGTAGATGGATTCGCCCACAATTAATAACAAAAAATTGTATTTTTATGTTTTATAGTTTAGAGCTTTGAGGTCTACACTGTGAGCACTAAATAAGGTATCATTTCCTCGAATTTATTGACGAAAGATCTATCAAGCATTGCGTCACACATCTGTTGAGTTGCTTAAAAAATTCTTTAGAAAAATGTTTTAAAAACCAAATGGCAGAAGCTCTTGCAAAAACCTACTTTTTCATAGCACCTTATTGGCCATTTCCCTACGGGTTTTCTATCTGAAGTAAAAAACTAAAAACATTCTTCAACTTTTATTCCATTATATATCTAGTGATGCGTTTGACAAGAAGGTGTTGATATGCAGTTGAAATTGAAAGCGATCGTGTGAGAAGTCAAACAGTAATGAATTTGGAATTAAACAACAATTTTTCAAATTGAGTTCACTTTAATGTGATGTCAAAAAAAAAAAACAAGCGCATCGGAATCGTGGTGATAGTTTATATTGTTTTTTCGATGGCCTTTTAAAATTTTTTATTCAGAAAATCCATGAGAATGGATGTCTGGTGGTGTAAAATTTGTTTGACTTCGTACCGGACTTGCGAGATCCTTCTTAAGTTGCCTCGGCTATAGTTCTTTACTCAAATTGTTATCGTAGAATGTGCACTTCGCACTACTCATGCTGAACAACTTCAAATATACCCCGATTTCAATAAAGCGAAATATATAGTTTTCAAATCATCTGACTGAGCAATTTTTTTTACCCAAGATTGATTTTGTATCTGATCTGAACACTTATACTACTGGCGATGTATAGAATGCTTCCAAGTCAGTCTTGCTCATATTTCGTTTATACAAACCTGAATAGATTTCGTAAAATTTATTTAACGATTAGTAGGCGATTAAAGCGAAAAAACTTTATTACTATTCTTTATTAACATGGGCATCTTAGTTAAATTATTTAAGGAAAACTTAAGTCAAATAGTTTGCTTTTAATTTTAATTCGTCATGAATGGAAGGCTGAAGCGAACCACCCAATTTGAGCTACAAACGTCCAATTAACAAATATTTTAAAATGAAAGAAAAAAAGAGTATTTTCCACATATTTCTCACAGTTTTAACAGTCCGTTTGAATCATCGTCAGAATGCAAAAGCATTAAAGCTCGAACAAATTCATCAAAACCAATGTAATCAACAACAGAGCGCTTACAATAATAATAATAATAATAAAAAATGAAAATGAAAATAAAAATAAAAATAAAAACCGGCCAACACAATTGCTTTGGGATACGCTATACCCGCCTGATGGTAAAGCACCATAACAGTGAAATACCGGAATTGATCCGTTTTTCTTAACTAAAGCTGTAGTGTTTAATTTATGGAGAAAATGCATAATTGTTAAAGCTTTCCGATCTTCAAATATTCAAATTAAAAATTTCCCTTTTTCAGATACACAAAACATTTTAAAATATTGCAGACTTACCTTCAAATTGAATGCACAGACTCTGTGCCATATCGGGTCTAAATTGTTTCGAACTCCTCGAACTTTGAACCTTCCAAGCGGAGTGAAGGACAAGGCTTTTTTGTTCTTTGTTTGCATCCAGTCTCCAATGCTGCAAACCACGTTTAAAGTTTAAAGTAATCTCCGAAAGATCGCACACTTCCTTTTCGCTTCAAGAGTTACAGTACATAAAACCAACGTGTTGTGATGCATACATAAACATAAACACATGTTTACGTTATGACACGTGACAATAAAAATTTATATAAACACACAACCGTTTGTCTTGCATATTGAAAGCGGTCGCGTTTATTTTGATTCACAACTGATCCATTATATGATTCATATCATGAAATGGTTTAAAACATTGCAATACATTTTTATGCCACAAGATGCCAATGTACGCTTCACCACCTTCGATTTTGTGAAATATTTCGTTTCGGCCCCGTTAAATGCAAGGACAAACATGACAGTATTGATAACGCAGTAATATCAGCAAGAAACTCATGTTGGCTCTGCTAAAAGCAACTTTAAGTAACACACAAAATGTGCACAAATTTTACTTTTCTCTCTTCATTCAAGTAATGACATAGTTTGAGAAGGCATCCATGCAAGCTGACATACGAATATTTACACTGATGTACAGCAATAAACGAACATTACTTAACTGCGGTGAGCGGGACAAAAAAATCGCTACATTATCGTTTCGCTATCCGACTTAATTGGCAGATGGGCAGAAGTATCGCGAGGCAGAATATCCAAACTATACTCGACTTTAGCTTTCTGGCTTAAAATGTTGAGTTTACTTTTAAATTATTCCTTAACGAAATATTGACGTCAAAATTTGAAAAGTATTTAAATCCAATCAAGGAAACGTCCCGTATTATGGAAGGCTCTTACAGCCTTTAAAACACTGTGCTCAAGCATTGCTCGTTCGGCGCACAGCATGCGTGGCCGAATAGATACGAATCGCGACTGCCACTAATACTAATGTGTTCGCGGGTTCAAATCCCAAGTCTGGTCATAACTGTAGCGAACGGCCAAGCGGAGAAATCGTAATACTTAGCGATTGGGCACACATCCACCAGGCTGTACCCACAGCCTGTAGTGCTACATGAATAGTGGTCATCTTCTGAATAGTTGGTCATATTTAATAAAGAAAATAAAAATTGATAACATTTCGGTGACTTTTAAAGCACTTCGGAATGAGAGATTTATGAACTCTGTTGATAGGCAAAATTAGTAGATAGCATAGCATTGTAGTGCAGTGATCCTTTGTCTAAGGGGCAAATTCGTTACTATCTGAAGATGAGAAGAAGCATTCGCAAAAGCAAACACGACGAAACCCCTTAACCGATATTCTTCTTAATTTTGATATCAAACCTAGTCAAGCAAATGTTATGAAATTGCAATTAAATTAGTTTTTTATGCAATTTCTTTAAAACTATTACACGATATTGCAGATGATCGTAGAAAAAGGCAAAGCATTTCATAGCAAATAGGATTATGTTTATGTTTATTTTTTGATAATTTTATATACGAGCACTTTGTACACGTTGGCAGCTTTACCTAGCTTTATATTAATTGATAAATTTATTGATATTTTGTAGCTTCATTTCTTTTTCATACAAAACTTTCGAAAAAATTATTGCGTTTATTAATCAGAATAATTTCAGGTGATATGAGGATCTCATCAACTGTCTCGTTATATATTCTTATATTAAATCGTTTACTTGGAGGCGGTAAGATCTGCTAAGAAAGAGTTGAAATTTTCAAAATGTTCAAAAGATTGTTTTTTGCACAGTCTTCTCATTGCATTGCCACAAGTGCGATTCATTCCATCAGAGGCAATGCGGTCAGCCTTTGTATGCCGATAAATACTTGATGCCTTGTCCTCATAATTATCATTTTTGCGCCATCTCAAGATTAGGTAACAGCACACAACGCGGCTGCTTGTTTTCACCGAACTGTAAAAGAGGCGGCGCAACTGTGGATCTTTGTTGTCAATGTAAAACTGATGGTTGCAATTCGCATTGGACCTGCTTGGGGCAAAAAATTGATATTAATTGGTTCGCAATTCCCATCAGTATTTTAACATTAAGTTTACTCGAGTAAACACAATTAACGTTACAGCCCCTTATGTATACGCATACTTCCAGTAAATATAGAAAACAATAGTCGATAGTCGAAGACGAAGACGAAATTTTCTATAATCTCGAAAACTAATTATTTTTTTTATAGCTCTGTGGTATAAAATAAATTGGTGCAACAAGCTCTAGTCCATTTACTTTGATGTTACTTCTAAACCTGGTTCCTACTTCAAAAACTAAGCGGATAACTTGAGAGGCACTAGAGAAACCGTCGTGCGACGTTTAATGGAACTCGTGCGCCATACTACCGAGGGTTTTTGCGAAGCCTTTCTTCAATTGTATGCATTAACAGTGCCACGTCTGACTGTCTTAACACAAATCTTTCGATTAGCACTTTTTCATGTACATCCTCGTCTACTTTATGATTCCACCAAATCCAGGTAAAAAGCTTCACGTACGTACATTGATATAGCTTCCAAGGATAAAGAAAAAGGGAAAGCGTTTCGTATATTGCTGCCTGAGTCCTATAGCAAATCGTTGACCTTACTTTTATATCTTACTTTTTCCAAATCTTTTTTGGGCATTAAATATCGAATCGTTAGCCAATTTTATGTAAATTTATATAGAAATCTGAAAGAGTAGATACATAGAACTTGAATGGTTTGCTTTTATGAATTGAATTATACGCTGTTGTAAGAGCACGCTGCACTGTGGTTAATATAACGTTCCAGAGATTCAGCTCCAAATTGGAGCTGTAGATGAAGGAAACCATACATACACAGGACAATAGCATGTTTATTCATTCATGTGTATCGAATTCAGCTGAAATATATCTTCGGTTAGATTGAACAAAACTTAAGATTGAAAGCTTAAGAAATAAGCAGGAAAAGGTACGTACATATGTCCTGATATCACCTGAGTAGCATACTCGTAGCCGAAAGATATCAAATATCGAGTGCGCCCTTGAGCCGATGTATTATGGAAAAAAATGGTCCACAAACTAATCGCACAAACGAAATCGTAAATGAATAAAAGAACGTCGGTATCGACCATTGACAGGAAATGTTATTGTGGTGTGCATAACACGTAACACATAACACATATTGTTTATATTGAATTTGTGCGGATACGTCTTGAACGACTTGAAATAGACAGAATTTTTGTTATACAAATCGATTGTTGTAAACCTGTCGATCCACTTAACTGTCTACGCATCTATTCGTCTGGTCCCCTGCTGTCTGCCACTGTGTTGTTATAATCAGTCTGCAATCAATTTTCCTGATAGCTTAACGAAACACGATTCACAGACGTATGATAGCTTGACTTAAAGCGAACCCCAGACAGAACCAAAGCATTCTAAAGACAATTTACCATAAATATGATTCAGATCTATTAAAGGAATGTGACCACTTTTTGAACTGCCTCCCTCCCTCATAAATATACATTAAAAAATAAATAAAAAAATAGGTGTTAATACGACAGCTTTTATTGTTTTATGATGAAAATTAGTCCAGGATAGAAATTCGACGTACAAATTTACTGACTTAAAATCGGAACGAATAAATCGATTTATCGGATCACCTCTCATATCTTACATAAGGGCATAAAAAAGAAAAGAAAACTTTTTTTAACAAATTCAATTTTATTCATCAACATAACTTCGTCCAAGAGTGCGAGATACATTGACTTAACCATCTGATCCAAATCTATTTCACTGGAGAATAATTTTGATATTTGCAAACAGATAATAATCGTTGAGGACCACTAGGAAATTCGAGCTTCAACTCGCGCACTTTTGTCAATGCAGCCATCGACTTCCGACACGTCGCATTTGTTCAATTGTGAGTGAACCCAGTTTACTGAAACAGTTAGGGAAACAGTTTTCTCATTTTCTTCAAATTTTCATGCAAAATAGTAAATGTACTCCGCCTTTTCTTCTTATCTTTAAGTTGTCGGCCACCTCTAGGAACTTCACGTTGAACGGTTCTTCCATCAAAAAGCGATGTGTAACCGACACAAGAAATTCGCATTTTTCTATTGTTTCGAGAATAACGTAAGAATCGTCACTGAAGTTACTGTAGCTCGTAAGCAAATGTACGATACGACAGGACATCTTGATGGTTGTAGTTTGAGGGTCTACACTTGCTAAAAATATTGTGGAATTCTTTTGATTAGAGGCACCGTGGACATGTCGGTCTCGGGACTTATCCATCGAAGCGCACCTCCGTTTTTCAAAAGGAATATTAAGTTCATTTTCTGCTTATTACTCGTAAACTACAGCAAATGAATGTGCAGACATTTGAAGGTATGTTCTATGGGCGATGTTGCATTACCTGTACAAAAAGGAAGAAAATTGACCGCGAGCAGAAACAAGATTCAAAAGCCACATAAAGTATATAAATTCTTGGTCAGTTCCAAACGCTGAATGCACGTAAGCATGCCGGACGGTTCGCCTCTCTGTCTGTCCGTCTGCCCATCTGCATAAAATGGGGTAAAGGGGTAAAAATGAAGATGTCGCCTACAAATTTTCTAAAGAATTTGGAAGTGATCAATAAAATCAGCGAACACCTTTACTTTCCGTGCTTTTTGCTCTTTGTTACTCATAAAGTACAAGCACATACACCATATAAATTTCCATTTTATTCTGAAACCCCCCGCCCAAACCCGCCCAATATTATAGAATGTGGAAATGTAGCTTTTTGGTTTTTTTTAGCCTTTTTTAGGATAACGCTGATGGGTATAAAAGATTTGATAATTGAAACTCATAAAGAGGGAGAACAACTTTCGCTTTCCATCTATAGTAGAAGAAGAAAAAAGGAATTTTCTAAGAATATTCAATAGATAAACGATACTGTCCTATAGAAATTGCAGTCAATGGTATCAAAACATTCCACTTCATTATTAATGCTTAGCATGACCCTAATAAAAGTTGTTTAAAATTCGAAAAAACGTGAATGTTTCAGAAACACGTAAACGAAAATAACAAGACAAGCATGTCATCAAAATGATGCACTTACACTTACATCTATAATGTTGACGAGATGCTATTAAAATGGCATGAAACAACATCGATTGTCATTTATTACAGATTACACTAATATTGACGTCTGGCAATAAATTAAAAAGGGAAAAACTAAAGCTGGCACTAGCCTGCGGGAAGATAGTAAAGAGCCGGCGATTGCAGAGCGAAGGCTTAATAAAGTCCAAGCATAAAAAGGTTTAAAATGAGATGATGATCCCGATTGAAGGCACTAATGCATGCATCTCGCGTAGATGATGCCTGTTCTTGAATTTTTATGCTTAGCTGCTCGGGATCAATCAATATTCGAGATATTTTGATGATATTTTCCTCACTGTCAAGTTTTGGTCGTAGTTTTTAACAATAGATTACATCGGACTACTACTACTCCTCATATAATTGTCGCACTTTAGAACAAATGAGAAAACTATATACGGGTGCGAAGAATAATTTTGTGTAAACTTATATCGTGTTAGTGCGTTGTAGTTTATGAGCAACCAGCAAGAGAGAGAGAGAAAGAGAGAGCGAAAGCAAACGTGTTCACTGACTTTGCTACATAAGCGTATTGGCGTGGTGGACGTGTTATTTGAAAATTTTCGCGAAAGGGAGAATGTTTACCACAGATACTGCGCACTTGCACAGACGGACAGCCGGGCATAATTACGTGCATTCAGAATTGGAATTTGGCTAAGAACTTATATATTTTATGGGGTTTTTGAAGCTTGCTTTTGCGCGCATAAATCAGAGAAGATTAGCAAATCCTTTGATAGAAAAATAGTTCAGTGAGTATAACACATTTGGACCGAGCCGGTGCTCGTTTAAGATTTTTTCAAAAAGTTTAACCACTTTGTTTTTATAAAAATTTGTAGTTTTCATTATTTTATGCGATTCCCAAATTTTTATTAAATTAAAGGGTCAACTTGTGTTGTTTTACAGCATATAAAATGGACAGATTTCCGCAGTAAAATATTATTTTGCAGTCAAATAACAACAGCAATCTTCTTAAGCCAGTGCAAAGCTACTCTTGCACTAATTTGCCGAGTATAATGCGTAGTGTGAAAAGGTTAAACGCGCACTTTAAAATTGTCCCTATTTAGAAAGGTAATGTAAATAATTAATAACAGTTCTACAATCAACTTTTATAACCGTAACGACTTGGGATCTGTGCGCGTGACACTAATTAGAAAGCGACATCAAAATTTCCTTTATGATAAACGTATTATATGTACAACCGTCGCAATGGTTTCTTAAAGTGTTACAAAGTTTTGTTAAAAAGAAGATTTATTTCCCGTATCTTGTTGCTATTGTATACGATCCTAGTTGCCCTGGTTGGTATTGGTGTTGGTTGCTCTTGCTGTGCTGTTGTTGACATTCTTAAGTATCCACTTGTGCAGCAACATGAAATACAAATTATGTTTTCTGTTTATTTTGAACAAGTCATGTTCCTCGCACTAGATCTTTAAAGTTAAAAGAATTGGAAAAAAGCGCATAACGCATTAAATGCCAGAAAATGTATAATCGCAGCGAAACATTTTTCTAAACAATTTTCAAAAAATTTTAAACGAATTATGAATATTCCCTTTGTCAACGCGGTACGAGCATCATTACATTTGTATTAGTTTTTGGTGATCTATTTTGGAAGAGTACGCGACTTAAGAATGTGTGGACACTTTTAGAAATTTTCTATTAACCTTTGCATTCAACTAATAACAGCCTCACGTCAATTTACACCCTGTAATCGTATGACTAAAACTTTTTGAAAAAAACTGCCCCCGTGCTTGTCGACGTACGTTTCATAACGTGGCTCTAACGTGCTACTAAACGAAAGTCTGCAAGGAGTGAAGATAACTTACAGTTCTCGGTGTGTGTGAAGAGATCTGAATGATTGCGATATGAGGTTTAACGTATCCTACGCTACTAACTACGAAACAATTAAAGTATTGCACCTGAACTTTATTGAGAGCAAGCGTTGATGGAAAACTAGAAATAAATGCAAATCGAATTTCCTTTAAAGCTCCTCGAAGAAGGCAAACGTGTTATAGCTCCCATAACTTATGATTTTGAACGTTTAAGATTAAGAAGAGGAAACTTGTTTTAACTAAATAATCGACCAAAATTTTTGTATCGATAAGACGTGGTTATGACTGTGCGGTAAATGATGAATGGAATGTTTCCCTAGCGTTGCAACAAGATTAAAAACCCAGTAATTCATGTGCTTCCTGCATATCGTTCATTTGCTTTTGAGTGCTGTGCAATTCAAAACGGATCCACTGAACTATATTAACCCCATCAGCCTAAGTAGCGTTCAGTTATACAATTCAGAGCCCAGAAGACTTCGCACAAAGACTACGCTTGAATTATAATGAGGGAAAATCCAGTGGAGGTTTTCCTACAAAATATTTATTTTGCATTTGCGGTTCATAGAAAGAAATCAAAAGTTATTTATGTAAAATTATTCATGGGTTAGTATTTTCTGTAGACGTAATAGCTGAGAGTAGGTCCACATATGTGCGCGCTGTCATAATTTTGCTCACTTGAATAAAAAGAAGGTTACAACACTTGCAAGAATTTTGAACCGATAACTGGCAATTCGGTGTCCCGTACAGCCGAAATCCCAATTGCAGCCCTCCTTTCTGCAATGGCAGCAAATATCCAGGAGCTCGCCGTCTACTCTGGCACAAAGGGCTGTAGGAATGCAGCCACGTTGTGTGCTATTGCCTAATCGCGATATGGCGCAATATCTGTACTTAGGAGGGCACCTCAACAAAAACTTATTGCTAAGTAAGGGGTTATTGCATTGCCTATGATGAAATGAGTCACACTTGTGGCAGTGCAGCGAAAAGGCTATAAATGAAATGAGTTTTAGAGATTTTGAAAATTTCATCACTTCTCAATGAGTCAGTCAGTCTTACCTTCTCCGAGTAAAAGAGTTGGTATAAAAATGTATAACAAGACAGTCGAATCGGCCCTCATAAAGCCTTCTGTGCTAAGAAATATAAAATATTTTTCAAAATGATAGCTTGTACGAGCAACAACAAATATAACAAGTGTCATACATGATAAAGTTGCCAAAAATTCAAAAAATAAATCTATTTTTGCTATGTGAGCACACATAGAAAACGGAATACATAACGAACTTCTCGCCTTTACTTTTATATTCCGATGATGACAGGAAACGTCATTGAAGGAATTTCGCATATTTGTCGTTTCCGACAAGAGAGGTAAAGTCCGATAGTCTTCGTATTTGCAAGAATCGGGAGACTCTGTAATATTTACATGTTTTTAAAAAGTAAATGTTCTTCTGTTCATTTGGAATTGCCAGCAATCAGAACGTATGTCAGCCTTGAACGTATGCCCTCGGCTCACAAGAAGTAAATAAACGACGTTCAATAAACAACCTTGTAGAATATATTTGCGTGCGAGTAATCACTGCTATAAAATTTCCATATAAAGGCTTCCAAGAAAAAATTGCAAACAACGTACCGTTACGCTTTCACTGCGGAAAAAATTGTCCATAATTGCGTTTTGAACATATATTGCGGACATAGTTGTGTGTGCAATGAAGGTCTTATCAATGATCGTAGTACTATGGATTTTTTCCTATTCGTCGTTACATTCTCAGTTGATTTGACGTTCAACTGAGTTTCGTCCGTCTGCGATGTCCGCTGTCTAGAGAAAAATTTTAATTTTTACAACTTATGAGGCATTTAACGTAAAATGCGATGAAAAAATTGTTATTATGGACCACTTTTTATGTCAGAAAATTTTTGACACGTAATGACTCCTTCTCATGAGAAATTTTGGTGAAGGCCATCTTTATACCGTACTAGTATTATGAACGTGTTCTCATTGCCAGATATTAAAATTTAGATCTTTTTGCCATTTAAAAAACGATTAAATAAGAAGGGATTCATAATATAGACCCATTCGATCTGAATTTTTCGCAAAATAGCCAATCCAATCCACCATTAAATGGAGTTCGTTGCTAAGATAATTCACGTCAGTCTACCAACTTTCGTTAGAACATCTCAAGATCTCAGCTCTCTCAAGATCAAGATGGAATACAAAAGCATCAGGAAAAACGTCAGATGGGCAGGCGGACGGACGTACTTAAATCTATTCAGAAAACGAGTCTGGATCGCGTGGCCGAGCAACAGGTTGGTTTATTTTAGGCCTGTCTTAGGGAAAACGTCAGATGGGCAAGCGGACGGACGTACTTAAATCTATTCAGAAAACGAGTCTGGATCGCGTGGCCGAGCAGGTTGGCGAGGTTGGTTTATTTTAGGGCTTTCTCAGGTGGTGTAGGCTATAATAATTATGCCCCGTTTCTGCTACAGAGTTTAATAAGCTTTTACGGATGCCAAGAAGGACTTAAAATACATTTATTGTTAAATCTCTTTGTATGTCTCTCTTACATCAAACTAGCGTTGTATGAGAAATGTGAGAAATAAATAAAGAAAGGCCTTTTTTGGAATATCGTGACAAAAATTGTTAGGCATCACAATCTCGTCCAGACCTGATATTCTGCAGCTCTTAAATATAAGGTTTCTTATAAAAAATATGGCAAAAAGTCAAATTTTCAATATTTTATGAGCCACATAGGTGAATAATCATAAGGCCTTTGGCAAGAAAGTTATATTGGTTAAATTCGAATCCCGTCAGCGTAGGTAGTGTGTCCGCTCCCGCATTAATTCCCCCATGAAAAGTGTGCACTTAGGGGTGAGACAAAGTATTGCTATTTTACTACTAAGCTAAGTGAAGAATTGCGTTAGTTGAACTAATGTAGAGTATTTAATAGTCGGATTTCGCCGACTATAATGTTTTTACTTGCTTTTCATAACCACTTGTAAACTTTTCGATGTTTGCGTACCCTTTACGGAACTATATAATTTAGTAAATACTCAACGTTGTGTCTTTTACAATACACGAGTACATCAGAAACGCGAGTTGTGTCTTCACGTCAGTCAAGATTTGTCCCACGACGAATATAACTGCTCTGCCCTTTCAGAGACTTGTTTTGATTTGCTCTTCACGAACCTAAGAAATGTTTTTACATTTTTGTTTTGTTGTTAACAAAACGTCCTTTAGGCTTCCGGGTCTTGCTTTATTATTCGTTTTGTAAAGTCAGAGTCAGAGGAACTTTACGACCTTAAGGGTTTAATGTAATGAACAAATGTATGACGCGTGAAAAGTGTAGCTCAAGAAGATGAACGTGATAAATGCTGCAGGGCTTTGGCCGAATTGTTTGACCTTCTATTACATTGTTTCCATTTAGTTTGCAATTATTTCACTTAACGTTATGATCAATGTTTTGCTTGTCGTAGACGTACGATTTCATTTCGATACAATAACCGCCTTTATATTTTAAACGAGGTACTGGCGGTATGGTATTTAATGCACGTTACCTAGGTTTCGATGCGATGATTGGCGTCCATTTCGCATCTCTTGAAACTCGAATCGCGATATTTTACTATTGTTAAAGAGAGAGTGTTCGCGCGCTGTGGACGGAAAACATGATCGCTTAGAAGTCTTAATGATGCGAATTATTATGCCTCGCTACTCAAAAAATAATCTGAAGTTTGAGTTAAATTGCCGCGAGTCCCAATTATTTTAAGAAGGATGCAATCTTTTATTGTCGGTTAATGGGACTTTTTTTTCGACTCCAGCTTAAAACTTTAGTGTGAAGGATTTTATTTAGCCCACAGTTGCACAGTTGCACACACGCACACACAATTTGATGTTACGTATTAGAAGGCAACTTTAGCACGCTTGCTTAACTCCCTACGAAGAAACAAAGCACCTTAAGCACAAAAGTTGATTGAACATCAATATATCAATATATGAGCATTAATATTGTCGTTCCGTTGTTCTCTTGATTTACGCATCATGTGCCGTTGTTCTTAGATTGTTTTTAATACGAATACTTGAACCACCATCTGACGAGAAGTTACGTTGAAATGAGGGAAAACAAAAAAAGTGGAAAGAATATGAAGATAACCCGTACTTCATAGTACAGTACACTGTACATTAAGTGATGAGAACATTCTTCTTGTATTTTGTGTCAAAAAAGCATTCTAAAGAACTTTTATGAAAAGTTATGTTATGTTTTTCGCATCATTTTTACTTTCATGTTTTTATCATTTTTCTTTACATTTCATTATCTTTCTTGTCATCGCAAATATGTATCTCTTCGGGTGTAAGCATTTTCTTAGCACGCATTCGAACGCTCGCTTGTACTTGCACTTGTACACACATCCTTGCACATATGCACATGCATTTGCAAAACCATTCCGGTGCAATGTGTTAACATTGTTACAGCAAAAAATATCATTACTTGCGTGTACTACAGGGTTCAATGTTGTTGAAGTTTTTGTTGATTTATTTTACGTTTCTCTTCTCACTTTTTATACCCTACATTGTCTGCGGTAAAAACTCGTTAGGTTTGTTCTCTCCATATGTAACACGTCCAAAAAGACTTTTTATAATACGAATCGATTCTCAATCATCCCCTTAATCGATTTCATATGCCGGTCTGTCTAACGTTCTCGTCCATGTGTTTTGCATCGTATCGTAGTTTGCAAGATGAAATTTCTTTGATGAAAAGTGGATACAGTAATATTTCCGACCCAGCCCGGTCCGGGCGCCCTTTAAAATACATGCACATTTTTCCTTTACCGGATTACAGTCTTCTTCACAACCACTACATAACATGAAAATGTGGTTTCACAAAAAAAAAAGTAAAAAGAAAACGTGATTAAAACAAATTTTACGTTTGCTATGGTTTCGCAAAAAAATAAATTTTTCGTTAGCAGAACGTAAAAAAAACTCAAAATTGTTTTTTCAATGACTCCTAAGGGGCTAATTAGCACTTTAATCAAAAATCAAATTGAATCTAATTGGCATCTGATGTTGCTGATGCTTGCTGTTTCGGTTAACAAGTTGATTGACCGAACCGAAATTAGCGATTGCGGTTAGAACTGAACGACATTTGGGATGACCGCGTTCTAATTTAAGGAATTACGTGAACTCCGTTGACTTTGAGTTTAATTAATGAAACTAATCTCTATGTACTCCAATAAAGGGAAAATATGCATTGCACGGAATTTCAATTTATCAACGCTTGGCAACGAAAGGCGAGGCGAAAGCAAAATAGGAGCGACGTCAGCAGTAGTCATATGTTATGGCCACAAAATTAATTTATCAGAAACACGCACTGAAAATGAACACATCGACTTTCCACGCAATTCTTCGCTTATCATATACTTTGCGAACAGAGTATCGCCCTTTTTAATGAAAGAAATCTTCGCTGCTTTTAACATATTCAGCCTAATATCAGTTAGACCGTTAGTCTACCTATCGTCTGCCCATCGTCTTCTCTCGCTTATTGTAGCTGGACCTCTAGACAGACGACAGTGTCCTGTCTGTCCCTAATCTGTCTCTGTATGTCGTTTATCTCTAGCCTGTCTGTAATCTGTCTTTCGTCCTATCGGTCTATCGCCTTACGGTCATTTGCCCTTCGCCTGTCTCTCATAGTGAGATATGTTGATTTAAAACGTTTTTATTTGAGAGGACCGTCGTGCCACATTTGTCTAGTGGGGAGAGAGGCTTAAAGTAGATCTTCTAGATATATCGAATCTTGCGACAGGTGCTTTATAAATAGGTTATGGACACTGAAAGGAATGAAGGCATAGAGTTTTCTTCCGCTTCAAATCGACGCCATTCGAAAAATGTTTGTTTAATTTTAAAATACGCAGGTCTTTATGCACACCGTATTTTTCATGGTAATTTGCAAAATGACTTTAACGTAATTCAAATAAAATAAAAAATGGATGTGTAACGAGAGCAGTAATTTAATAAATTTCCAAAAATAAATGCGGGAAAATAACGTGACATTTTAACGGTATTAAAAGCGCAATGAAATTAAAAGTGGAAAGAGCTTAAAAGTTCAGTGCAATGAAATTAGAAACGTAATGAAATTGAAACTGCAATGCAGTGCAATGAAATTAAAGGCGCAACGGCATTAACAGTGCAATGCAATGAAATTAAAAGCGTCATGGAACTTAAACTACAATATTGGTAAAAAGAGTAAGTGTACGTATACGGTAGTAGGAGATACACTATACACGTCGCTCTCTCTTTCGGTTATTACTCGCTTGAAATATCTTGTTGTAAGGCTCACGGCAGCACAAATAGAGACGAACGAATGAAACTTGCCGCATAAGCATTTAAAAGCCATACGCCAAACTTAAAAACTGTCGTCATCTATGGTAGACGATCCGCGCTATAAAAAAAGAACTATAACTTGCACAGCATGCCAGGCGCTATCTTGAGAAATTCGATACATACATTCACACTCTCGAAGAGCGTTAACTGTGTAACAAAAAATTGGATATAATCGAGCTTTAAATTTACCCACAAAAGACAAAGTCGTCATCTTATGATTTATAAAAAACCCGATGTAAATGTTTTCTAGTTCCAGTAAAAGGTTCAGTTTACAAATCGTCCCAATATCTCAACTGAACGCTCACCTTTGATAATGCATGCTGTAGCAATGTGCTGGTTTGATGTGGTGGGTGTAAACGATTCGCCCTAAAACGAACATAATTTCTTACATATTTTTTGTTTAGCTCTTTATACGTAATTGGTCTCTTGTTCGGTTGTAAAAAAATTTTTATAGTTTGCAAACAAAAGAATTTAAATGCAGCCATTTTTTATTAGCTATTTGCCATTGTCCTTGTCTAATGAAAGCCGCTTATTGTAAGGAGCATAACGCATACTCATAAATTATAAATTTAATCAGCAAGCGTCCTTGCAACGTAAAATTAATTGATCACAATCGTTGCATAATTTCAAGCGTCAAGCTTTGCGCTTTTTTATACGATTTAAATTTAATTAAAATTTACAAAAATCGAGAGGTCAGAATAATTTCAACGAGACAGTACAGATGTCTCTGAGGGTTTAACGTGGGTACACTACCGTGAAGGTTTAACCCCACGGTGCCCGATGGCACACGTAGTGTGAAACACTCGAACACCCCGAGTCTAATAATCCTCGCAACGGACGGTGCCAAAGTCGGCGCACACGCTGCCATGAGGAAGATTATGTCCTCGAGTACCAGACGAGATACGTTATGGTCGCATCTCCCCTCTGATGAGGGCGAGACACTATCTAAAACCTCTGCCTTTCTGTGTGTAAGGCACCCGGTTGCAATGCAACTCCACACCGAGCAATCGCTCTTCCCGCGATTTTTGGGCTAACCACAGCCATCACAACGAGACGCTACAGATGTCTGTGTGTGTTTTACGTCTGCAGCTGGTATGAAACCTTAATCAGACGGGTTGCCTACAACCATTGGCAATCGAGAGTAAGTTGATTGACGACCCCTCAGGGAGAGAGACAATCCCCATTGAAGGGGGCCTCGCTACCCTGAAGTACCGCAATAGAAAATGGGTGTGGGCCAAATTCTCGCTTAGTGGTCTGCGTCGAGGCCTACCTAAGCACCTCTTCAAAAGCTCCCCGCGAAAACTTTGGGGTAACCACAGCCACCGCGAATACTCCCCGAAGGGCCGTACCCAGCAGTCAGGCAAGAACGCATTCTCTGGCATTCCGATGGGTAGTGTGCATCTTCCTGCCGGAGCAATCCAACTTTTGGGCAACCTGACCCCCGTGGACACCCTTTAACTTCTTGGCTTCTCGTTCAAACCAGAACTTACACCAAGCTATACAGCTTTGGGTGATCTCATACTGTACGCAGCCGGAGCCACACTTGCCTTTGGACTATCGACACGTTCCGGACGGCCAGTCCAAACTATCCTTTCTCAAGGGAAAGAGTGCTGTGCCCCAGCCCACTTGGTATTGCTGGTCATCATCATTAGATGACCTCCACCAAGAGAACCAAATAGGGAAAGAAATGTTTCATTTCAAAGTAGAAAAGAAGCCCCTTCCGACTAGACCCCTTCCGCTTCCAATGAGAAAAACCTATCGCTAGGTTATAGATAGAAAGCCTTAAACCTTTCTTTGCCATTGACTGTGCGACTCGTTAAGGAAAAGCCAAATAGAGTCATAATGCAGCAGAAAATGTTTATAGGGAGCACCACGAAGAAGTGAAGGTTTCGGCACTTCTATGGGTAAACCAAGGGACCCCATAGTTTCGCTCCCCCGAGACAGTACAGTAAGATATCAATTTAAAATTTTGTGCAAACAATCTCAAGTCCATCGTGACTAACCAGAAATGGTGAAGAACGAGCCACATACTGCCCCAATTGCCTTTTCATATATTTGCTCGTGATCGTGTGGATAGTCAAGCGTTGTTCTTGCACAATGCGGAAGAGTGTGACTATACTAAATTTCCCCTTCTTAGTGTAACGCCTATAAGTACCCATCAAAGACCCTAAAAGTGGGCAGAGATTGACATACAATCTTGAATTGGTGCCCAAGTATGCATTTGCGCGGCCTAACGTAAATTATTATTAGAATAACTTGATGGAAAAATATTTATTTTTTGAAGTGAAATAATTGACAAAAGTCTCTCAGCATCACAAGGCGTGGTTAGTTTTCTTATAATAATTAAATAAGGCGTTCTGCATGCATTCGCGGCGTAATAGAGTAGAGCAACATTTGTCAATATATCAGTGAGCGCTTAAGAGGGAATATTCTAAGAGAAGGTGGGGCGGCCAAGCAAGACAATCCAGTTATTGCCAGCATCGCATTATTGCACAACATTATGCAAGGAAAAGGGTATGCAGCAATTTTCATTTCTATCTGCGCATAATGCTATCTGCGAATAACTAACAACGACAAAAAATTGATCTCGATGCATGAATATAAGAACATCGTGTTAGCTTTTAGATCTACGCCAACATTTGGTCGACGAGCAAATAAAAATGTGCACGTAATTACGATCATCTTCGGCAAAGCAAATAAAGCAAGAGGCAAGAGGACCTCTTAGATTCTTCTGACTAAGAATAGAGACTCGGGAGTGAAAATTGCTTTTTTTCTCTTTATCTGATCGGATGAAGGACGCTGGTAAGACCTGAGATCTCATCACTCTCGTTCGTTGAGCGAATTTTACTCGCCAAACAGGCACTCTCAACACTGGCCGATGTTAATTGAAGAGGTCCTACGTAGAGACCTTATCGCATAGTTCGGAAGAATCGCAAAATGGCGACATCCAGACAAAGATTATCTAGCAAAACGAAAAAAATAATGGACCGAGGGACAAGTTTTATAAAACGATTAACATTAGCCGCTGTTGAATTATAGCGAACGCCGCTTCCGTTAGATTACGTTCGAAAGCGAGTTTTCGTTCTTTAAGTGTTCCACTTATTGTTGATTTAATAACGGTAAAGCTTAAGACTTGCCGTACATTTGAAATTTTTACAAAATCGAGAAATGATAAATGAAATGATTTAAAAAAGCACATTTAAAAACACATGCATTCACATAAATATGTATATAGCTAAATACACGCGTGATTTATTGTCGCGAAAGTAACAGAGCGCGGCTTATTACACCCACTTGTCACAAAAAAATTTATAATGTATATAAATTTTGAATTGATATAAAACATACAAACACATTCATACATATTTATATTGACGTATGGATATACGCGAAGTTACATACGTTAAACCCATACTGTTGTTAATTGATAATATTTATTTCCTGCTTTTAATCGAACTCTGCGAAGGGCTGGCTGAACGCACAAAATGAAATGAACAAAAAAAATAGAACGAAATAATAAAAACTCTTTTGCTCTCAACAATACCCATCTTCCACCTTGCATCACCTCGTTCAGCTCCCGTATAATAATATAAATATATATTATATATAAATTAAAAACTTTGTAGTGCATAAATTATGTGAACTTCTCTTCGTTAATTTTCCCCCTACATGTGATACGTATATGCTCGAGCACTCAGTGATTTTCACTTTTGTAAAGATTTATTATTACTACAAAATAATAAATAAAATACTTATATGCATGTATGTATGTATGTATGTATGTATGTATGTATGTATGCATGTATGTGTGAGTGTGTGTGTGTGTTCATGTATTTACAGAATTGTCGTTTGTGCCTTGTCATTGGTTGCATTGTTACTTCTGCAGTTTATTTCCTTAAATTCCTCACCCGCGCATCCATCCACGCACCAAAGTGCATAAAATATCCGATTTGGAAATTGTGTATAAATTTTGCACAAAATATATTGTAAGGAAAACAAAAACAAGAAATGTTTGGCTTAAACCGAATTCTTTAGTGTCCACACATTATCACATTTTCATTTATCATTTATCGTTTTTTTAAGGGATCTCGCTTATTAGAAATTCATATAATAACCGGATTAAAAGCAGCCTGGTTCCGAAACGGGATCACACTCGGGCATCAATGTAAACTACTATACGTGACTTGATCAAAAAAGAACACACTCTGCATTTCACGATCCAGCATTTATTTATAGAGTTTGGGACGGAACAGTATTTTGGGCAGCTAGGTCTCATTTATGCTTGAGATTTCCTTAAGCAATAATGCGCGAGTTAATTGCAAAGAAATTTGCTTTTCTTGGGTTGACTAATTAGAAATCGGCGTTCACTTTGATCCAGGGAAAAGATATGCGGCGAAAATTTGAAATAACGCACAAAGGTGCGTTTCATTAGTTCCTAAATACTCCCTCCTCATGACTGGGCGCACATATTTTCAACTTATAGTAATCATATCCCCATTTTCCTTTCCTTGCCATCATTGTTGTCATTTATGCTGGAAATTGCTCCCTGTTTATATCCTAATGCTTGCTTCTCTGAAAGCTTTTTATTTCTCCACTACTTTGCGTATACCTCCCTACTAAGGTTTGGAAAGTATTCACTTTAATGCATCGAGATAAAATGGCGACTCGGAAATGGTATTTCTAGATAAACTTGCGCCCCAACCTATAGCATCGCATAGCATTGCCGTGCCGTTTTATATCTCCTCCAAAAGCTCATATTCTATATTTATGCAAACCTTAGACGTAAACTTTAAATATGTATCGGTAAAAAACCCAGTCTTCAAGCATGTATCCATAAGTTAAACTTGGGGCGTGAGACCAAAATGAAGCGTTATCTGAAGCGTTATTCTAAAGGAACAATATATTCATTCACAAAAGAATTTCGCACCTATACTTGCTAGTCATACGCCCTATAACGTTCAAAAGTTTATGATTAAATTTTTTCTCTCTTCGCATAGTAATTAAATAAAACAACATGAACAAGCAGCAGGCATATCATAAGCAATGCATTGAAGGAAAGAAAAACTTTATCTAATTAATTATTTAAAAACATCAAAGGGATTAGAAAGTAAAGTCAACGATTATACACACCCGCATGTACATCATTTCTAACAATTATGCAGGGTTTGTTTAATATACCTTTGGTTAGAGCGAAATTCTGAGTCGTTTCATTCTATTTGTTGGTGGCATGTCTACCGTTTCTAAAAATATAAAAAGCATATTCTGAAAGTTTGATATAACAATTTACTGGCCCGATCTAAAGGTTAGATAAAGAAAGCATTCCGATCAGTCTACTGAGGGTTAAGAAAAGCTTCTTACACTTTTACACACTACTTTGACATAGTGATGGTGCCCGAAATTCGCCTTAAGGCATATGTAACGGTTCCTTACTTTGCGTTAATGTTCTTCTCTGTGTGCAGTAAAATAAGTTGTTCCATTTTATGTGAGTGGAATGTAAATTAAATTAAACTCATTAATATAGTTACATAATTGGTTTTTTATCCCCTTTTATGAATCGTAAGTTAATGTGATGGATTCATGTGGCTCGACTGGACAGTGAGTTGAAGAATTGTAATGCTGAACATAACTGTTTTTTCTAATTTTCATAGAAGATTGTGAAGCCATTCCATGGGAACCATTCCGCAATCATTGTGTAACCATTTTCGCACATCTTCGTAACAAGTGAAGCGCTGCTAAGCAAATGTGTATCCCATCGATGCAAGCAAGTCGAGAACGTCTGTACTCAAGTTTGGTGAGTAAACTGTATTGCGCGGCAGTGCCCGGCTAAGTACCTCCAACGTATCGTGAACTGTTTTTACTTACGGTTGGAAGAATGGATGTCATGCAAAAAAAAGGATTTTTTTTGTTCTTTTTGTTTTATATATAGAAGAGGAATGGATCTGACCTGGAAATGAGAAGACCTATATATCCGGTAACGTTATGAGTTTTTAACACAAACTCTTTTTTAGGGCTTCAGGTAGATAGGAGTGATAGAGATGAAAGCAGAAAAAAATGATGACGCAGATCAAGTGATGATTATTATTGAATTATTGATGGTTCAATGATTCAATCTCTCCTTATTAGCAATTATTGAAGCTCTAATAGTCAGTACCGTCCGTTCACAAAATATCAACCCCCTGCTAAAGGGATTCAGCCTCGTAACCGAAGAACCCCCCTCTTGAAAAAGCGGGGTGGGCGTGACTTAAAATATAACTCAGACAACAGGTGTGGAATCCATTTACCTTGTGTATGTACCTTGCCAATTTTTTTTAAATGCCTTTGTACGGTGGACCAGGTAGACCCAAGGCTTCTTGATAGTTCCTGTATAGATAACTTTGGATCGGACTCCACTAGAGATTTTAAGGCGTCGTTTTCGAATTGACCTGGGCGTCCAGTTCGATGCTTATCTGACAGGTCAAAATCACTTGCAGCAAGTCTTCTGAACCAACGTTGACACTTGTTGACCTTCACCACATCTCCATATTTGTCGCAAATTTTGCTTGTTGCTTCCGTGGCACTTAAACCGGTGTTAAAATGGAAAAATACACAATTACGAATATGGCTCTCAGAAGGTACAAAGTCGGCCATTTTATTACAGGGCTACAAAAAAAATTTATATTGTTGGGAATAAATTACTAACAAACTGGTTGAAGAATAACACCAAAAAAAAGTATGCTTACACTTGTCTGGTTGCCGCAGGACTAATGAGAAATGGTATCTTGCGAAAATAGTTGATTACTTATGGGTCCCCCTAATATTATGGCCATTTATGAATAAGTTCCGATTTCATGTTTACGTATCTGTTACAGCATACCGAGGACTACTTTAAGACTACCATCTTTTGAGATTGCAAAGAAGTAAACATCTTTTCCATAGAAGTCGTCCATTTTCTTTGGCCTATTGATTTCGCGATTATATCGCCACATTTATTTTAGTTTTTACTTCAACACATCAGCTTTTATATCTAAACTTCACTATTTGATCGTAGAACAGGAGCGAATTGTGAAAACATTTTTACATTACAGAAATTTTCTATTAGAAAACTAATTTCCGTCACGGCATCTTTATGCACTCAAGCTCTAATTTATGGGTTGAATGGGTGAATAAATGAGTGCACATTCCTGAGCCAACTAGAGACAAATGCATAGACATTAGCAAGCAGTCAACAGTGCTCATAGTGCTTTAGAAACTTTTAAAAGCAGGATGTATGTACACATATAATGCAAACTTATCGGGGTTTATTAAAGACCTCCGCCTTTGTCAAAAAGTTGTATTCATACCCAACAAGTTTTCTCTTTTGTCCTCTTCTCTTATCTTCCTCGCAGAATATATTCCGATCTTATTACATGTATTGTGATTACCTGTACGATTCAAAAACTGTTGCTCTAATCGATAGAGTCCCAGTGATATTGTGCTAAGAGAACAGTACAACTCCGCTGTTGACATTTCAATGTTAAAGATACTTTACGATTTGATTAGGTAATCGTTGATAAGGCAAACAAAATTATCGAAAACAGTCGTACAGACAAATTTTATATCATCAGCCTACTGCAGAGCAAAAAATAGCTTGGAATCATTTGCATATGGCTTGATGCGAAAGGAAGCCCGATATTTGGTTAGAAAATGAAAATTGTAATGGGCGATACTTGCATGGGCTCACACAGGGCAATTATGTGCGAATAAGATTGAGGTCCACAATGACTTGATCACGAGCAACGGCAATAGTTTTATCTACGAAAATTATACGTGAAAAATATTAGAGTCCAAAATGGATGAGGATGCTTCGTGTTTATTGCCATGGCAAGATAATCGCACCCCACAAGCTTCCCTGATCTACGCAAGCCATTGATTCCATTAAAAACGTTCAGAGTTTATTAGCAGGAAAGACCCCGTCTTCCGTCACGACAACAACGGACCACATGCGTTTTTATTAATTCGATTAAAATTGAAGGAGCTTATGTGGAATGTTTTAATGCATGCATCGTACCGGCCAACCTTTGTATAGACCATCTTTGGAAAACCAATTGTTTCGATTCTTTTAAAATGTAAAGCTGAATCCAAAAGTGTTCTGCGAAAGTTATTTCACTTCATTGAATTTTTCGGCCAAAAATCGTAGAAGTTCTGCGATAAGGATCGAATGATTTCATCAGGAAAATAGTGAGAGTTCATGGATCACATCAAGTTTTCTTTAAATTATAGGAGTTTTAGAAATTGAAAAAAAGTTGAGCAAAAGGCCACAAAAAAGTTGAAAAGATAAAACACGAAAACAGGTTTGGTGTTGTCTTTAAATATCGTCATGTTGATACACCTACGCTGCGTCCAAGACATAGACCTGCTCTCGAAATCATTGATTGTGTCAATAAAGTGTTTTGTTTTTTTATTTCTTTATTTATTCATTCACACACAAAGCACAATTCATTTTAGCTAAATAACATAAGATAATAAGCACGAAAGCTATGCCTAACTGGACCTCTTTTCCATTAAATAATTATAAATAAAATTCTAAAAGGATGAAATATTTCGTAGTTGATTCGACATTCTGACAATCTGAAATGTCTGTAAAAAGCTGTAAGATAACTTTTATACCTATTCTTCCATCTCTTTCTTCTGACCATCTAATTTTATGCATATTTGTAAGCATTTATAAGGAAGTAACGTATGACGGCCATTACAATCTAAACACCCTAATGCGAGTTTAAAATAATATTTGTGAATAGATCGAGGGCAGTCCCCGGCTAAATTAAATGATATAAACTTTTTTAACCTATCGATCACACGCTCAGGGTATGTCTCCTACAAGAAGTGGGTTAAGAGAACGCGGTGTGGAATGACGCAGCCTACAGGCTTTGTGCCCGGCCGGTAAGTACTGCGCCTTTACCGTTCGAGCATATACTATAGATACGGTGTAGTATAGCCTACCGTACCGAAATTTGGACCCGCGAGTACCGGCTTGGTGATCGCGACTATTATGTAGTCGACTGTGCGGGGTCGTATTCCAGAAGATGTTTTACAAGGTGAAAAAGGAACTTTTCGCAATAAATGGTCCAATAAACGGTTTACAAAGTAAAGGTTTGGAATGTTTTCAGCTAACTTGAATGGGTCTTAGAAAATTAGGGAATAAACGCTTTAAAATCGCATCTACTATTCTCATTGATATCTTTGATATAAATTGTGTGTCGTCTCGATAACGCTCAATGTTGTCTACAAATTCGATTAATGCCGTTCAACAAGCATTCCGTTTATGGCCTTTATAGTGCCTACGAAGGTAAGAAAGAAACCAGGTTAAGTCAATTGGAGCCATAAAAGAGAATTCACTGAAAAAGCTGAATGTCCCGTCTAAGGCAGCCGACAAAAATTTAGATAAGACTGGACCAAATTCATAAATAATTATAGCCACATATCCAAATTAGGATTGGCGCGATTTTTAAAATAGAATACCATCGAGTAACAAGTCGAATGCATCGAAGTGTGCTCACTCACTTTATCTAATTTTAATCAATTAAATAATTAATTAATTTAAATGTTTTCTAAATTGATTTAACAATTATCAAAAGAAGTAAGAAACTATTATTACTCACATCCCAACCCGGCGGATCAAACTTCATCAAGATGTGTCGATAATTGCGACGTACAGGTTGAACATAAACAAACGAGGACGTACATCAGACGAACAGATAGAAAATGCATATATATCAGTCGGCATAAGAGGAGGCGGATATACCCCGTTGATTAGATTATTTTAAAGATACAGACACAAGTTTTAAGGTAACCAGATGAAAAAAAGCGTAGTAGTTGCTAACAAGGAAACCTCAAGAAACGTAGTTTCGCCACAAAGCATTTTGAAGTTGACGCTGACTACAGGGCGAGAAAAGTGACGTATACTCATTTTCGCTTTCCGTTACCCCAGGGATAGTAGGGTTCCATGTCGATGGGGATTGTCCTGTTCCATGCGAGACGCCAGTTAACGCTTGCCGAATTCACACAATAGGCTTTTTCGACAGGTGCGCATGTGAAGCTACAATAGGCATCTGTACTGCGACTCTGCCACTAGATTCAAATGATCAAACTTCAGGTCGATTTGAAATTTTCTCCCACCCGTTACCATCCTTTAATACCATCTTTAAGTCAATACTGCTTCATAATTCAATAAGTCTGCGTTTTTTTAAATGAAGAGTTTTACGCCGCTAGAGAGTGCATCTCTTTTGCATTATAAAGCGTTGCATAATATGAAATAAATATATAAATAAATATTCAATTTCAATGTAAAGGAAATTGATAATTGGAAATGTATTACGAAAAAAAAGAGCTTAAAATAATTTTCATCAAATTTTTATAATAATATTACAATTGCTTTATTTCCTTCTTCCACGTTCCTCTTCGTCTCTAAACAATTCAAGAGTCTCCTCTAATTTCCGTTTTTCTAATAGCACAGTGACAATAGCATTTCAATTTATATACAAATATGGACAAAGACAGACACACGTATAGGTTCATATACACACATACACAGAAATAAACATTTGTACTCAGATACAGCAGAATGCAGAAAATATTTAGAACGGAATAGCAATTTGCAAATTATAATTGTCATTTGTCATAAAAACTGCGAACTGTAAATGTATACAATACACTTTCTGTGTATGTTTGTTAGCTCGAGAGCAACAACAATCGAGCATCTAAACGACATCGCCATCGTCTTCGTCATCGTCAACAGTGGCAAGGCAGCAATCCGACCGTCATAGTCAGCACCGTTTACAATTATAAACATCCTTATGTACACCCATCTGTATATAAATATACAAACATATATACACACACACACACTCGCGCGCGAACATATATATACATATATACACAATTGCATTCGAGTACATTATTGTTACGTGTAGCCTTAGCCTAAATTTCTCTTTACGACTGCCCTAGAAAATTCACGTTTTTCTTTTTCTTTTTGCATTTTCTTTATAAAAAGCAGAAAAAAAAAGAAAAAAGAGAAAAGAAAACAATAAAAAATTTGAAAATTCAAAGATGATGGAAATGTTAACTGACAATAGTGTGCAACATATTGAAGTTTATGCAAAAAGCAAACAATTTCAAATTTCTATCGCCGTCGCCATCACCGTCACCATCAGCGTCACCATCACGGGTAACATCGTCGTTTGTCGCAATCGCAATCCACATGAAATTAACAAAATGACCGCAATCATCAAATCGAGAAAAGTTGCAACGAGAAGCTGTCAGCGGAGAAAACTAATAAGAAATTCAAATTTATTTGCTTAGCCTTTAGCGTGATTTTCTCGCCTATGACAGCCGAAATATTAAAACGCAAATTAGGTCCAAAGTTCATTTTAAAAGTTTTTCAGTCAGTTGTCTTCAAAGCGTGAAAACAATTAATTTTAATTTTACTTTTCAACTTGTATTTCGCGTCTTCTTTTTTTTAAATAATCTTTGAATTGTGCGACAAATAGCATCTCAGATAAACCAACCAAGCAGTTGCTATATAATTTTAATTAAGCGAAAGCCTTCAAATTATAATGAATATTAATTCCGACCAACTTAGGATTGTAATTAGCATTAAATTTGATTACGGTTCAGAAGAACGTTGCCACCAAACAACCAAACAAACAAATAAACGTAAAGTAGCGAAAATGTCTTCAGCATAACCGCATTACACTTATTAACAATAGATTCATTTTACAACAATTACTTAAGAAAAAGACACTTTCCAAATGTCATCCCTTTCCGTTCACAACATTTACAATAAATAATATCGAAAATGCAGGCTTGAATAGCATGACGTTTTAGATACACTTTCAAAAATTATTTCTATTGCACTCAGAACAATGCGGTATAAATAATAAAATAATTGGCGAAATGATCTCTGCTTCTGGAGCTTATATCGATTTAGAAGTCATCGGTGATTTTCACAACGCATTTGTACTTATTTTGCTGTCTGGCATATCGATATGACTGAGCTCCAGTCTTGAGTTCTTAATGAGTTTTATAATTTTATCTTAAAGAGGCTTCAACGACATACCACAAAAGGTGGCTACAAGGCGAGCCTTCAGCTTTTTCAGACCAATGGATTTTTTCTCTTTTTCTCTTTTTATTTTATTCATTATAGGCGTGTCTATTCGCTGACTGAAACAAACTTTGCCTTCGAATATCTTAGCACTAAGGTAACTAAACATCTGTAAACTATCTCGGGTGCGGTAACTTTGCTATGCCATAATAAAACAAATTCTTACACCAATAGTTAAGACTGATTACAGATCTTGAACAATTATTTAATAGGGCCGTGCAAAATGGATCCCAATAATAATCCTTATCTGCTTAAGCTTAAGTGACTGTTAAAGTTTTAACTTAAGCTTAAGATTCTTACTTCTTATAAAGATCGTAGAAAATGGATTTACATTTTTATACGTTTCAGGCGTAATATGTGCTAATATGTGCTCCTTTTTACTGGCTAGTAGTGTAAGTTCTCCGTGCGAAAATAAAACTTTATATTAATGTATAAACTACTTCGCAAATTGTTGACAATATCGCTTTTTGAGTTTCGAAGTGGATTGCAATTGCAGGAAAGTTTGCTTTCAGTATTTGAAACGAACGATTGTGCTTTGTTTATGCAGATAGGCTTTATTTGTATTATATTGTATTACATACATATTTATATTCACATTATTTTATATTCTATTCATATGCTTGCAATATGCTCATCGAATCGTGGACTAAAGTTTGTTAGAGACAGAGATTTACGCGACAAATGGTTGTTAACAAAGGGGAAGGCTATGAATGAACCACTGCGCTACCATTTTATGGGAGCATAGGAATTGAACAAAATAAATAAATTCCGGATACTATATGCACGGACTATACATCTACCGAAGCGTATTTCATAAAACGACAAAGTTAATATATCCTACGGTGCTGAACACTAAGCAACAATAGCCGTCCATAAGCTTTTAAAATATTGAGGAAGTAACTAAATATACACCATTATAAACAAGTTTTTCTTTTGGATATTTTGGTCTTCTGCTTTTCTGCATTTTCGTATTTCAACAATAATATATTTATACACACACAATTATGTCCGCACAGCCATGTACACATAAAAAGTACACACTTTATAATCAGCATAGACGCGAGATTTATAAGCAAGCGGGAGAATTTTAGTCGCCTACGGTCGACACTTTCATACCCAGTATCATTCTCTAGAGAGAAGGAAACCGAAAATATGAAATTTTCAAATTTTTGGGCGACTTTGACGATTTATTCGATTTTTGTATTCATATTTTAGGGTCGCCCTTAAAATATACGAAAAAACGTATCACTGCTAGTTCCCGAACGACGAGCAATGAATCCACACAGCAGAGGATATTCGTACTAGAATTTCCCACGTTTTTATAAAAATTGGACTTCTTCGACCCGGAGAATGTGTACCGCAGACATAGCTAAATCGATTCAGAATTTGATTCTAGATTGCTGCCGCGCCCCGTCTTGGTTTCGACGATATAAAGAAAACGAACAAAAACTTTACATTACCTTAGCTGCAGCTTGAATTGCACATAAGACATGTGAAAAACATACAAAACAGAGCAGAATTAGCGATCTGCGAAAAAAAAGTTACAGTAAACGATAATAACTAAAACTCAAACTATCGGGAAGTTGGCCACTGTACGTAGCCCGCATTGTTGCTTGGTTCGACTGGCGGAAAAATACAAACATAAATAAAAAACGGAATCATACCTGATGTTATAAAACATTAGAAAAAAATGTATTCTTACAGTGTATAGTGTGTGCAAACAGTTGGCGAAGGGTTACAATATATAAAATGGGTTATAAAAAATTGTAAAGAGCTAAAGCAACTGCAGATTTTTGATTTTTCGTTCAGAAAAACCGAATTTCTTTGCTATGGTCAGGACATATCATCCGAGTGTAAGCTCGCAAATGCGTACGGAAACGATGGTAAGTTGAATGTAAGGGTGATCACCCTCCACTTTCCTTCACTGTTACCTGAACGTAATGACATTGCAGCCGTTCAATGGAATGGTTAATAGCGATAATTTTGCTTTAATTAACAAAGATAGCTTTACCAGAAATACAACCCCCAAAATATAAGGGCGGGTCACGTTCACTTCGCGAAAATGGAATATTTTTTTCTACCTACTCGCTCAATATTTCATACGAGTTTGATGAATGATGATGTGTATTACTGTTCAAGAGCTGCATCCAATGCTCCCGACAAGCTCGCGGTTTGTCTTCATCTCTCGACAACGCATTTTCAAGGGATTGAAATGCTGATGTTCGGTTACCCATTCAAAGACTTATTATTTTCTTGCGAAGGCTGACCACTTGTGAATGAATATGTGACTCTATTTCATTTTTTAACTCGCAAGCCAATTCATATTCGGTTATACAGTGTGTTTGTAATATTTTATATCTAGCGAGTATTTTCAAATTGATTTTAGAGTTCAGTGGATAAGAGAGAAAATTAGGCACGTCAATCTGTCACAACGCTTCTTCAACAAAAACTCATCTTGAATAAAAAAAAAATAAAAAATAAAATCGGCCACTTCGAAGGAATTAGTCTTTACTTAAAGGGATCAAAGCCTCTGATGACAGTTCCAATATTTAGCTGAAGATTGTTCCAACGACGAGCCCAGCATATGGCAAATAATCTTTCAATGGCTACGGCCATTGTTAAAAGAGAAACATTTTTACTTATTTATTGATTTTTTAATGTTCACATATTGCACCCCAAGCCACTTCTGGTTGCTATACTTCTACTGGACCTTACCGTGTGCGAGGCACTATACTCATTACGCCATGTTCGACTTATTTGCACAGAAGTGCATTTGCAAGATCCTCAAACTGTGTGCGATGTGGTCCTTTTCTGTTAATTTTTACCCCGTGCCTCCATAACACATTATGTTACGAAGTTGGGAAACACTGTTGAATATTCATTTTTGTTAGATAAAGTTTTTACAATTCGTCCGTCCATAAAGCTATGTATTATTTAAGAGCCTTCTTATCAATCTACATGACGTGCCTAGTGGAACAGGACTTTCCGGATGGTAACTTCGTCTATGGAAGCAGTACTTTTTCTTGAGTTTGGCTCGCCTTTTTTATTTTTATTTCAGTCGACGGCACTCTTTACTAACTAGAATCACTTTGAAACATTTGTCTGAAACACTTCAATAATGTGACTGGATCCAACTATATCGAATTTCGGAATTATACTTAACTGTGCTACGATAAAGTTTTGTCAATTGATTTCATCGATTCCCATCCCACATCCCACATTATCCTCTTCGATCATTAAACAAGAAAAATTGTCTCCAATTCTTACTGGACTTGCTGTCGTTGTGATTATTCAGTAGCATCTGGCTGCTATATACGTAATCTTTTCTATTTATTTCGACTTTGATGCACTGTCTCTTCTTCTGTTTTTGTCTTTCTTAGGTTTCAAGACTTTCAACAATGGCAGATGCCAACCACTTTTTGCTGCGTAAGCGGCATGTCGAAAGTATTTTTAGCCTTCCTTCTATTGCCCAAATCGAAAATTTAAGTCTTGCCGGGACAATACGAACCATTTTACAAAACATTACTATAAAATGGTCCAGTTCCCTTTTTAGTGTATTGTAGTAGTAGTAGTAGTGTTGTAGTATATGTGCAGTATCTGACACACCTACAAACATTGCCTTTTATATATACGATTAAGGCGATAAAGACGGGATCGTTGGAAGGGTTCAAGGCCATACCAAAAAGCGCACATTCTATGCGGTTCGAGGATTGGAAAAACCGCTGGCACAAGTGTTTTATATCGAAGGGGACAAAAAATAGCTGCTATTGATGAATAACACACACACATCTCGAATATAGATAATCGATTTAAAATCACAGTCTGTACACTCGGCAAAACGCGAAAATCCGAACAACTAAAAGGTCACTCAACTGAAAGTTTTCCAATACAATGTTTTCCCTGCAATAGTGGATAAGAATGTTGTGAGCTAAGCAGCGTAGCAAGAATTGAATCGTGCAACATTAGTGTTATATATATGAGCTTGGCTGTATGTACGTACAGTTAGGTACACGTATTATTATATATATATAATAAAGTAGGTTTATTTATGAATATTTCTGGCCATTATAAAAAACGAGAAATCCAATAATAAAAAAAAAATAAATAAATAAATAAAAAACAAAATTCATTGCTTGCCTAATCTCTTAGTAACAAGTGATAGAGCTGGAAAAAGACGGAAAGGGAAAGGGAGGGAAAAAGAAAACACAAACAATTGAAATAAACAAAATTGTGAAATTTTTACAACGAAGAAAATATTTAATTGCAGAATACCGAGCAAAAATTATGCATGAAAAAGTAGAGAAAAGCTTCATTAGCTTCACGACGAATCTTGCATACTCTTATGTCCGACGAAGAAAGATATTTTCAAACCCGTTTCATTTTTTACATCTTTTCTTTTAATAATCGAAGAGGAATAATTGCAAAAGTTTCTTAAAGTATGTAAGACAAATACCGTTTATCGTTTACAATGATTACAGACAATAGCAATCTAAAAAATGTCGACCGTCAATTTGAACAGAGTGCAGCAAAGGTTAACGAATTTAAGTTTCGCAGAGCAGTTCTTTTAATTTTTGAAACGAATTGCAATAAAACATATTTGTGTGGGTGTGCCGGGTAAGGAGGACAGATGAAGCAAATGGACATACGGATGGCTAACTGGCGTGATCTAAAGAAAAAAGCAAAGTTTGGGCAAAAAGGTGCCACACGCTATGAATTTTTTTAAGAAAATAATTATACTCAACCTTCAATGGTGTACGCAGTCGTACCTCACAGATATCAGTAATCCTCAGGACTTGTCCTAGAAGCGGATTACTTTTCTGTACGATTCACTTTGTGGTGTTGTGGCAACGTGACCTCCCTTAATAAATACTTTATTAATAGATATAAGCATCAGCTTTGCCAAAAGTTGGCCAAAATTATTAACAATATGAAGCTGATAAGAAAATTCGCTAATACCAATATTCAACGTCTCAGTCCAGCTATGTTGAATGATATGTGCTGTGTGTAAACGTAATATAAATATTGCATCGAATATTACGCGTATGAAGTACAAGAATTAATATACCTCCAGCCGATACCTTTGTGTTGTGCACACCAACATAAATAAAATAGAACACTTTCTACTAAATGGCAAATGTTGTTCCACAGCTTACATACTTTTTAGTATACACAGGTTCCTGTAAATGGGAATTCGGAAAATTGTTGAAAAAACAACCATAACTAAGGCTTAATTTTTTTTCATTTTTCACAAATGCATAAACGCTCTAATAAGAGGTTTTTACTCCATAAATTTTACAAATATATAGAATAATTGTAATGTTGCTTGTTGTTGCTATTATTAGTGTTGTTTTCATTGTGGTGAAATGTACAGACTTAAGTAAGTATTACAACAAAAGCAAGGCACACAAAAAAAAAGAACCGAGTGTAGACAGAGAAGCCGGAGAGATTGAAATCGGCTTTGACCGAATGCTGGGATCCTTATCTTTTTATGTAAACAAATATTACCGAACATTAAACTAATACTTTAAGTTGCTTTCAACTTAGATCGGCTTTTATCTACTGACTTTGATCAAATCGGATCTCTAATCAAGTCCACTAACTATTCCACAGCTAGCACATAAGCTTAACATTGTTTGCAGGCGTTGTGATTTGTAAACAAAATTACTTATCTGAGAAAAAACAAGCTGCAAATAAAACGATGAACACTAAAATTAATAATAAAAAAAAAAATCGATACCACCTTTTTGGCTTTCACAAGTTCTTAACTACTTTGTCGAAGCCGCTTTTAAGTAATTCACTAATTCAGTCTTAAAGAAAATGTACGATATTTTTTCCTTTCCAGATGTCATACGCTGTCTAATCATTAAGGACTGCATGCGCATACTAAAAAAGGGTGAATAGCTTGCAGGTTCAATTATGTGGCAGGAGGAAGAAGCCATATTCAAATTACTGCCTCCGATGGATCTCGTTCTCTACCGCTCTTCCCACCGAGTGTATATATATATGCAGCGAAGGTAGGAACCCTTCAACAAACAAACAAACTATTCACAGGATTACGTGTAGCATACGAAATTTGCTTACTTTTTAAATAGAAACAAAAAGTCATGTGTTTTCGTTTCATTGTGTCTTTCACTTTGGATTTACGCCCAATCATCTGTTTCCCGCCTCCCATATCTATAATCATATAGCTCGAAACGTAGCCGTGCCTACTTGCACAAAAAACGTCCGCTGATCGCTTGATCAAAAAGAAAAAACGTACGTATATGTATAAATAGATATATGTGTTAAGAAATCTCCGCAGAAACATATGTAATGATAAAACTAACTTGCCTCGAATTTTATTTAGTATAAAAAAAAAAAAAATTAAATTGAAATAAAGAAAGAAGTTTAGAAACGTGCATAGTGGCGTATACGTTTTCTATAATCCACACGTCTCTTAATACATTGAAGCAAATAATTTAAAAGTCTTCAAATTTCCTTAAGTAAATTAAAATTTTCATAAAATGAATAAACAAAGAAAAAACTAATGAATGTAGTAAAGTACTTGTGCTTTACATCTCACAATTATGTTAAATTTGAATGTTTAAACAAGGCACACAAAAGCCAAAGACTGCACAACTCACAAGCTAAATAAAACGTAAAAAAAAAAAAAAAATCCTTTAAGATAAACTTAAAATTTGTAGTAAAGAGAGAAAAAACCATCTTATGATAGATGCGAGAAGATCTCCACATATGTATACACAGATGCATATGCATGCAAATCTCAATGACAAGCGTTATAATATTTTTACCATTTTACCATCGTAACCAGTAATATGGAGCCAGCCAGTCTATCTGTCGGTTCATCCATCTCTGCTCTTTACTTTACTTACGTGCGTTTGTCTTAAGTGCATGACTGTGCATGACTATGTGCATGATATGTTGAAATAGAATTATTCAAGTGTTGTTGAAGTTTACCTCAACTTAAGCATAAGTTGCAACGCTTAACTCTATATGAACAACAGCAGCAAAACACTAAATACAAAACTTGTGGGAAATTTATCTTAGTTTTAAAGCGAATTGTAGGTACCCAGCGTGCTGCACTTTAAGTCATCTCGGAACATGTCACTTTTTCCCTTCACTATTCTCCCTTTAAAAATACCACTAACAGAGAATGTCTAGTCCCGCTGCAGAAAAGCTCTTCGAACAAAGTTTAATAATTCAATCAAGAAATATTATCTTACCGACTGTCGACCGACCTCTTGCTAACTTGAGAATTAGAGAAGCTTTAGAAAATAAACGAGAGATTAAGCCAAGTTTACTCATTCTATCAGTTACATGCCATCTACAGTAAGCAACACAAATGTTTTTTTTCACAGAAAGAATAATTATTTCAGATCAGATATTTGTATAAGACCGCTTTCAAGCAAGTAAATGGATAAGTAGAAGCAGGACTCGCCACAAAATTCTATGACGAGTTTCCTGCAAGATTTACTTCATCCGACGACCAATGAAAAACTAGCCATTTTAAAGGTGTTACCGTATCGAAGTATACCAATAAATCTTAGTTGGATTTGCCGAGCAGTGTGCACATAAAAGAAACGTTCATCTAAATTTAAAGGACAGTCGTTGGCACTAGTTAACCAAAACTTAATTTCCATTTCTTCAGCTGACGGTTAATCAATTCCGTGACTCAAGGCGCTATACTTGGCGCTATATACAAAAACGTGACGATCTATTTTCTTCCAATTGCTTTAATGTACGGTAAAGATAAAGAGGGAAAGAGGGAAAGATCAATATCAAAAGTGCCGGAAATCTCTTTTTTGCTAGCTACATAAAGACTTCTTTTTGTTTTCGACAGCATTTTCTAGGTTTTACAAATGCAATGATGAAATTAATATGCGTCCGTCTTTGGGTAATTGATGGAAAAATAAAAAACGCAAAAGTTTTCTCTATCTATGATATGCAACCGCAAGCCAGGCTAGTTGAGATTATTGATGTGCAGCCATTAAATAAACACAAACGAAAAACCTAAAAAATTCTAAAACTAAATCAACTAATGAGACTATTCAGAGCGGCAAGGTGAACTCATATCAGATCCTTGAAACTTTTAGGCGTCTAACCGCAACGTAAATTTGGAAATATCTTGCCAAGTTCTACTGCAGTGAAGTTAAATAAACCATTAAAGAGAAAATGTAATTAGATATTTTTTTTATTAATAACTTATCATGCAGATGAATCTCTAGGATATACCTTTAAAAAGAAGAGCACAATAATTGAGTTATGTTAGATTAATTTAATAAATTTTCTGCAATTATTTAAGCAAACAAGTGTTTGTACAATAAGCCGAGTCTGTCGGTTATAAAAGCTGCACTAAGCCCCTAAAATGACTAAAACTAAGCCGCTTAATGAAGCAAGCAATACAATACCACTGTCACTTACGGAAATAAGGCTAAAACAATTCCTCGGATAATGAGCTACATTGGTTTCTTGGGTAAAGATTAATCTGATCTAGGAGGTAAATATGCAGCTTTCATAAGAAGACACAATGGAAAAGATGGACCTTATAAGGTATTAATATAAATAAAGACAAAGGGAAAAGGAAAAGTCAACTGTACTACCCTAACGGTGACCCTAATTTTACTCAATCACTTTGAGAAAAACAATATCGAAATATTTCCAAGTATTCGATCCTTGAAAAATCTACACTCCTGCCTGCTTGCAATTGTTAGCCAAAAGAAAAGCTTTCGACAGTCCGACCACTCATGCTCAGTACGACCAATCCTAAGGGTGTTTTGGAAGCACTTGCAAAACGTATTTTCAATAAAATACTTAAGTTTATTATATCGATTGGCCTACCCGTCTAATCTTTTGTGAAAATAGAACCGATATTGCGGGAGAGAGCTAATGCCCAACGCACTGTAATCCAAATTTAGTTTTTTTCAATCAAAAAAACCTGTTTTTTAGTGGTCACTAAACGCAGCAATTTCCGAATTTTTCACCAACTGGTTAAATACAACACCTTGTGTTATAAGTACGATTTCCTTTAAAACTTTTTTGCTCCACATTTATATCCAGAAAAATACTTATAAATCAAGGTTTCTTAAAAAGACATCAGACATCAGACATCAGACATCAGTGAAATCGTAGACCGTACACTCTATTAGTTGTCGACGACTTGGAGCTGAGAGATGAACAGGCAAATAATAAAGCAAATCTACGATCAATAAATAATTTTCATTAAATGCTTTTTAGCACTTTCGCGACCATGTAATCATCCATTGAATTTGAAGATCATCGTATGTAAGTCTAATACAGTCCAGCCAGAAGCACTAAAAAATTGCAATATTCTGCAGCTAAAGATGTTTATGACGTGTGCTAATTAAACACTCCCTCAAGAAAAATCGTTAAGAGCATTGAAAATCGTATGCAAATTTTTTTGCATAATGTTTTACACTTTACTTTTTCCCTTCTTTTCCTTTTTGTCTTTTTTTTTTTTCTCTGCTATTTTACAATTATTTCAATTCTCCTCTTTTCTAAAAATAGCCTACGGTACTTTGCAATGGTAGTTGTAGTTTTGATAATTTCTTTTCTATTTTCCGTTAACTTTGCTCCTAATGGATATTTATTGTCTCATTTCTACAGTGCTATGGAAAAGTTAGCAGAAATCAACAAAAACAAAACAGAATTGAACAATAAAAGTGCAAAGCAGAGGGGAGCAGACATAGCTGGCGTAGCTGAAAGTAAGGAAAACTTAAAATATATTTATTTTCAAATTTTTCCATAGACACACATATGCGCATACACAGCAATGGATCTAAGAATATTAAATTTGCCTTAGGACGAATCTGAAAAGCCTATCGGCTGACGCTTCAGAATTTGTTCTTAGCTAATGGCGAAGGTGACGGCAAAAATTTGGTTGGATAGATACTAGACGACTAAGGCCGCACTAACTTATGCAACATGTTAGCGTTGAACGCTAAACTAGATCGAATGTAAGCATAAGATCTTCGGCTTGTGTGTCTGCAGGCTACAAGCGATGTAACTCAATTAGCATACCTTTCGCTTCATCGCAGCTGTAATAAGAAGATAAATGACTTTTAAATTGAACTGCCAACAGCAGTGCATATGACTTTTTCTTGCTTGTTGCTAAACACAAGTAGCACAGTAAGCAAGCACGCACACCCGTACACTTGGTTGTTAAGAGCAAGAAATGATTGATTCAATATTGCCAAAAGGTTTCAATTAAATTCTAATAAAATCCATTTTTTTAAATAGCAAGTGAAGCCATAAAGTTTTTCTTTTAGTTTCATGTACATGCCATGATCTTCTCATGTAGACGAACGTGCACAAATAACATTTATTTTTAGTTGGGAGCTAAACTCCCGCATAACCAATGTCTCAAGCCAATGTATGGACACAACAAGTTATTGTCATCATCGTTAGATACGTTTAATAAACATTTGCACCCAAATTTTCGTTTATTTGTGCATTATGAGCGAATCACTTGCCGTCTTCGTCCTCGATCGCGATCACTTTGATTTTTTTGCATCATTGAGATATTGGATAACGCCTCTTTGACGGCTATGCAGGCAAAGTTACCTAAATCGATTTCCGAGTTTCTTGTTGATCGTGAATGTAAGCATTTTAAAGGGACTCTTTTAGTCGTAATCATCCATCTTTTCAATTATTTTAAATCACTAAAGGGCGATAACTCTCGAATGTGGCCGTTCCCTCCTTTTCAAGACTTCATAAACACATTTAATGAAATGATTCTGTTAATGTTCCCTATTAGCATAGCTAACCAAACGCCGAACGAGTGCGATGTTCGCAAAATGAGCATCTATTCTCGAAAAAAAAAAAAGAATATATAAACATTAGTTGATGGCCGAAACGCCACGACTCCCCATTGCCTTCTCTAAGGTGCGTCCAGAGTCATTTTTTAAAAGGAATAGTAAGATGTCTGGTGGCTTGTAAAAAAGTGTGGCAATCTCGCTAAACTAGTCACCACGCTTGTGCTACTTCCTTTGATCCTCACGACGCCTAATGTCGAACACCTTATCTTCCGTTGTCCCAGTTTCAAATCTAAAAGGAACGTGTACCACATTTTCGCAAGATTTTATTCGATAATAGCTCGGCTTCAGCTGGGATACTGTAACGAGGTAGCGATGTTCTCGGAAGAAAATAAGAAAATTGATTTGGTTTGGTTTTATTAAATGAATGCTTTTCCCCAAACATGCTGGCGAATTTTTTCAATTTCGTCGGACACATTACCCTTTAACACAGAAGACAATTAAATAAATCGTGTAACGTATCTTTTTATATACGTAGCCATTAAAAAATCTGCGATATTCAGATGAAATTTCTGACCTTGAACACTTCAATGCTATTATATTTATTGTACCCCTCGCCGAGAGATGAAAGGTATATTCATTCTGTCAAAACGTTTGCAACACCCAGAAGGACGCACAAAGGATCAGGATCAATTTTGAATCGATTTAAGTAGGTCCGTGTATACGCCTGTCCGACTGTGCAATGTCTGTTGTAAAAAATTCAGATAAGTGTGCACAAATTTGAACGCATATTCTACGCGCTTTGGTGTGGTACCGTACAAAAATGGAAGAAATCGGCCGCGCCGACTCAATATTATCGTGTATCGACATTTAATTTTTGTTTTCAATATCTTTGTAGCGCGCAGAAAGTATATAAATTCTTGAATAGTTTCAATTTCGTAATTTACCTAACAATGTCCGTCTGTTCGTCTGTTTATCTGTCTGTCTGTGTAATATCTGCTGTACACTTTCTCCCGTTCGCAGAAATGAAGATATCGGCTAAAAATTTTCAAAAGACTTTGGAAGTGATTGAAACTTTTCAGAGGACTCGACTACAACGCGTCTTTGCGACAAAAACTTTTATTTTGAAAATAAGAAAGGCTAGCCCCCCCCCCCCTCCGACACGGCTGAATCTAATTTTTTTACTCATTTTTATATGGCTCCTAGCTAATCGCATGTAAACATG
Organism: Glossina austeni; assembly: GCA_000688735.1. Classification (NCBI taxonomy): domain Eukaryota; kingdom Metazoa; phylum Arthropoda; class Insecta; order Diptera; family Glossinidae; genus Glossina; species Glossina austeni. The sequence goes on along the minus strand of KK502494.1, from coordinate 94,148 downwards.
AACTTGTTAGCACAGTTGTAAGATCGTGAAAAGGAAATATTTGTCCGTGATAAAAATCCGATGAGGTCAGACATTGTAAGATTTCGAGTAAATTTGCGAAAGCTTAACTTCAGGGGATTACAACGCTGAGAGCGGTAAACAACCACTTGTTACAACTTGGCTTAAAGTTTAAAACACACTTTGGGCTAGCGTCAACAAGCAAGCATGATCATGATTATACTCATTGATGAATTTTGTTTGAGCAATGTGTGTATGTATGCAACATATGTATGTAGGTATTCTTTAGGTAATAACCGGTTAATGTTATATAGAATGCAATCGATTAAATGTCAGTTTAAACTTTTAAATATCTGAGCTGAGCGCTCTTTCTTCACCTATTAGCGCTTTCATTTGTCTATTTCAAGGTATGTATGTTAAGTTGAAACAAATGCAAGCATTTTCATTATGTAAACTATTGTATGCACAGTTTTATGCACGAGTTCTCATATAGAAAAGGAGAACTTAGTATACGGGGTTTGCTGCTAATTAAACTCAAAAACACTTTTATAACATAAACAGTAAACTGGGTAAATATGTTCGCGCAGACATACTAACACATAATAACAGAGCTTTTAATAGTGCGACACTATGTATACGTTGGTTATTTTATGTTTGACGAAGCGGTTGGTTTTGAAAACAAAACACTATATCTAAATGTGCAAGGGAAAACCTACTCACACACGCACCCATATGTGGAACATCATTAGCCGGTTCCTGTAACTGACATAGGTATGTACACTCTTGCTCTGCATCTCGAAAAAAAAACTAACAAAAAATATTTTTAGCAACTCACAAATAGTTACGTATGCATGTGTCAGCTATTCATTCTCCTATTACTCATGTGGATTTAAACAAACCCATCAACGTATGCAAGCCTGTGTATGCGTTTAATATTTTTCTTTCTCTTTCCTTTCACCAAAGCATCCATGTCGTTATTTACCATGTTAAAGCCTCATAATTAAATTTATAAACACCAATATGCAGACACACGCAACACACAAGCGTAATTTCTTGTGTGTGTATGTGTGTGTGTGTGTGTGTGTGTGTGTGTATGTGTGTGTGTTCGTGTATAGCATGCAGCATTTCTCGCACCAACAGCATTATTATTATGTACTTGTGTGTTGCGAACTGAAGAACTGATTCACAATTATACACTGACTGGTTACAGGCAACATCTTTTTTGTTCTCCCGAACATATTTAACAGCAGAACATACAGTCGAGGACAAAATATTTGAAAATCTTCTCTACGCTCCCAATGTGAAAACAATAAATAGCAAAAGCTGTTTCGATAGTAACTCTACAAGCATCCAATCAACACGAAACAAATGTCATCACTTCAAGCGCCATTTTTATTGCTTTAAAAACAATGGGAAGCCCGAATTTAAATTTGCTAAAAAGGACCAAGCAATGCCAAGTATCAGTGTACTCAATGGTTAAATTCGCTCATTTTGACCTTTCCCTCTATATATAATAACAGATTTCCATTTAGTATTATTTAGTTATTCACTGTATACAGGCGCTAATTATGGAACGCTCGGAAATCTGCTAACTTTGATGTCAATGACAAATAACCAAAAAAGATCTAAGACAGTGAACTGAAAGACTTATTGGACGAAACCCTAGCCTAAACTCTGAGAAAACTTTCAAGCATATTAGTAGTTGACGAATCAACTGTTCCTAGACGTTAACTTGCGATGCGATAGATGCAAAGGAGGGGAAATGGCTACGACACGAACTGACTAAAAATGCCGTTTCGAACCGTTTAACATCGCGGTTTCATTGCTTGCCATGCAAAAAAAGGATCCACTGCGACAGTCATAAGCGCAAAGAGTCGTTGACTTGTCCAGTGGAACCAACCGCATCGACAACGATGCGGAATATTCATGGCCATAAAGTTTGGTTATGCATATATATCAGATGTAGTGCATTACGAGCGGCCAACACCGAACGAAACTGTTACCGCAGGTGTCTACCGACGTCAATTGAACGATGTATTTTTGCAAAAAAGACAACCAGCAGCGATTAACCGGCGCCAAGTCATCTTCTTACACTATTGCAGCTCGAATGGGAAGTCCTGCCGCACCCAGCGTAGTCAATAAAAGAAGCGCCAACCGATTACCACTTGTTCTGATCAATGTAGCGTAGCTTGCTTGTCGCGTGGCTTCAAAATGCTGAGGTAGTATAAGAATGGGTCGATGACTGGATCGCTGGATGAATGATATGAAATTTCATAAATTGAAGTTCGATTTGCTGCTCCACTCACCGTTCTCTCTAGATGTGGTGCGCAGCCATTGTCAACCGTTCACAAAATCTTTTGTTTATTGCGAAAAGAAATTGCGATTATTTTGTTCTCAACTGTATTTACAATCTTACATATACGTGCATGCATGTGTGTTGAATTGTGTGTATACTGTGTACATATTGTTCACACTAGTCTTTTTTTTCAACCCAGCATTTTAACTTGTTCCAAAGGAATATATAGGCTAAAAAATGTTTAGTATAAGCCGGGTAATAAAAGCAGATGCTTGCACGAACACATGCACAGTTAACTTAACTTATCGACATGTATTACACGGACACATACATGGACATATGTGTATGGTAAGCAAAATATTGTACGTATTTTAAACATATTACTCGTACAGCCGCCCTCACTGCAAAAATAAAGCAAGTTTATAACAGCATTGAGCGATCTAAAGCTAAAATCAGAAATCACTTACATTAGATAAGCAGTAGAAAGCAGAAGAATCCTCTTTTTATGAAAGTAGGCAACTTTCTGTGCTGTGTCTATACCAGTTTCTAACATTACTTTCTGACTCTAAATGCTTTCGTTGTCCTGATAAAAGGCATCCTTTGAAACAGAGTATTCAGAGCGCGCTCCAAACCGTATTTCACCGTTTGTCCGTACATTTCCCCTAAAGTTGTTGAGCATAACCTTTATATTTATAGATTCGTATATATTTATATAAAAAAATAAGTGCAATTGCACTCGTCCCCTTTCTCCGCCCCACTCTTTCGCCACATGTTTTCATTCGCTCTTTCTCCTTTTTTCCTATTTCTCAGCGTTTACGGGTATTATTTGCTTTTTAGACTGCAAATGATTTTTCATGCCTTGTAAAAGTTTGCATACGTATCCAACCAGAGAGAGAGAGAGAGAGAGAGAGAGAGAGAGAGAGAGAGAGAAGGAAAAAGCATAAATAATTTTAACGGTTAAGCTTCTATGAGTAGATATTATGGGATGTTTATATAAATATTTATATTCTTATTCCTATTCTTGCTGTATAGTCAAAGGCCAATATTGGTTTTACACAACAACGTAGTCATAGTCACTGAATAAGGGCATATATATGGATTTGCGCTATAATAGTTTTGTTTACCATCATTTATCTGCTGCTGGAGACCTTACAGTCGCGAAAATTGACGTAAAAACCTTTAAAAAATGTCAGGGATACTTACTCGCGGGTTACGAGACGTTTCAAATATGGTACGCCCACAACCTCCCCGAAAATAGTAAAAGAACTGCAACTTACCATTGATAGCAGAAATTGAGCTGAAACGATATGTATACGTGTGTGTATGCAGACCATCTGAAATTACAGTTAGAAAAATGCGAGTGGTTCTCCTTCAAACACATCCACGATAGACAAAAGTAAGGAAAACATTTCTTAGGATTACGTAAAAGAGTTCCGAGCGACTGACGGCTACACTCATGTTTTTTTGAAATGACATTTTTATTTTTTAATCGTTTATGTAATCACCGTCGCTTGCAATGACTTGTTGCCATCGTTCCTGCAAAAGTTCCAGCCCCCTCTTGAAAAAGTGGGGTGGGCGCGACTTAAAATATAACTCAAGGTGCGTTTGGACATCGGATAAGAAATTAAAATTTTTATTTCGTAACGAATGCTCCAGTGACCTGGACAGATGGTCGTCCGACGGTGCTAGGTCTGGAGAGTATGGAGGGTGCGGTAGAAGTTCCCAGCCTAACTGCTTAATTTTCTCTTGAACAATCTTCGTTGCATGAGGACGGGTATCACACCTTTCGTGTTTACTAAAGCTGGTCTTCTTTCTATGAGTGCGGACTGTAACCGCTGTAATTGTTGACAATACAAGTCAGCAGTAACTGTCTCTCCAGGTTTCAATAATTCGTAATGCACTATACCGGAACAATCCCACCAAATACGGAATAACACCTTCCCCAGGGACAGTCTTGGTTTAGGAGTTGAAAGAGGTCTCTCGTTTGCAGACAACCATTGTTTCGATCGCTTTATGTTATCATAAAGGATCGATTTTTCATCTCCAGTTACGGTCCTAGACAAAAATGGATCTCCGCTTGGTATGGTGAGCATGGAATTACAAATTGTTCGCCGAAGATCTTTATTGGCCTCAGACAACAGGTGTGGAATCCATTTACCTTGTCTATGTACCTTTCCAATTTTTTTTAAATGCCTTTGTACGGTGGACCAGGTAGACCCAAGGCTTCTTGATAGTTCCTGTATAGGTAACCTTGGATCGGACTCCACTAGAGATTTTAAGGCGTCGTTATAATTGAAATAAAATAATTGATTTGTTATGGGTAACCGTAATATTTAAATGAATTTTATTAAGTCACGTGTCGTTTCTGCCATTTTTCTGAGCAAGCCACGCTCGCTTAATGTTTTTCATTTATTTTTTATGTTTTGTAACTAGAAAGCCAAAGACCAATTCACATAGCGCAGTAGTTACAAAATATGTTGAAGAACCGTTACTAAAATATTAATCTAAGTGAAATTGAAAAGAAAGACTACTTAAGTAATCAATCATATCGCTCTATCTAGGATTTACTGTCGATTTAATGCGTAGGTTGCAGGCAATGGGTCGGGAGGTGTTACCAAGCATACCCCTAGTCTTACTGGTATTGATATAGAAAATATTATCCAAGATCCAACAGTAAATCCGTTCTAGAGGTTCCTTAATCTTAGTTTCGAGTGTGTAAAAACCGTACTTATATCCCAAGTATAAAGCAGAACAATACCCTACACACAAGCGAACAATTTGCAATCGTTACCAGCAGAATGAGAAGGGTCACCACAACAAGCTTAAACAGTATGGAGCCCAAAACGGATCCTTGGGGCTACACTTGAGCTAGTATCAGCAACAGGGGATTTGACATCAACCACTGAAACAAATTGTTTCCAATTTCCAGGTATGTGAAAACTTAGACTTACAAGCGCAACCATATTTTTTGAATCTTTTCTACAACTTATCATTGGGTCTGAGTGCAACTCTGCAATTAGCTAAATCAAGAGTTAGAAAAACGCAAGTTCTACCTTTGTTAAGATTATCTACAACCACTTCGGTGAGGGAAAGTAGAAGCTGAGACATGTTTGCAGGGAATTAAAGTTCGAATCAATTTATTCCATAAATTATTTTAAAAAAGTACTGTAAACTGCTCATCGGTTGCAGACTTTCTTATTCAATTTAATTTTCATCTAATGGTTATTATGTTGTTGTTAACAGCATAAAAGCGCCCAATAAATGATTTTGCGTGCAAATTTTACCAAATCATAAAATCTTGATGAAAGGCACCTTCCTCTAGTCGCGCTAATGCTAATCCTCTAACAGGTCTTGTTGTTGGCAGTATAGAGAAGAACCACTCATCTAGCCAGACTGTAGCTGCTCATGCAGAGCATTACCTCACGTGGCGTCAATCACTCCGGCTTGTGCAGCTTCAGCCGTAATCTTCGCGCAATGTCATCGTTTCGCGAGCCAGTTTTCTTCGCCATTAATCAATCTATTCAAAAATTACTCCAACTTTTTCCTTTCCGGCAGTAATTCGAGCAATTCGACCCATTAAATTTTCCGCTTTTAATTCGTATGTTACTCAAACATTGAAGTTTAAGCTGAGTCAAAATCGTTTTAACGTTATAAACTGCGCCGGTCTTCCTCAGCTTTTCAAAGAACTTAATCAACTTTATCAGCGATTGATGAATTCGAGCGTAAAGCGTCTTCAAGACCGAAAATTCCAGAGTAAAAACGAGCTAACCATTCAACGTACTTCGGTGCAGATTTGGATAAACCATCGGCACCTTAAACACCACGAGCTTTTTATTTGCCCGTGTAGCGTTATCGCCTACAACGAAGCAGTGTTGCAAAACATTATTTCAGAACTTCACTTTTGGACATACAAGGCCTTTCGACTGAATTAGCAAATACCTCTTCCTTTTAATTCCTTTCCACTGTACCATTGCTTTTCAAATGAGCCATAAAGCGGGCCGATGAACTTAGATTATAGATTTTTATATACGCGATTTTTTCTTGATATATTATTATAAAAAATCTTGAACCTAATAATAAAAGATTTACTTAGCCTCAAGTGTCAATACGAATTGCGGCAAGTGGAGTCAATAAAAACGAAATGGAATCAATTGTAATTTCTTGGACTCGCTATGCATACTTTTGGAGTTTAGAGTGCCGTTAACCGTAAGCCTTTCTTTAGAAAAACGCTACAAGTAAAACTTTTAAGTATCAATACAAGACGGACAAGGTCGGTCATTAGATACCCTACAAAGCTTCACCGAATATAGCGTGCTCCGTCATAAAAAACTTGAACTTTGTCGCCATAGAAAGGCTTGCTTCTCCCGAGAGTCCCTTTATATGCCACGTTGCTACTACGAGCCCATCTTCATCATAAAAAATTGAGATTTTTCGACGTATAACATTTAACATTTCATAATAATCCTTGTATTCGACGATGTCCAAAGAATAGACCTATTTGGTCCAATTTTGATCCAGTTAAGTTTTATATCAAATTACTCTTACTTACCAATTTTCATTTTTGCCATATAAAGACTTACTCTCATTAGAATCCTTACATGGAATGCGATATGTCGACTTATTATTACGAACAAGTTTTCATCAAGAAAACTACGCACTCTTACAATATAAATATTTCCTTTCTGTAGGAAGGACTATACGGCAAGGGATTCAGAAAATTACCGCATCCGATCCAAATTTTTCACACCAATTTCATCGAAATGTCTTGCAAAAAGCGGACTGGAGATTAAACACAATAAAACAAGACGGACGACACAAGTGTTGTATGAATTTTTCAAGCTTATACATGAGGATTGTAGAGCATTTTGTTAATTGCCGCCCTGCCAGTTAGTCAATCACAATCTGTTCTACTTGAACCTTTTAGATGGCTTCAAGAAATATTCATACACAAGTCATCGTTCTGTAGGCTTATTTTTAGATGGAACGCACTTATTCTTGCAATAAGAGATCGACTGGTGCTGTTCAATACTTGATCCAAACGGAAAAATAATAATATTTGCTTTTGATTTTAATCCACAATCTTCCATGTTTTTGCGCAATTGCAAACTAATCACAGTCGTTTTAAACTGGTCTGTGGCCATTAATTCAGCTGCCTATCTTAATAAAATCGAAAGCGAAAATCGTTTCTACAGCAAACACCAAAGAGACGAACGGATCGATTTACGAATAAAATGAAGAAAAATCTCAGTCTAGTTAGATATGTAAAACTTCCAGAGGCGTTGATGCGTGTTGCAAAGAAAAACGCCCCGCTGCTGGGTGCTGCGCTTGACTCTCTGGCTTTCCATAAGTTCCTTCCCAAATATTTACAGCTGCGAAAGTTCACTAGAATAAGCCTGAGAAGTTCCTCAATAAAATATTATAAGCAGTAGTTTTCCTTTTACACATCTTATAAAATTTTGTTGCTTTAACTCTTAAAATTCAACTCCTAGGTTCACTAACCCTTGCACTAGGTCTTTACACAGATGTGATTCTTATAACTGCTTTTACACGGGCATAAACCCACGTATTTTCTACTGCAAGTACGATAAGTACATTTTCCTTTCCACTCATTCTCTTTTATAGCAGGAAGTTTGTTATTCTCTTGTTAGTGTTACAGGGATGCTCTAATAAGTAAGAACTGCACAAGTAAGAACGAAATGGAATGGGAATATCACATTCGAAATAACTTAATAGGCATACTTCGAATGTGATCAACTAACCGATTCGCAACGCCAATTCGTGTTCGAGCAAAGGTACAGGAAAGAAGAAGATGACATCCGACTTCCTTCTTCTTGACTAAACCGCCGTCGAGGTAAGACGTGAGAGTAAGGAAAATTATCCGCTAGGATCTCACGATATAGGGGCCGAATCCGAGGTGGTTGCGCTAGGGACTCGTCGGTTCCGTCTGTGGACAATCGCCGATCGTCCTGCAGGTATTCTACTTTTAATGTTTAGCTGCTAGGCTCTCTAATGTCATAAGTGAATTAATAAACAGAAGTCAAGTTATAATGCCAACCGACATTAGGGCTCCGTTTTAATGAGTGGAGAAATAAAATTCACCAAGATAAGGTCGCCTGCAATAGTCGTTGAAGTTACCCCGGCATCATTCTATTAAAGATACATTTTTCCAATTTACAATTTTTCGACTTATGGAGTTCAACTCCTTGTTTCAATATGACGTTAGGTGTTATGTAACTGCAAGGTAAGGATTTACATGCGTAAATCCACAAGTCTTAAATTTGATTTATGAACCTCGTGATTCAATTCTTGGCTTTCTGAATGTTATGTGGTCAACCTGACTATTTTCACGGACGGCCTTAAGTTATTTGGCTTCAATCAGCTATCAAATATTCATGCTTTGTGGAGCCACTGTATCTAGACTGGCGTCCATTTTCTATATTCTAGTGCAAACTATTGCCTATAATTGTTAGCCTACATTAAAATCGCTTTACTTCACTTTGCTTCTCATTTCTTGTGTTTCTCTAACGGACCAAACGACAGCGCGATATCTCGTCTCTAGTTAATGAAATGTAAAATGCGTATCAACTGAGTTTGTCGCGAATGCCAGTGTTCACGCTAGAAAGTACGTTATGAAATAAAATAAAATTAATGAATTTTTTTCCCTTTTCTCTAATAATCCAAGCAGCGATTTAATGATTGTAATTATTATAAAAACTCTAATTAATTTCATTATAACTGGTCATAATAATTTTATTCATCAATTGCATTATCTAAAATACGTGGAGACTGAACAAACGGAAAATAAAAAATGTAAATAAAAACCGAGTTACAACATTATAGTCGCGCAAGGTTGAACATTGAATATTCTACACCGCTTCACGAGAAACGTACTTTTCCTAATAAACTTTATAGGTTAAGGTTCTGGAAAATATAAAGCTATACGATCCAAAGTCACAGTACATTTACATGTTAAGTCGATATTTCCTCTTCGAATTGTCCATCTAAAATACTAAAAATTGGACATTGTGGCCGTGTGAAACACATTTCTCGTAAGACCGTTCATCCGGAAGAGGAATCAAAAAATGGAAACACTCCATCGAAATACTCCACATTTATTTACTATGCCCAAACAAAATTCTTCACCTATTTAGGTCCATAAGTACTTATATTAAAAATGGAATACTTTTTTCCCTTAACGACATTTTTGCACCAGGTCGTCCTATTGAAACTGGGTCGCGACCAATGTAACAATTTTCAATAGCATTTATCGTTGGATTAAAACGAGTCAATGTGTCAACCTTTACCAAAATGTTTTCAAACTTGCGACCTGCAAACTAACGCATTATGCAAAATAACACATTGACAATAAATAAATAAATAAATAAATAAAAGCAAATGAATTCCTTTATGCGAATTTAGCTTCTTCTTCAACAAACTTAATTGTTTTTATTTTTTCGCTCAAACGGCTTTGCTTTAAATTATTCGCATGTGTGATTATGATTCATGTAAACATTTTTTTAATTTTTTTTTTTTTTTTTTTTGCTCCAGTTGTGATAAGCCAGGAAGACGTATTAAACGCTTACGCAAAGTATATGTGTTCTAAATCACTTTAAAGTTCAGTCGAAGTCGGTACAGCTAGCTCGTGTATATTTCGTTCATTCAACACTCTTGCTACGACGAGAATTAAAATAGAAAGCTTAACGGGGAACATCGCTGCATATTGTTTATTACCTGTTTCCTCGAGTTTCCAATTCCTCCTGAAACTCTCCAAGACGACTACATGTCGAAGGCATACCATTTACCATCTTTTATCTATTGATTTCTAGCTTGTCGAACACACCAACAGAAAGACGGAGCAAACCCGATAACCCCTTGTAACCAAAAAATTTTTGAAGAAACGAAGAATGCAGAAAAATATTTTAAGACGGAAGGGCATTTTTATGGTCATAGGATAGCACGCTAATGATGAAGCTTATAAAAAAATTAATTATAAGAAAACAACCTGTTCGCAAGTGTTCTATTTTTTCCGTTTCAAAGCCTTAAACAAGTTTTTCTCAAAGCACGATGTTTTTAAAACTACCTAAGATTCAAGCTCAACAATTTTCAATCCATTCGTTCGTAATAATTCCCCTCAAGGCTGAACATCGAAAGCGAAAGTGGGCTTGAGACGCTTACAACTAAACCCAAACTGACTACTCGATTAAAAACGTCCTGTGAGTGCTTAGCTTATATTAAAATATTATTGCGAAAATCGCAGATTTGATGACATGAGTTCAATTAGTGCGACTTCACTTACCGTCGCAGTCGGCGAAGATAGTAACAAATACAAATACAAGGCATCACTATAAAGACGAAGATGAAATTGTGAGATGAATCGGTGAGTGGCTCCTCTTGAGGGGACATATAAGGCGAGCATTTGTGGAAGTCAATGACAATGGAATCGAGAGAGTCGAAGCATGATATTCGAACACATAAGAAGACAAGAAACACCGAAACGTTGCAAACATAAGTTCTTGTAAATAATGCATTTACAAATAGATCTTCGAAAAATCTACGCCATTCTCAACATCGTAGTGCAGAGGAACGGTGAAAACATAAAATAACATAACGGTATCCCACGGAGCAATATAAGGAGATGTTAATCAGCCCACATGCTAGCGTCTCGTAACACGCGAAGGGGTTTACCATTAGACCAATAGGTGGCAACTTTCGAGATGTTTCCATGGACTCTGACAAGAACAAAATGTAGGACAAAAACTATTGAAAATGCGTTGATGCTAATCATTTCTACGATCATCTCCTATGCAAAGTCTTGCATAAAGCCCTATGTTTTGAGAAGTCCTTGCGACATTGCGCAGAACACTTAATGCTCGGACTTGCCCTGATGTAATGCCTTACTTTATTTTTCCTTTTTAAGTCTTGCACAATGAAGGGTATTTTACCATTGGTTTTGTTAATCCCAGAAACGAATAGATGGCGTACCTGGCCATTCAAATAACATCAACGAAATGTATATTAATCAGCAGCATATGGGAAAAATTATAAAACATTGAGATAGAGAGACGATTTTGGTTTCTTGTTCCAATTGTACCGGTCACATTTGGAATGGCGGTTGGTAATTGTTCGGGTTGGAAACGTCACCATCCGTAATAAGCAGAAACTTGAAATGTCATTAAGTTTGTAATACTAACTTATTGCCTAAGAGGGTAAATGCTCTGCTTGCAGCGACGCTTTTCACAAATTAATGTGTTCGAAAGTCGTCTGGAAACGAATATAACTCTCTTGCTTGCTATTTTTTAAACTTATATATATGCTTATGTATATATATGCTTTGTCATTAATTAAACCACAGCTCGCACGGCTTACATTGATCACAAATCCGTGTGAAATTAATCGCAGCATTCAGAAAAATAAAACAAATAAGTTTGAAATAAGCGAAAAAATTCCACTAAATAAAACTTTGCTCAAATTCTGACACATTTAGTAATACATTAAAAATTAATAAATGAAACGTATTATGCATAAAAACATTTAAAAGCCCGATGCAAAAAACAACACACAGACTACCACATTTAGTTTTGAATAAAGGAATGCGAACTAGAAGAAGAAGAACAGTGCAGTGATATTAAAAGCAGACGGTTACACACATTGCGAAAAACAGTCAGAGCTAATAGCAAGCGAGAGTGCTATGTGTAATGTCTGCTCTAGGGCAAGTCTCTGATAGCCATCATCGCACATCATCGCACATGGAATCAGAAAACCAGAACGAAGAAATACTACAAAATGTATACGTTCTTGGTTAGTATTAAATTCTAAATCGATGTCTGCGATGTCGTTCGTCGGTCCGTGCTTTGTCTGTGCGGGCCTGCGAAAAATTGCTGCAGTTCCTTGCCTTTGATTGTCAAAATGGAGGCATTGACTTCAAATTTAACAAAAGGTTTAAAGTCTCTCGCATCCCAGTTGGCGTTGATTTTTTGTTTTGTTTTTTTCTTTGAGTTTATTATTTTTATCATAGTATTATGTATAACATAGACCGAGACAAACACTGGTTCATAACAATAATCCCATAATAAATGCTTTACGCCTTAATCGAGTTGTCTGCAATTTTTTGTTCAGCACATCATATTTTCTAGTTTTGGACAGATGAGGAATAAACGCAAATACATTTTCAAAAATCTTTATTACGTAATACGAAGTATATCAGAGACAGGACTCTACTCTATTACCATAAATAACTTGTGCGTGTTTTCATTTATTAATAATTTTTATTTGAATTTACAATCTTTTGACGGAACACTCGCATCAAATCTGCCGATGTATCGGCATTTGAATCGCAATCAATTGCTTTAGCATTGGCTTTTGCGAGACTGTGCGAAACTTCTGCGGTTGCAATTCTTTTTTCATTTTGTATTTTTTTTTTTTTTTTTTTTTCATTTTAAATACAGAAACTGGCTTCCGTTGGGACGAAAACTGTTATCACTGTGTGTACGCTATGAGGGGATGTGACGCCGTTCAGCTTATTACTCTTTCTACGTAGGGTAGAGCTAAGAATATTGTTTCTCGTTAAATATGCTATAAAATGATCCATTTTGACGCTATTTAAGTGGTTGTATAACTCTTTATTAAGATCATATAATTTGTGTTATGGCCTTGTTTTGATTGGTAGGAAGACTCTGAAGGCTCTTAAACATAAACGGCGGTCATATATTCAATCAGATGTGGTAATGAACCTGATTGCAATATTGTTTTAACTATAGGTTTAATGAATTTCGAATGCAATAATGATAGGGGCAGAGAAATGCCTGTCCTGGAGGCCTAAGTGCCGTCTTCAATGCACATTAATGTGAACATTAGCAGGCAAATACACGATAAAGCGAATGAAGAAAAGTTGCGGGAAATTATTCGGAGCATGCGGAAAACTCAGTCACAATACTCTAACTAACAATTAACAAACTATAGTTTATTTATAAGCAACTAATTTAACTTGTAGTTATGAGTGCCTGATAAACAATCGCTTTGCTGGCGAATTTTTAGTTGACATTATATTAACGCACTGGAGGAGGCCTTAAGGTTTTACCTGTGTTTGTTTATTTGCTACGTCACTGCTTGACAAATTAGACCTGATGTCAAACGTTTTCATAGAGTATACATGTACTCTTGATCAGTAACAAATATCTGCGCTAAACGTTGCCTTGGCCGCAAAAACGAAGCTATCGGTTTCAAATGTGACGCAACTATTAAAATTTATTGCACGCAGAGTCGTATTGAAAGTGAAGGACACCCCTACAATACCGCGTATCCGATGACTTTTTCGTCAACGGATAACACTCTTTTAGAAAGCAAAAATTATATATGTATGTATGTATTCGTCCAAAAATAGAACAAATGGCTATGCCGAGCCGATATCATGGTATGTTGGAATTCCGTTTTTTTGTTAAACCGTCTCCAATATTCCAGAGGGGACTGCAGAGAACTTATAGAATGCACACGCTTCCAAGCAGACTGAGTCCATCTGGGCATATTCTTCTGTCTGCCCGCCTTTCCGACATTTAGAGGAGAAGCATTCTTCCGGTCGCTAGAAGCTAAAATATTAGTTTTAGTTTGGCAAAAACATTACAAGTTCGTGCAGGCGGATTGACGTTGAACATTGATGGAATTTGTCCAAGTCCCACAGTTTAACTTAAATTGAGTGCATCTCTGTTTTCAAAATCGAAAATATTACGTTTCTTGCTCATCGTCCATACAGTACGGCAGATATAACGAAAACAATGTCCACGTTTATTATGTTAAGAATTCTACCTGAAAAAGCGACCACTCCCACTCAATATTACCAAGCCTGGAAATTTCACTACATCTGCTCGTCTTTGTTTCAAGAAAATATATTGTTTTCTTGTCTTTTTGTTAACTTCTACTACATAAAGGTTGCGGTCACAAAAGCTTGGGTCACAGCCGCATACGATTTTCTTACTTACTACACTCTACGCTACTTGTTGTACAATGATATTCTTTTATTATACCGCTCGATTGAGAAACACTTTCTGAATCTTTTTAAGCTCGTCTGCCCGTCTGTCCGGCCAGTTTTCTTGTTGTACAGGCCGCAAATTTTGACATGTTCTGATGCAATTTTGTACACTGCCTTTTCTTTTCTTAATATGGACCAATCATTCACGTGATGCCTCCTATTCGCATAGTACGGCGACTGTCGGAATGAAGTTGGGAAAAGAGAAGGAAGGAAATGGGGTCCGCAGCGTGGAGGGTGTGTGTCCAATCGATAAGCGTTACGCCTGCACTGATGGAGCTATACCTACGACCAAGGCAAACTCTTCCGCATTGAGATTTAACACCGCGAACACAGCCTTGGTAGTCGGAATTCTTACCTACTCGGCTGCTGATGTGGACACAATACCACTTAGTTGACCCAAGGACGAACGGTGTTGAAAATGGTTCGGATCGAACCCCCTTTTCGTCCGCTTCGCATAGCCCATCTTATTTTGAAAAGTGATTACATCAATAACTATAGCGTGGTGTGGGCTACTTAACGGTGGACCATGACATATATAATGCTTTAGTTGTTTTTTATTACAAAAATAGTATCGATTGGAAGTACATACTATCCCTTACAGGTGGCAAAGCACACTTTTTTCCATTGCTTTTATGTTTGTATGTTTGTAATGAAAGTCTGAGATGGTTTTTGTAAATATTATGTGTACACCAAATTTCAAATTAAAGTCTGCTGTGAGCTGTACGACATTACTTTTGTTTGCTTTGTTTAAGACGTTTTCGGCTTAGTTGTGCCGATCAACGACAAGCAGAGCTGAGTTAACGCATTGCTTTGCGCTACGCAAAAGTGTATAGGGTTTGTATGGTCTCTAAAACAAGCACATACGAACTCATCTGGAGTATGTCCGTACATCGTATGTACGGATATAAAAATTTCACCGACTATTTTATCGCGAACTTGTTGGTTAATTGATTTGCTCCACTTTTTGATCGAAATAATGCCGAGGCTGGATAAATTGTTTCAACATCAAAGTTTGCATTGTAAACGCAACGCTTATGAGTGCATTTGAAATTTTTATATTTATATTGTGTATGCAAACGCAATAAAAACGAAAATAAACTTTATTTAACGAGCCTCAAACATTGTAAGTCCGCTTGTGGCACGTTTCAATTGAAAATTGGCACAAAAACTTGATGATGAATATTTTATTCAGTCAAGCCATAGGTTATGGCAATAAAGTCATTTTTCAAAGTTTCAAATTAATTTTTACTTTGTATCGCTCGTACTGCAACAAGACTAACTGCTTTTTTTTTTTGTCTTTGTTTCTTTATTGATTTATTTGTCTCCTCCTCTGCACCTTAGTAAGTGAAGCTTCGTTCATTACCTTCCGCTTCGAATGATTTGAATTTTTGAAAACAAAGTGTGTGGCAAAAAAGAATACAGCAAACACTTTTTAACAAGATTTTATACACACATTAGGACTTTGTATGTACTATATAGTATAGCTCTACGAAAGGTAACATTTATGCACCGCAAACAAGACTTTATTTGAATGTAGGACGTGACAGAATGCCGTTTCACTATATTCGTAGGTATGACAATGCGAAGGCGCATTTTTTGTTTTTATTACAAATTGATTTATTATCGCTCGTCGCTCGTAGCTCGTCGCTCGTCGTTCTTATTGTTACCGTTACGTTAACAGCAATGCCATATCTTAGTGTCATTGAAAGGAATGTGTGCGAATATTTACATATGTGTTAAGGTATGTGCCTACAGACACGTGAATGTGTTCTCGATAGTTAAAACTCTCAATGATTCCAATCAATTGCGTAACACTTCTTTCGTTTCGTGCTTGCGGCGCTCCTTTCCACGCTTATCAGACAATCGAGTAAGATGATGATGGCCTCTGCAATATTTAATGAAAAATGCAAAGTGAATGAGAATGTATGAGAAAAGAAAACAAATTGATTTAATTTGACTTGAGTTCGACAAACGATTTCATATCCTACAATCAAACTCGATTCAAGGACAAATTGCTTAGAATCGTTATACGAAAAGTTCGAAATAGGGCGGTGTAGAAATTTTAGAAATAATGTAAACAAGAGAATAAAAGAAAAAATATATTTAAGTACGTGAATATGCCATAAGCTTGCAAAATATCTCTCCCACTGCTTTCCTTCTTTTAAGGTGACCATCGCTTTATATCATTTTACTTACACCACTTCTAACGAAATGATTCCAAAAAATTCCTATTAATTGCTTTGAATTTTTCACACGGTCAAGTGCTCAAGTAGTTCTGCTCACATGAGAAAATTGTCATTCAATCAATTGTCAGTGAATACTCCTGCGATATCCCCATGCAACTGTTGACCTAGCTTTTAGCGGAGTTAAGTCCAAGCATGCAGATGTTCGCCACCATTCACATACTCCTTTGTACGCACTTAAAATAAGGTTCCACACGGCTTTACATGTTCATCATTTAAACTTTTCGAATACATCACTTAAGGCATTAAAAAAAAACATGCAGACGTGTGGACGTCTCTAAAACTGTAAGATTAAGTGCTTGCCATCTCAGGACACAAAATATTTATTAACTAAACCGATGTTGTTTCAGGAACTTTGTTAAGTTAACGGAGTGAGTGAGTGACGCACTACCGATTTGTAAGAAAACTGTCACACATATATTATGCTCATCAGGTTAAGTTTGCGAGCAAAAATTACAAACGAATCCATCTGCCTGCAACTTGCGGGACACATTACATGTTTCCTTTGCTTTCGATTATCCTACGAAAACTTTCTTTAAGGCCTAAAAATAGATCTTATATTTTCTTCTTCTTGGTACAAATACTCTCCTCGACCAACTGAAAGGTCATGGTGAAACGATAGGTCACAAAATATGTTACTGTTCCTCAGCTTGGTCCTTGTCTGTCCATCCATCCTGTAATGCGCGTTATGTAAGGGGGCTTTAGAGAAAATGTACAAAAGCCAAAAACTCACCGCGCGCAAGGAACTATCTCGCACACAATTCACTGCCTTTCGATTTCTTCTTTTCTTGTACGTCCAATACATACACATGAACACACAGTCGTATAGCAATATAATATAAAGTAACGGCGGTTGACAAGTAAAACTTGCTAATAAAACTTTGCCAACAAACTCCTAAAGCCTTGATGAGTTTTAATCGTCAATCGACGAAATGTAACAAGTTGCGTTGGTGGTGGTGGTGAAGCAGATGGCGGAGACAATCGCGATGTCAGATTCCAATAAGTTCGATTCTAATGGGTACGGGTCCATCCTAAAAGACTCAAACAAGCAGGCGATGTTCACTTTTGTCGTATTTTCTCAAAAATTAAAGATTCTCCTACGTATGCTCCTACAAACGTATAAGTACGTACGTACAGTGCTAACATACCCAAAAGTATGCTGCACAAAAATCAGTAAAAACGTTCATTTCAGTTTTCTTCACGCTCTTGCTTTCGACCTGTTTATGTGTCAGTGTTTTCAGATGTCAACACAATATTCGACTTTATTAAAGCGACTAGACTAGCCATCCAGGCCAACTTTTAAAAAAGAAAAGAAAAGACGATCGCATTGGCTGGTGGTGCTCGGTCATCCTACTTTCACTCTTAGAATTTATTTTCTTAGTTTAAATAAATTATAATAATAAAAGCATCACAACGACAGAGGGAAGCCACTGTAAATTTGTCAGAAATTTCTTGTTTTCAGTTTCAGTTCAGTTCACCAGCATCGGTTACACTGCTGGCCACAGAGCTTCTTAATTTAAAGATGCCTCACGACAATTGCTCCGGTGCTGCCATTTTTAATGCACAAACAAAACAAACAACACGAACAAATGTAATTTTGTTGTTGGATAGTAATAACAGTAATAATAGTAATAATAATCTTTGAATGTCAGTACATTGTCACTACTTCTTTTCATCCCAAAAATTTGTCGAAAAAACCGCTTTCCTTTAAGCGGTTACAGTGGCTTCCTCCCTTAGAAAACAAGCGCTTGAAAGCATTCGTTTACCCATTTATTTATGGTTTTGCCCTCTCTGCGATATCCTTTGCCTACGGAGAGATTCTTATTCTTCAACATAATATGTATGTATGTGTGTATACGGTGAGCTGAGTTCATATTCAGTGCATAAATGTAAATGTTATACAGTAGTCCCCCCTACAACGCGGCAGATTGGTTCTGCGGAACCAAGGAAACCTCTTTTACGATCTCGTATAACGCGTTATGTATAAACGATTCATCACATTTAACTTTTCTCGCTGCAGTGGGTTTAAATCGAATATGAAGAAAAAACTATGTTATGAAAGAAATATTTACGTTTCGTATAAGTCACAATATAAAAAAATATAATTTGGGCGATACCCGCGTTATACGGGGGAAAACACGTATTATGCGAGGGCCGTGAAATCGCGTAATATGAAAACGCGTTATAGGACGGATTACTGTATTTCGAATTTGCCCGTACAGGTTTTTCCACTCATAATGTAAAATCTAAAATAGTCAGAGCTTCTCTTCAATCAAAAAACTTGGCACTAGGAAGACCGAAAAACACGTGAATGTTGTAAAATTCGAAAATTCGAAAATCAGGAATGTTTCATTAGATTGTTTGCAACTAAGCAACCTGTCACTCTAGGAACAAGAGAACAACTTAGCGAGCTTACCAACTTCTTACGTGAAAACGGAATTGAGAAAAAAATATATGGATCCACGGAAATTTAAAATTTTTCAATTATAAATATTTTTTAAAGAATTCTGTTTGGGGAGAAGAAAGCAACGACAACAACAAGTGGAAAATACGGCAACACAAAGCGAAAATCACCCGCAATGCAAGAATAACGCGAAATGAAACGGCGCAGAAAGGGGTAATGGTGCATTTTGCAAGGGATCCGAATATATTCGTTTCTTTCACCTTTTCAACTTCAACGAACTCTTTCCAAAACTCAAACTTCATTGAATTTGGACTTTTTGCATGCGGGAGACTTTTTGCTTGGATTTGCTGCATGCACATGTCGTTTAGTCGAGGCGCTATAGTAAACGGGAGAAATACAGTATGCTTGAACCCAGTGAGTCCATTAATAAATCGTTTAACCACTAACAGAAATATTGCAGAAATATTCCGTCTCATGTGTATGCAAAATAATATACGTCTCTATGAAGTAATAAATGTGTAGCTTGGGGTGTCAAAAAAAAAAAAAACGATTTCCTACACATCTAGATCTTAAACGCCCCAAGCTTTCATGTAGCATCACACAAAAGTGGGCAGCATAAAGCCTATTTTGGCATTGAGTCATTTGTCCTTGAAAATGATCAAAAAACGGCTACTAAAGTGAACGGTTACCGTAATTAACACATGACGAGATTAGTTGAGTTCAATGTAAGCGGCCTTTGGCTTCAGCAAAACGATGGGAGATAAAACAAAAGCTGTGGAAGGATGAACTTGCTGTGATTCAAGTCTGAAATCTGATTGCAAACCTTCAAAATACTTCTTGGGGTTGGTACAGAAAAACCCTTCAGTGGGCCACGACTCGCCATCGAGAACTCTACACTACTTCGCTTAATACACTCATTTATATGACGACTTTTCATAATTAAACGCTATATGGAAGGCATTTAATAAAGTGGTCCGACCCCTAGCATTCTCTCGCCCTTCCACCAAAACACTCTGACGTCATTGCGATATCTAGCTTAACCACAAAAAAAAAACACAAATGTTTATGAATCGATCGGTATAGCAAAAGTTGGGCTTCCCTCAACTCCTTGTGGACAAATTTAATGCTCCCGTCTATCACAAGGGTGGGGGCAAATAACCCACAAGCAATCCACTTACTTAACTTAAAAAACCAACAATCGTTGAGAAAATTAAACCTTACACATATAGTGATGCAGACCTGCAGAGTAAGTTGAAAACTTCATATCTCTTCACTTAGTGTTTTTTTTTTTTTTTTAATTTTAATTTTACCAAAACTATTGTATCGTTCCCGAAGGCAACTCGAATTGTTGGCAGTTTCTTTCTTTATCCGCGACAATTTTCCTTGGGGACGCGATATCTGAGTACAACTTTATTTCGGCGGGTGATGCGAATTACGATTATTTGCCTAAAAGATGAGGTAATAAAAACACACGGGAAGAATTGCTTTCGGACGGAAACAAAGTAAGACTGACGATTAGTGCAACGATGCATGTACTGACAAATTTATGCAAAAAAAGTTGTGGTTCTTTTGTGATGTAAAACTACGTCAATATGCAAAATCGGTCCTACACAGGTTCACTAACGCCAAATTATTTTCATATCTTCTTAGTCGTTTCGAGTAATTGTAGCGCTCGTTCAATAATTACGTAATCGCAACAATTTGACGTTTTTACGTGTATTATGATCTCTTGCCAGAGATCGTCCAAATCACGATCGCTTACACAAGATCAGACCTATAATAGATCATCAAAATGAAACATTTCCATCTACTAACATAGGCCAACGCATGTCCAAACACGAACAAATGTGTTCAACAAAAATAGCTCGTTTCCTGAGACAATATTTGCTAAATAAGGCCCACAAACAGGTCCGCAAGATATTTTTTTTATGTAATCTCATGGCATACGTATACAGTTTCGAAGTATATTCCGAACAAGAAAACAAAAGAAATAGACGGGCAGATGAGCTAGACTTGGAAATCACTAACAATGATACCAAGAATGAGGAATCATTGCGTCGGAGGTATACAACGGAATAGATTGCCTGATTGCAGTCTCGAGGACAAGACGATGATTTCTGGGGAAACTTATGAGGAAAGATTTTGGTATTGACTTTTCAGCCACTTTGTACAAAAGCAACAACGTTGTCACTTTGTTGTCTGCTTGTGTTGCTTCGCATACAATATTTGTCTCTTGTCCAAAATAGTACAAGAGCATAGTACGCACATGGGAGAAGTGGACTTGATGGATAGCTACTTAGGTCGCTACTGTCTAAAAGTCAACGGCCGCTAATGTTACCTTCCCCTACCTATTCTATCATCTATTGGATCGTGCCGCAATAAATTCGTGGATACTTATGGAAAAAAAACTGCACTGCACAGGGCACCCCAAGCAAAACACTACAATATCTTCGTTAGTTCCCCAATGATTTGGCCGATGCTCTTTGTATCGGCCTAATAAAGGTTCATTAGAGCAAAGTTTAGGGGCGAAAGTACCTTGAGGGTCATTTCATCCCTAGAGCGTCAACTTGGCTATCTATGGATGTGCGAAAAGATGGCGGTGGTCACTGATCTATACTTCCAAACCGATGACAAAAATTCTTGAAGGGGTTTTTCTTCTTCATGCATTTAAGGATTAAGTCCAGTTATCAGAAAAAGTACTCAAAAATGCATGCCTTTGACTGCAGGCTTGCTGAAGAAACTTGAATCCATGGATGATAAAATTTTTTTTTTTTTATATATACAATTGGTATAGAACCCATTCACACTATCAATAAAAAAAGTTTTGGAGATCCACTTAGGGAATCATAGGCACTGGCACTGTTTCTAAGAAGTCTTCTTATGATTTACATTTTAATTGCAATCCTCGAAGCTAGAAGTGATCACAAATATATACAAGTGACTTAAATTTACTTAAATTATGGGCGTGTCAGTTGACCGATCATATCATTTTTATGCAGAATATTAAGATGAAATTATAAAAGCAATATTTGTCCTTTTCAAAGTTGATTGAGTTTGTCCGTCTTAGTCACGACTGTAACGTGTCACTTCAACACCACTCTTCTTGCGTGATGCAAATAAAGCGAATATGTGAAAATGTGATTAAATATTCGGATAACAAGAGCACTTCGTTAAATGGCTTACATGTGAGTATTTTATACTCGGAATGAGGAGATGAGTAATCTTTGCTACCCCAGTGTATCCGTAAATGATCGAAAATAAAGCAAAGTATTTTTCCATGACCGACTGTAGACGGCATACGTGTCCATAATGAAACGAAAGACAGGTAAGCGCTCGACTTCGAAAGCAAACTATATGTGCGTGCGTATGTATGCCTTTTTATATATACAGTGCTTATGTATATGCATATGGTGAGCACGTTTGTCTACACCACAAAACAAGTTTCCAAAACAATCCATTCCTTTAATCCATTATTAAGAATTTTCGGTTCAATTACAATAAAAGTGCAACTGAAGAGTGCATACGCTCTTGCTGTTCATTCTTTCTCGTCTTATATATTTTCTTAAAACTTTATCGACTCTCTCCTTGCACTAGCTCACCTTGATTACATTTCCGTTCTATGTAGACACAGTGAACTTTTAAAGACCGGGCACAACCCATGCAAACGCACTTAAATGGTAAAATACGAGATCACGAATTACGTGCAATCGCACACACAGTTTGCGTGCATTACTACAGCAATGCAAATAGCTTTTCATTTTGCTGCATGCACGTGCATTCACTTTCGAAACGACGATGGCTATGTAAACAAAGCAGAACAAGATCCTGCGGTCCGTTCGTGCCACACCAAATACTTTCGCCCCAATAATGCGACACAAACTGTACGTCCTGGCCGCTTAGTGCTTAGCGGTAGCAATCAACGAGCATACGCACGCAGTGCGTTTAACGCGTTAATCTCCTTCAATGCTCTTATCTATGGAGTTCTATATCCCACATATGCGGCATGCCCAAACCTGATAACATCTCCTGCTTCATGTTCTGCTTCGCTTGCCTGCAATTTATGTCTAGTACGGGCAGATAATTACCGGAGTTTACCGGAGCATTAAACGCAATCGATCAAACATAACTCGCTATCCGCAGCAATCATTGCTAATAATATTAATAAAGCTTCATAGAGTTGTAATTAAATTTGCGTCAGTTCACTAACTGCGCGATCGTCTGCTGAGCTAAGTTGAGGCGATTTCCTCTCGCCGCGCATGCAATCACCGTGAAGATAGACCTGAAGTCTTAAGTATGTGGACTCGCCTGGTTTTACCTATCTTGCGTTCGCGTGAACGGCAAAGTCGCGTTTAAGTGGGGTAAAGAGTTTATCCAATCATGACGTGGCAGTTACAATAAGAGATAAAGCAAAAAGAATCGTGGAAAAATATTCAGCTGAGCATGAGTTACCTCAATATTTTAACCAAGAATGTGTTTGGTGGCAATCCATTTTCTTGCTTGGACTACGCCTTCTTCATCGGCGATCATTAAAGGTTTATAAACTGGTCGTGCGACGTCAAAGGCGTTTCTTCAAACATTCGATGGATTTGTCATCATCTAAATTTCGCCTTTTGAACATCACGAGGTCTTTGCAGCATTTACATATTTCGCAATGTGAACTTAAGCAGCGAAGTATTGTGAAAGGTGGTAAAGCAATGGTCAAGCATAGTATAGAGCTGCGCAATCTTTATCCTGTTGTCTATCGTGGGACCGCAGATGATAAGAATCGTTTGGATCTTTCTCGCAATATGTTGTTCTACACTTACAAAGACTTACAAACAACTACAAAGACATCCGTTAAGCGCTGACCGCAGTGAACCTGTTTGTAGCGTGCGTCACACAAAATATTTTTTTATGCGTTACACTACATGGCATATTAAGTTGGTGCAATGGTTGTAACACACAGAAGGACTTGTGGTAGACCCACCTTTGATGGTGATAAGCTTGTCTGTCCGTCTGTCCGTTTGATGTCTTTTGTAGCGTACATACAAGCGCTTAGGTTTGCATAACTTGACATTCTCTTTAGTGTGGGAATATTTATGAAACATGATTTGGTCAATTCGTATTTATGTATGTAGCATAAGTTTGAACTTGTGACACTAAAACGATAAAATCAACAAATAAAAAAAAGAGCCTGAATCTTTATGTGGTGAAAAGGCCCAATTTGCAATACTTCTCGATGGAAATTCGTTCATAATAACAATTTGAAATAAAAATTAGTTTTAGCGAATTTGACCCAAATAGCTCTCTTTTTTGGATCCCAATCTATGTAAGCATTTTAATGAAAACTAAGACTTTTTATACCCGCCACTGAGGCGTTTTGTTTCGTATTTTTTCATAGTGTATGCAACACCCGAGAGGAAGCTTGAAAATGGGCCAAATCGATTTTGATTTAGGATGAAAATTGGTCTTAATCAAATCAACCATAGAGATTTTGGATCATCCCGATCTAATTTTTAAACCGCGGGGCTCTCATGCAAGCAAACCCTTTTGTGGTGACAAAGAGAAATTTGTGTTTTTTTATGGCCAAAGCAGCTGGAAAATAACACACAAGTCACAGGTAAACAAACGTTACTAAATCTAGACCACTTTGACGTTTTACTATTCTCCAATATGAGTTATAATTTATATATATATATATAAAATGTAAGTGATATGATATAACTGAACGACACACGTTACATGTATTTTTTTTATGCAAATTAAATTAAATTGTGTTGTGTGTGTAATTAAGTGAAGTGGTTAGCATACATAAAGGTCGATCGTGCCCGACTGTAGCGTTCTTACTTGTTTATATCAATTTTACTCCAGCAATGCAGTGTAAGACTGCCTGATGACAATGACTTTACAAAAGAGTTTATCGTCCATCCACACCACTTTGTAGGATTAATTATCTCTACAATGCAATTGCCTTTTAATTCATCGATATAAGAAAATACCTTTAAGGGTACCAGCCTTCAAAAGAAGAGCAATTTTTTCTTCATAGTATCGTGAACAGTCAACGGTGATTTGTATAAATATTGAAGTTTTGACTTTTACTGATTCTGCTTTCAAAAATTGAATTTTCTCACTATTTACTTTTTCACTTTTCTAATTCAATGCTTTTTTAAATTCAATTTATTATTATTTTTTTTTTTTTTCATTCATTGAAAACTAAATAATGACATTTAAACGTAATTGCTCCTGTACATACGACAGCGACATCTAGACGTCAATATATAAACATTTATATGAACACATTTAGCTAAGTCTTCTACCAAAGTTTTCTCCGCTTACAGTTTGAAATATTTACTTACTTCATAAACAAAAGAGTTTATTTTTTAAAAACGATTGAAATTTTAGTTCTCAATTTGCGACTGTTTTTCTTATTTATTACAAGCAACTCAGTGATCTCTCCACTCTCCGCATGGAGTATCTTATAGGGTGAATATAATTCTTTAAAAGCTATATAGAAAAGCTATCTAAGCTGAGCTTTAAATTCAACAGGGTGTTACAATGAGAAAATGCTCAACGCCGATTGAACCACGTCTAGGCGGGAGTCATACATTTTGTAGATAACTTTGTTTGTTTTTCATTAATTTAATTTATATATAATTAATATATAAATTTATATAATTTTTCTTTTCTTTTTGTACGCAGAGCGTACCTCGAACGTGCGGAACAATTTTGCCGTGACCGCTACGAAGAGTTAAGGCAGCAATCGTAACAAGCAACAAAATCAAGGGCCAGAGAAGCCATCGCAAGTACTTTAGCCACACCACCCATTGCAAGCACAGCAAGTACATTAGCCACGTCAGCCAACGTTCAGCAACGTAGCCAAGCTCAGGCCCACAATATTGTACAAGTTCAACGGAACTCTTTCTCTCTATACATTCTACAAGTGTTTCTTCTTTCCAAACAACGGTGGGATATTAAACTTTTTATATTGCTTACTAAACTATTATTAACTTGTTATGCTTACACTCTACTTACAATGAAACGAATTATAATTTGAAATGAAATGTAAATGAAACACGTAGAGCCGAAGTTAAGAATGGAAATTCAAACGCTTTTTACACCAACCACTGCCGTCGTTCTGGTGCAGGGTGTGTTAGTCAACCTACGTTGTAAAGGGTACTAAGTCCGACCTGTTTGTCTGCTTGCTTTTTGGGAAGAGAACAAACTTAACGGTTTAACGGTAACCGAACATCTTATTCTTTTGCCCTTTTTTATACCCACCCACCCACTGTAACATGGGCGTATACTCATTTTGTTTCGTTCCATAATATAGGTAACACCCGAAAGGAAGCTTCAGCGATCCTATAAAGTATACATATTCTTGATCAGCGTAAAATTCTGAGTTGATTTAGCCATATCCGTCCGTCTGTGTGTATTTGTGTCCATGTGGTGTGTGCGTAGTTGGCACTCTCCTGGTCGCAAAAACGAAGATATCGACTTCAAATTTGGTAGAAACATTGGAAACTCTTGCATACAGGTTGGTATTGAAATCGGGGCCAAATAGGTTAGAGCGCACGATGGAAGGTAAACTGAGCGCAACTCATTTTTTCAACAAAAATTTTTGGATTTTTTCTCGTTACTCGGAAATTATAAAAATTAGAAGGGTGAAATTTTCCACATTTACTTTACGAAATATTCTACTCCTTACTTGCGAAAATTGAAAACATCCGCCATGCCCACACAAAGTTACAAGTGATTAAATTCAGTTTTTATACCCACTACTGCATTTTCACTTTTTTAAGGTTATGTCTATTTATCGTGTCGTAAGGCAATCAAGACCGAATGTTTAAAAGTATTTTTAACGAAGATATGTTATCTGCCTAAACACGGGTTAATTCTGAAACGATATCGTACCGCGATGAATATTTTCTTAATAATACCAGCGATATGGGTATCAAATAAGAGAACTTTAAGAGTGCAATGCGAAAAACATAGTGGTGGCTATGCGAGAATCGACCCGCGCCGAGCATAACTCTCTTGCTTCGTTTTATTTCCTATAATAAGTACATAAATAAATAATGTTACAAGAAATGTTGTTATTACTACGAAAGGCGGGCTGTATGAGGGCTACATCGTTAATATTTGAATTGTTATTTTTGTTATAAGTTGTATTGAAGTTTCACTTTTATAAGAAATGGAAGGAAGAAGTTGTATTGAATAGAAGCAAGAAGATTATATGTAGGAAGAGAGCAAAAAGCAAATTGCATTAATATCTGTATTTATATTTCTTAATTTTTGTGAAAAGAAAGTGTTTTGTAGTGATGCGTATTTAACTGAATAAAGCTTGCGATTCAAGAACAGTGCAAACTTCAACAAAAAGCGGCACATTTTTAAAGCATCGTCCATACGATCTTTGTTAATGGATATGCGACTAACCCTTAGGTTGGATTTGTTGACTTCTGCCGAAATTTCGGGCATACATAGGTCGGACGATGCGAACGCTAAAGAAGCGCAACAAGTACAAGATATCATAAAAAGTCTGGAGGACATGAGCAACAATGTAGTCAGGAGTAATTGCCGTTTATGCGGTATCTCTTCGATACCTGCTCCTATATTTCTTACTACTATACGAACTATGTGGCATGCTACAAAAATGTTTTCCCCATTTTAATGTTCAGCAAGAAGACCCGTTACCTAAAATATTGTTAGCCAAATGTCTAAAAAATTTGCAGTTATTCGGTAGCTTTGTAGATAAAGTAAGAGACGCTCAAGAAGAATTGCAAAGAAAATATCGCAGACGCATGGTGGAAAAGGCAATTAAAATTAAGCAAGAACCAGCGGTAAGAGTCAAACAGGAAGGAAACTGGCTTTGAGCAATCACAAGATTTTCCCACAAACAATGAGCAGCGTAATGGTACACGAGGTTATATTGTTAATAATGCAAATAATGCAAAATGATTGCGTTTTTCAGGTATTAGAATTTGTAGATGATGATTTCTACACTGGACCGGAGGCAACTGTGGTCTTCTTGGGCCCAAGAGAATGCTTAAAAAAGGTCGAATCGAGTGCGCACTCGATGTCGGCAGCCGCCCCCAGAAATGAATGCCGCTCTATTAAAACTACGTACTATGATGACGTCGGAACCTATGTGCGGACAGCTTGAATCCCGTTTTTGCAGAACGATTGGGAAATGAATTTCGTGAGTTCGATAAATCAGCTGAAGAATTGCAGATAACGTTGTCACTTTAAACTTTCGATTATGCGATCCTAAACGTAAACTATGCTATGTCCTCTGGGATTTGGTGATCGACTCGTCACAGAGTTAGCAAATGTCTGCTTGATATGTGAAGAGTTTCTGTAAAAATTTTCTGTTATTGCGATATCGCAGGGAATAGCGGAAAAACTTTCATTGCTATCTTGATCATCGTTCAAAACAATATGTCTTAAGGGGAAAAAAATTCGATAAATATTCTTAGTTACAGGCAAATAAAAAATTCATCTTCGCAGAAATCAGACTTAATAACAACACTACTACTATTAATGCTGCCACTGCCAATACTGGACGTTTTCAGCCGCTTTCTACCCGAATGCAAACCAAACTTCAATACCAATCCTTTATAAATTATATATACATCTTGCCTATTTTCTACAACACTAAATTCATCATCGGTTATAAATTTGAGCACATGAAAGCAGAAAAGCGCACACATGAGAGACGAAAAAACTTTTATGCTCCTCCAATTGCTTCAACATCTTACTCTAAATACTGCAAATGCTTCGGTAAGGGGATGAGAGCAGGGATGAGAGCATCTAATTAAATCAACGTTTTCTTATATATGCATATGCTATTTTTGTCTGCTTACATAGCTTTATGTAATTGCCTGCATAGATCCTGAACGTGTTAAGGAAAACTCAAGCAAGATCGGAAAATGACTTACAAATGCTGACTGATGTGGAATGTTATGTAAACTCGTTCGTTTATTTTCATCTTCGATATACTTTTGACTCACATCACGTGCATTTGGTTAGTTAGCTTAAAAAGTGGCCATTGAGCTAAAGACACCTCCAGGGAATAGCTGCGGTGCTGCCATTTTCTCATATTTTTCAAAAATAAGTTTTTCTTTTCTAATACTTTAGGGCATGCTTAATAACTGTGAGGAGCCGAAGCCGTCCTTCGTTTTGGCCTCGTGGGTTCTTTGTCTCCAAGGGGGGAGTGCTAGACTAAGTTAGGTTAAGAATTGGATTAAGTAAACTACTAGACAGACGACGGGAGATAAGGGAGCTCCAGTCGGAAACGACGTTTCAGATTGGGATATGGTAAGTTTGCCAAAAGGCAACCTTGACGGAAGTCGTAAAAGAGGTGGTTCCAAAGGGTCGGCGTCGAGGGACAGAGCCGCCCGGTGAGTAGTCAGAATCAGAGGAGAGCCGAAATGACAACGCGAATAAGGCAGAAAAGAAAAATTTACTATTAGACAATAGTAACGAGAGTACGCTCTGAACTGGCAAAGTGAATAGACGATTAATGAATTGTAAGCGAAGTAATAGAATGGATAAACAAAGTGAAAACTTCTAAAAATTCAAACTTTCAACATTTAAACATTCCAACAAAACATCAACTTCTTGTGAGTCGGAGCCTGGTCCCGCTGAGAATACCCCAGCATCAGGAAAAGGGTAAAAGTCCTCACATAACCTCACCGAAACTCTTTTTTTTAGGCTTTTACAATGCAGTATGTCCAAAAATGGCGGATAAAATTTTAAAAAGCCGCAAAATCAATTTTCCCTATATGAACGCATAGGTAGGTATAGCCGTATTACAAATCCAGTTAATTATGTTTCAAATATGATGGCGGAAAGTGTGTACGTTCAACTTGTTTGGACGCTACCCACTCGCAAATGGATTTATTTATTCGAGTGTAGACATTGATCTCCTAAGTAATCCTTGCT
This sequence comes from Glossina austeni, assembly GCA_000688735.1. NCBI lineage: Eukaryota > Metazoa > Arthropoda > Insecta > Diptera > Glossinidae > Glossina > Glossina austeni. The sequence goes on along the minus strand of KK502494.1, from coordinate 64,266 downwards.
CCTGTTCGCGGAGATCGTCTCTCATCGTCTCGCACCGTTAGCATCCAAAGACCGATTGTTCAGAGATATTATATTCGCTCGCTATGTTTGCGATTTAAACAATCTTTGTGTAGCTTCACCTATGAAGTTTGAAGCTAGATATTGCGCGCACTTCGCGAGATGAAAACACACCCAAACAAACATGTCGATAAATTATAAATTTCATTATCGATAAAGTTGAACTTGTGTTGTATATCAATAAAATATTAGGTTTCGACTTAAAGGAGTAGAAAAAAATAATTACGCAAAACCACAAACAATAAATTTAATAAACAATAATAAATTAAAGCCTTCGACTCGTGTGAGTTAGCCGATGTTACACTTCAAATGAAGATGAAGAAGATGTTTGGTAGCATAAGGGTAAAGGTGGCAGTGTGGTGGTGCTCCCAGAAAAACTGATCAGTCAGGTTACCCATTAGAACGGAAATACTTCTACTTGAACCTTCCTTAAATTTTAAACCCATAGCTTGGCCGTAGGCCTATACAAAAGCTGTTCGCACCGCATTCAAACGTTGTTTACATCTGCAATTGAGATCGAAATTTTATTATGAAATCATTTAAGGCAAATAGTTGAAACCATGCTAACAATGTACGCTTAGCTTTGGTGGGTAGAATTGCATTGCATAGCTATTTTCTTTGCTGTGAGTTATGAAATTGGGCTGGAAATTATGCTGGCTCGACTGCTACTACTGGCGTTAGCTATGGCCGGAATTCATTGAGTTGCCATCTTGCTGTTGCTGTGAAATGAATGATGAATGCATCATATTGCTGCTATTCATCATGGGGCCGGTATCTGTAACCACTTGCTAGCTGTCGTTTGATGAAGTCGGCTCTTGACGTTAGCGCGTGTATGTAAGCGCGTTCTTTGAAAACTTGTATTAAATCAATGTGAAATTAGAAGACGGAAAAATAAATACCAAAACATGTGTTTACAATTTCCACGACTAATCTGCCTGAAGGGGAAAAAAACTTAATGAATTAGTTATTAAAGTTGTCTAGAAGTGTCGTTCAGTGTATATCAAGAAATCGGTTAAAGTAAACGCATATCCATTTTATTGCTGTGAAAGTAGCACCGTGTGGGTACCGCGTGCATTTTCTTGTCAAATTTTTTGCATCATAAACAATTGTTAATATCGTTATTTTTATTAATCTTTAAATTCGCTTTTTTAATAAATTAAATAATGTTTACGATTAAGAGGGAATTTAATAAAAGGTTTCTTTTTTCCAATCGGAGACCAAATCGACTATTGCCGAAGATGATGGAATCAGTTGCCATGAATTGCAAGAAGATCTCATGTCTTCCTTTAGAGACCAAAATTGTTGATGTTGTTGTTGTTCAATGCTAAACGAACTTCCACTTAACTTAATTAATCTTTTACTTCCTTTCTAGCGGGTAATGTTCTTGTGCAGAAAGTGGTAGAAAGTGGTATGTGATGCCTGAACCTTCCTTCCTTATTCATTATGACGATCAAGCAATAAATGTTTGTGCAAACATGGTTATTATCATGAAACTGGAAAGTGTTTTGCTGATGCCTCCGAGCTCCCCGCTTTCGTTAAATTTCAAATTATACAAGACGTCGAAAAGTGCCGCCAGTTTCGCCATGGCTTGCTGCCGATGTTTTGGTATTTCAATGTTTTTTTTATTTATGCGAATACTTGTAAATTCCTTCGAATAGAATCGAAAACTAGATTTTTCACTAAAATGTGTCCACTATGATGTTATTATAGGCAGGAGAAAACATGCTTTTGAATTGCCAGAGATTTCATACGCATTAGTCTCGAGAGCTCAAACGTTCTTGTCTGTGTGTGATGCTAAATGAACGCTAATGAGAACAGAGAGAGTAGGGTTCACTTCATCTTTTTTTGAGACTTTTGGTAGATCTTCAATGGTTCTAATCGCATAATAATCTTTAATTCCAAATTAGATTTACGTTGATCGTAATATTGTACTTGGGAAAAGCAAATCAAACTCTGGAAAGTGATAGTCTTTCGAGAAAATCTCTAAAGCCCAGTTATTGGGCATTTAATAAATCTGGTTCAGTTGAATAGCTTGCGCAGGAGGTCCTGCAGGGCTTGCTATAGTTTCATAGTTTATCTCAGATGCTTAAGAAAGAAAAATTAATTTCAAAAACTCACGCCCTCTATTGGCCATGTGAATCGATTGATCTCTTTGCATATTTCTGCTGGCCAATGCGAATGCAAAAACTTTCACTTTGTGCTCTCTGCAGATTAGACAACAAGGTTTAAGGAGTTCACTCAGCTGCTTTCTCTCTGCAAGTCAGGTGTTTGCGATTTGCATTGATAGAGGATCGTAGAGTGAAGGGAGTTGCAAACAATCGCGCACCTTAGAACGACACTGCGACGGAAAACAAATTTGTAATTTCGATTATGATAAGGACTCCATATATTTTGAATGTAGAGTTAGAGTTAAAGTTTAGTTTAGTTCGTTAGTTAGTTAGTTAGTTAGTTAGTTAGTTTAAGTTATCAATTAATATATTGTTTTGAATGAAAATATGGAAAGTAAACAGAAAGGAAAACACATCTACAAACAGAATATTCTGTAGCTCATGCTCACGCGTACAATTCCCTAAGTAAGTAATGTTTTCTGGACAAACAAACGCACACACATATCATGCGCATACAAGTACGATCTTATGAACAAGAAAAAGAAGAGGCTACCACGGTATGCATATAAGGCTTAGTGTTATTCATACAAAATTAAATATATAGGTACTCGTCCGATCACCGAAACTAAAGAGCGTCGGTGGCAGTTAGTACCTAGATGGGGGGCAGCTTGGGAACGCCGCGTATAGCTGGCACTCAAACGATTTTTTTGCTTTACCTATATTAACTTTTTCACATCTTCTTTATTATTCGTAATTCCTTTCTCGACTAATTCATTTAAGCAAATAAATGGGAAAATTCAAAGAAATTCAAATAAATTTTTGAAAAAAATTCACATAACACGCTACCTGCAAAACAGGCTTCGAAATTGCATGATACGCATTGTCTTGATTTTTATTATATATAAATTTAAATTATATTATTCTATATCTTAGTTTAAAAAATGAATAAAGAAAGATTTCAATATAGCACGGTACGAATTAAGCCAGCGATATGCCAGCGATATTACGCAAGAAAATCTACAAAATAATTTTTGGATTATATATCGATCATTTCAGGTACAATGATAGCCAATGATAGATTTTTTATAATTATTTCAATAAAGCTTGGAAGGAAGTGATATGGGAAAAAAAGACATCCACGTAATATGTGCATCTGGATGGTTCTTTATTTGAGAAAAAGGAGGATTTTATTCTTCTTATTATCGCACAAAAAATGTGTTAAAAATCGTAGGAGTTCGTGTCATCATCTTCTTTAGATTGCTTGAAGATTAATTTATAAATAAGGGCAGCTACCACGCTGCCAACAAGGGGACCAATCCAATAAACCCAATGATTTTGCCAAACATCGTGAACTACGGCCGGTCCGAATGAGCGCGCAGGGTTCATGCTGGCTCCAGTTAATTTAATCTTTAAAAGAGCAAAAATTGTTGAATAAAAAAATTTGTATTTAACTCAGTATTTAAATGTACCGCACAAAGATGACCCGTAGCGATAGCCAGGCCTACGGCCAATGGGGCTGATCCCGTTATATCTTGTCGTTTTGAATCCGACACTGCTTTCACTACCAGCACTAAGATAGCTGTAATGAAGGCTTCAATCGACACCGCTTGTCCGGCACTGAGCGAGGAAAAGTTAGACACGCCTAAGCCATTGCCGCCAAGTGTGTCAGGGATAGCTAGCTGGATAGTGTGCGAAACAATATTATTTTTGAAACCCTGAGTGAGTATTGCGTTTACATACACTCAAAACCGCCGATCCAGCCATTGCTCCGACGCACTGTACTATTATGTAAAAAATAGCTTTTAGTAAAGTCATCTCTCCTACTATCAAGAAACCGACTGTAACAGCAGGATTTATGTGACATCCACTTATATGACCAACAGTCTTTGCATTGCAAGGTGAAAGAAAAGATATGATAATGGTTCACTTTATAATGTTACAATAGTGTGTGTGTGTGTGTATAATGTAACTGACCTGTGCAAGCGTTGCCACAGTTAAACCAAATGTGAATGCTATTTGAGGCACGCTGGGGGACCAGTCCGCACCACTCGTGCAACTGCCTATACCAATGATAACCAGTAAGAATGTTCCCGCAAGCTCAGCAAATAGCATTCGCCATATTTTCCTATTCTGCGTAAATTCGGAAATTCCTATAAATTTTGACATGTCTAGAAAACAAAAATTATATCAAAATTTTAGGTTATGTATGTAAATACTTATTAATGCATTCAAAGACGTATCTTAGAAGCTAAGAGAACAACTCTGATAACAAAGCCTGGGGCTCGTAATTTTATGTTCGACTGCGCTGTGTTCTTAACTTAGTGGGTCTTGTTGTTTCAAATCCCCTACTGGGAAATTGTCGAGAAAGTCCCCACGAGCGCATATAAACCCGGAGACCGAAAATGAAATGACTTCCAAGTGGTTCCAAGGCAAAATAAATGATGCTACGACGTTTACGATGGTTCGACGGCTTTATTTCAAAGTCGTTCTCTCCAACATATAATAATAGTTTGACCGTACGGAAAACTAAAATTTTTAAGTACGCCTTGGAAACGATAAATATCGACTCGTGTCAACATGTGCCCGATGTCAGAAACATTTTTCTTATCTCGAGTATTACTTTGCTTTATTGCTGCACACATTGGTGGACATTGTGAAAAGAAAGAATTGGCTCGAAATGATTAACGACGAAATTATCGAAAAGCGAACACAAGAGGACAGAAATTAATCTCTAAACGTTGCTGAAACGTTGCATACGCATTTCTGTGGAATACTTATATAGCTTACGGAACACAACCAGCAAAAAAGTACAACGACTCGCCCTGCAACGGAAACTCCCCTATATTTAATTTTCGAAACGACAAAACCTTTTTACGATTAACACGTTCGCGGACGCGAATGCTATAACATTCATTTTCATAGCGGTGCAAAATGACGTGAACGCAACAGCATTCAAATTTTAAAGCCAATTTTTGTTCATTTCATTCATTATAGCATTCACGTCATCCTAGTTGAAAAATATGATCTGTATTGTCGTGGATGCTATAGCATTAGTTTCACATAACAGTTAAAATACGACGTTCTGACTACTCTTATAATGTATGTATAATCAGATTTTGGATATTAGGACTGGTTTCAATAATAATTGCCTGTCTATCTTTGCAGCTCCCTGAAATTTTTAGTGTCCGCGGACGTGTTAATAATAGTTGTGAACGCAGTTGAAAAGATCAAAATTAGCAAAATATTCCTTTCAATTAGTGCGCATCCAAGAATCCTTTCAAAAGGTATAAAACTTTCTTACTTGCTGTTAGCGAAAACTAAAAGTTCTCAATCGAAAGCTTTGTGCATTGTAGCGTAGTAGGTGTCACTGTAGGTGAGCGTATCACAAAACTTACGATGGTTAAGATATGCGGCCTTATGTAAGCTATTATGCCTTTGACATACGATAAGGTAAGTCTTACGTACGTAGAATAGCGTAGCGTATAATAACAAAACGGAGCGAAAAACGCTCTTCACCTTTTTCCGTAATTGATCGATGGCTGTTGGTTCGCGAACTGAACAGTTCGTACTTAAAACATTGCGGAATGTTGTTACTGGTGTCACCAATTTTCAAATTCTTATCCCGTTGAGCGCTTTGTGTGTAATGCGAGGAAAAGTGCCACTGAGTCGCCATAGGTGATGGAAAACGGAATGTAATAGCGGAAGCACAAAAAGCCCAGTTGCAAGTCAAGGGAATCATTAAGATCGACACCGAATACCTTTTGCATCTTCATTTAATACGATTGTAGCGTATTATGAGCGATGCAGAACCAACATAATTATCACTGGAGACGCTATCAACTACTGGTGATGAAGTTGACTGAAGAATTAAACCAAAAACGGCCACGACATTAAGAGGCGAAAGACGACGCTCGGGTTCGTATTGCAGAGATCGTTAAAGAAAGATTAGCTGTAGCAATGGAAAATGTTACCGATCCGGCTGCAGTTGCCGTGCATGGACACGATTTACTTCAGATCTTGGAATTGTTGCTACTCTTCTGACGACAATAAAGTCAAAAAACCAAACGTCGTTTTAGTATTTAACGCTTGTTCTGCTATATAGGTGGAAAAATACATATCTCATGATTGAGATTAAATTAGATTTTTCTTGCTCTTGTTGTTTTATTTGTTTTTGATTTCTTCACAGGCAACCGATCATGGCCTAATTTTGTACCTGATAGCGACGGCGGAGAGAAATAAATTATGACAAAAATTTAAGAGTATTAAAGAGTGGACAGGCAGCAGCAGATCAATATAGGCGTAATTATGCTGGGAAAAAACATCCACACCGTCTATATAATCGAAGGAGGATTACAACTCTTGGCATAGAAAAAGTAAAAAGAAATCGTTTTATGTTTACATTTATCAGTAAGCAACATGTATGCGCTTTAAAGCAAGACTTCCATGTCCACTACCTCAATAATCGTCAAGCTTGTTTATTAGTTGCGCGCGAACCTGTCTGTAGCGGGGCTCATTATTGAATATCAGTACTAAATGTTAGATGAAAGTCCATTATAGCGTGTAACTTGCGTGCGTAACACCCATCCTCTGTGGATGCGCGCTAGGCGGGTCGTTTAAGGTGCTTGTATGCTATGCTATGCCATGCGACGGTGAAGTCGACTCAAATTCTTATGTGGATCAAGAACTCGTGAAGGTACTTAAAGGGTGTCTAAAAAGTATCTGGAGGAAAGTGACAAATTTGGTTTTTTCTGCCTTTTCAAGAGTTGAAGCTCCGTGAAGGCTACCAGTGAGGTCGTTGCGCTGAAAGCTCCTGTATTTTTGTTTCAATTGTTTCGATCTTTGTAGATATCACTTAAATGTTCTAGCATGAAATATAATAGCAGTGTAAATATTACTTAGCATACCTGCTTTCATTTTTAATCGATTATGTCGCTCACTTATACACGCAGTGCAATGCTTAAACTGCTGTTTCCTTTATGATATTTCACTTAAGCCGTAACTTCATCCATTAGAGTAGCAAAAAATAAAAAAAAAAATCCAGAAAGAATATAAGCGTTTTAAAAACACAATTTTGGAATTGTCTTAACGCGCCAATAGAATGTTTTTATGTTGCAATTTCGCGCAGCTATGTGTTAACGGAAGAAACATCCGAGAAACTTAAGCATCGACACTCAAATAGTTGAATATATTTAATAATTAAATGTAATAAAAAATAAATTTATAATTTTTCATATTTTTTTCTTTTCTTATCCTTTCTTTTTTCTTATTTCACTGTTAGCTTGAACGCTCTTTAAACTCAAATACGAATTGAATTCATTGTGCGGCTGCAATCTTCAGTAGAGCGTTGAAGTTTTTGCGAAAGCGAATACGATGATATCACAGTGCAGCGTATAGTAATTTCTCACCAAACAATTGAATCACTCACTGCCACTGCCACTACCACTACCATCAAGCGCTGTTGGTTAACGATATGGCCTCTTAATGTATTTTACAAAACATTTTAAATTATAATATGATAACAAAGATTTTGTCATTAGAACTCATTTATATGCCGACATTATTTATTTATATAGATACATATATACTTGTAGTTGTATTTGTAATCACTTTGCAGTTATGTAAAATTTATTCAAGCGTTTGTAACCTTGCGGCAATAAACTTATATTCACTACAACAGAAATTTAAGATCCAGTGCTGATCCGTATACCAGATGTTACGAAACTTCTAGAAAATTCTTTTACCCTGCCTCCGTAAGAGGTCTTTCATGTTTTTTTCGCACATTTAGGGGTATAAAGCATTGCACACGGTAGCCTTAATATTGCCTTTGTTTACGTTCTTAAGGCAACCATGAAAAATGCTTGTACAAAAACTGAACTAACAGAACATTTTGCTAATGCTTTTATGCCCGTTAGCTAATGTCTAGCAACAATAACGAAAATTACTGTTTATTGATAAAACAATTTGTTTATGTTATCTCATACTGATTACATTTATTTATACACGTACTAAGTGAGACTAGTCTATTAATCCCTAAAATACTTAAACTTCAAGTTAAGCAAATACAATAACTTTTAAAGAGTTTCATAAACTAGATCATGAAATTGTGAAAAGGTTTTCACACTTCAATGTAATTCCTCTTACAAAGTAAATATTATTAAATAACAGACACTATTTTAAAGCAAACAATAAATATTACAGTCAATCGGTCAATCCAGCGCATTGTTGTCCTTACAAGACTACGTCTACGCATACTCTATACAATTAATATTTCATGTCAAGTCTTCGTTTCTCAAATCGAACTCGCTTTTACTTTTGGAAAGCTCAAGCGTTGGGCCGACTTAGCTAAAGCGTGTTTAAACAATGCCAGCTCTCTTCAACTTTGCAGCTTATATCCATCTCATTACAAATACACAATAACATTAAGGATTCCAAGGCTAAGTGAACAAAAGACGTGGCATTAGTATATAAAAACCGAAACCACAACTCCAATTATACAAATCGCTAATTATATAGGCAGACAGGCAGAGAAATGTCCTGAAGGAATGTAGTTTATGCCCAGAATCTGGAACCTGTTCAATTTCAAAATTTAGGTCTATAGATTCATGTTCGGTAGTTCTGATTTCATTTGTCTGTCCGTTCAATTTCCGTAGGTCGCATATTATTCGAACGTTCACTATCTCAAAATTTAACCTAGAAAAGTGACATATTGTGATTGGGACACCGAGGTAGAGTTATCAACGATTCCGTAAGGTATATATATTCTTGACGAAAGTTACATTTCCAGAGTATATATTCATGTTCGCTTGTTCGCTTGTCTGCTTATCTGTATATCAGGCCGTCCTTCCGTCCGATACTACGCTTGTCCTTCGCTGTTGGAAATCGAATGGTTAACAGAACTAAGCCAGAGGACCGCAAACTGCGCCAAAGAACGTAAGTTCAAATGTGGAGCAAAAGCAGGTTTAGCAAAAATCCTCGACGAGAATGGCCAAATTAAGGAATCGTAGTTACCAAGAAATCGTTTAAAATTCTCGGCGCTTTTGTCTAGCTACTAATAACGGTAAATGGAATGGGATGTAAATATTTACAGCAGATATGTCGCAGTTTCCGCTGTCCTGTTAGATACTTCTATGCAAAGGCAGTTTATCTTTGAATCCTCAATTTCTTCACCTGTTTCAACTATTGAAAGACAATTTAGGATTTTTCGATTTCTAAAAACTTTAAGCACATTTTCTGGACAGCTATATGAAATCTTTTGATCATCCAAATGGTTTAGAGCCGTTTGGGAGGAGATCGGCAAAGACATAACTGACCATTTCAAGTCAGAATAGAAAGAAATGTTTTCTACAAGAGTTGTTCAAAACTGTCGCTTCAAGTGATATGTTTTCGATTGTTTTTTAAGGTTATGGCTAAGGTTTCTGAGGTTACTTTCATATTTCTTTCCTTTGTTATGATTATGTTTTACTTCGTCTGATCAAAATCCACGATTCGACTACATCAACTATTTTTTTGAGGTTATGTTTTATTTAAGTTTTTCAAAATCCACGATTTCGCCATGGAACAGATCGCACCTTTCATCTAAAATATGCACATTCTTCTACTTTCATTGGTGTCTTTCAGGTTGTATTTCACTTCCGCTTTTCAAATCCACGATTTCTGTGGTGAACAGCTCTCACCTCAAAATACGCATATTTTTTTTGAAATAATGTTCGCTTTCCAAGTTTTCAAGTTAAGTATAAGTCAATTTATGGTAGTTATAATCACCCGTGAAATGCAAAAGTGCAGGAACAGTTTACAAGTATTGGTTACTTTGAGCGGTGACAATGAAAACTTAAAAGTGCAGGTAATGAGCGGAATGTTATGGCTGCGTACGAGAATGTCGATGATAACACGTCGTTATCAAGGGGGGTTGACAGTTCCAAAAATTGCATCTCTCTGATATATGATTTAAGCCAATAGGTGCGCGCGCAGCATGAATTTTATTGAAACTTTTGTTTATTCAAAAATCTTCTTTTTCATCTACAATTGATTAAAAGAGGCTACAGAAAGGAAAAAAAGAAAGCGTGTTTGCAGTAATTTGGAATATTGGGATGGACATACGGAATGCTTAGCTGTAAAAATGTTAAAAGCATCCATCACCAATATTAAAGTAGTGCCTGCAGTAATACGAATAAAAGTCTTCATTTGACTGAAGTTCTTCTTTTGCTGTTATCGCACTTTCTCTCTAATCTTTAAAGATTTCTGTTCATTTGTTTAACTCGCATTTCTCGTTAGAAGTTGCTGATAAGCTTTTCCTTTGCTTTTATAAATATTTACTTGGGGTTAACTTTGAAAACGACCGGAGGCAAAATTGGAAAGCTTATAGACTTTAAATCAAAGTAAGTTTTAAAATCGGACTAAATTTTGTACGCCCAGCACAAATCTATTGCAAATCATGAGCGTGTCAAACTACCGCACCTGACCCCATTTCTTCATAACTGTTCGAAAGTAGTATTCGAATATCTTCTTCATTTATATGTTTTTTGGGTTATTGCGAGGGGTATAGAGGAGAGGAAGCCCATTTTTAAAGCTGGTTCATTTGAGAATAGTGTATGTGTATATGTGAAGTTTCAATTTTCTACCACAATTTTTGCTCCAGTCGAATTCGCAACAAGAGGAGGATCAACAGACGGCCGCGACTAAATTTAATTCAAAAATAAATGAAGAACATTATAAGAGGATCATCGATGTCACTTTATTAGTGCCTTCAAGTGTAGAGGATAATAAGACCGAAGTCAGCTTTTACGCAAAGTCAAATCATCTGCGTATGGCTTTATACACTTAATTAATAACGTTATTATTGTTCGCGAAAAAAATTTACATTTACGTTAATACCTAAATATATAACATATGCGTTAATAAAAAAATGCTTGTTATAAAAAAATTAAAAGTATATTTAAACTGTTAACGTAACAATCATTCGCATTTACATGCGAATACATAAATAAATTATTCACATTCCTATATATATATATATATATATGCATGTATATACTTACGCAAATGGACGCTGAAACACAAAAACTTATTTAAGAATGTTTTTCTTGTACACATATTTATTTACACAAGTGTTGCAAAATTTTAATGTAAATACATTTCTTCAGATAATTTTTTTCCTTCTATTATACTTTGCTGCTGATAAGGGAACAGTTAGGCATTTTATGTGTGTTCAACGTTAATGATAAATAAAATGCAAACATCATAAACGACAAACTATTAACTATCTCTACTATATCTTGTTGTTGTCTTCTTTAATGACTCTTTATGTAAATATTGTGCATTAATATGTTAATTATTGCGTGCGCTTAGCAGGGCGAATAAATGCAATGATTTTTCTCTTCAAGCATAGTGTGTTCTGTTCACGTTTAACAATTTAACAATTGTCAGAGACAATTGCCATCCTAATGATGGTGTTAACGTATTTGCTAGCAATTTAGATATGAAATAGAATTTAGCATAAGATATTAATTGCAGTAGTTGGGGGAAGCCCTTCGTAAAAGTAGAAAATTTGTTAGTTTGTTATTGGCCATTACTTTATACCAAAGAGTAGGTAGTAAATATCGGAGACTTTACAAACTAGGCTAAGTTTAATCGCAAATGTCCGACTGCATGACACGTATGGAATTTTCGATAAGTTAACCTTAGTTAACCTTAGTTATTAACAAAAAATTTCCTCTTCTTGTTTAGATATTAAACTTTTACATCTAAATACACTCTAATCATATAAAAATCAATATTTTGAAGAAACACCTCGTATCACTTGGTGCCATGCGATTAACTGTCGCTATGGTTCCTAACCATCCTAACCAGGCCTAACCACGTTCATGTGGATTAAAATTTTATCAAAAATTGCGACTACGATATAAAAATACTTGGAGAGATGAACTGACACACAAATCGATAAACAAGCAGACGCACAGGCAAGCTTAAATCAACCCAGAACATGATTATGAATCGATCGATGCAATAAAAATCAAATTTATCTTAAAGACTTCTGAGTGTTACACACATCGGTAAATACTTAATATACCCGCTAACACAAGACCTGTAGGGCATGAAAACATGTTTTTAACGCATTTGAACGCTCAAATGTGTTTACTACGAAACACAATTTTTCAAAAACACCCACAAAGAATCTTCCTCTAATTTACATTCTTCGCTCGTACGCAGCTTTTCCAACGTCTTTAAAATCATGTTTTCTCGTAAGACATGTACGGAATTTTCGATAAGTTAACTTAAACCTTAGTTATTAACAAAAAATTTCCTCTTCTTGTTTAGATATTAAACTTTTGCATCTAAATACTAAATCTAAATCTAAATCTATCTAAATACTCTCTAATCATATAAAAATCAATATTTTTAAGACACATTTATTAAGAAGTAGATGAAATCGAAAAGATTTCATCTCTTTGAAAAGAAGAATCAATCGGTGGTGCGGTCGAGACAAACGATTCACGTTCTTAAGTGTCATCACTTGTCAATGCTCCTTCTTTCTTTCTCATCGAGTTGCCATTCTCTTTTGTCCTGTATCTTTCCCTGTTCTCTTTCCTTCATTTTTCTTTTCCTTTCTTTTCTTTTCCTTTCTTTTCTTTTCTTTTCTTTTCTTTTCGTTTCTTCTCTATATCGACCTTTTCTTTCTTTCGCTGCCTTTTTTTACCTTTTCTTTTCATCCCTTTCGTTTTTTTCTTTTCATTTCTTTTCTTCTATTTTAATTATTTTTCTTTTCGTTCGGTTTTCCTTGCTCCCCTTCACATCCTTTTTATTAGCAAAGCAAAGAGCAACAAGAAGGAGAACATTTTTCTCTTTAAGCAGAGAGATTGAACTTTAAAGAGAAACGTGTTATATCTAAATAAACGTGCGATTACTTTTTCTTTTCTGATTCTCATTGAAAATCGGCGAATGTTTCGCACAATTATTTACGTATGGCAAGAATGAATTTTAAAAACAACTTGCCTTTAAATATGCTATAATTAAATCAATTAATATAACGTATTGTTGTGTCACTTGAACTGTGGGAGAAAATTATTTGAAGAATTCCTGTAATTTTTTGCTTTATTGCTTAACTTGGGTTTCTAAGGAACGCCTCTACCGTGCAAAAAGGAGTAGGATAAAAACAATCACGAATAAACAGGCAAAATAGATGGCAAAAAATCCCAATTAACTCTTGAAGGCCGTTTTCGATAAAAATTTGAAGTGGAAGGTAGACAATTTTGATGGGCAATAATTGTAAAATTCCGAGAAGAAAGCGTTCTTTATAATCTAACCACAATGGGTCTGCATTATCAGCAGCTGAGAAGATTCTGGGAAAAACTGCAAAATCCAGGACAAAATGTTCAACAATTGCAATCACAGCCGACCATAAAATCGCTTAAAAGCTTTTCCAAAATCAAAAACACAGTAAATGCTTCCTTACAATCGGCTACATGCAGCCAAACGTAGAATATCAATAAGAAGCAACACAGCAATGTTAACAGCAATAATACACTTAACTTTGTTAAAATTAATGAACAATTAATAATTAATAATTAATTAAACCATATCTTAATCCCACGGGCTTGATCTGAGAATTTTTCACTGGTCTTAAGTTTTCATTCAAAACTTTTAGTAGCTCCTCGGGATATTGTTGAGTGAGTAACACACCTTCAGCACAAGTAATGCAATGTAATGCTGGATATTGTGGAACATCAAGAACAGATAAACGTTTTGTCAATTTCTTAGTTGCAAACAAATACAGACTCGCTCCTTCAATTATTCTCAAGTGCAGACTAACTTTTTCAATATTTTCTCACTTTTAACCAAATTCGAGCTCGCAATTGTTATTTTCAAAAAAACTATCATGGTCAAGATAAAATATAAGCTGGTGATTTCCCATTTGATGAAGCCGGGCCTTTTATTCTTATTTTTAAATTGCTACGTAAGCGTTCTATTATGCAACTGTAGGGCAGGCAAGCTAGCAAATTTCCTCGATGTCGAGTAGTTTATCCATAACGTAGGGAATCTATATTTTGTCTGCATCTATATACACAGCACAACCATCTACACAGCATTATTTGCAGTACAGCGAATGCTTAATATATAATATTCGCTAGGGACCAAACAAATTATTTGCATTCTTGTTTAATTTCAAATTCATGTAATCATGTCCGTTCGTTCGCTTTCGATTGTTGACACTGCTACGGTCAGGATAATTGTTGTCTATATTAGCGAATGCTGATCTGAAGCTCTGCGAGTATGCGAGGAGGTTATTAAGCGTACTTTTAAATAGAAGAAAAAAAAAAAAAAAGAAAAATATATTAGAATGTGTGGCAACATTAGAGCGTGAGGCATGTTTGATTTGAAAACCTCTGTGCTCCAAAGCGCAATTAGCGAAAATTTGGATCGAAATCTACAAATCTGACCAATGCTGGAATGGAAAGTTCAATTTTCGACCAAGAAAGCTATCTTTTTATGGTTTATAAATATAAAGTAAAGTGATGGTCAACTCATTCATCTTAATTTGTCGAAAAGCTTCTATGCAGGGTTTTAAAGATACCGTCAAAAATCCACATGAAAAAAACAGAAATTTTTGTTATTGCGTGGGTCACTTTGGAAAGTCATGCTTCGACAAAAACATATTCAAGTTGCCGAAATGTGTCATAAAATCGTTTTTGGCATCATTTCTATTTAACGAACGTTTCGCTACATGGAAGCTACATTAACGTATTTTTGTTTGGAAATGCTTTTAAGTGAACATGAATCCTTAAATCATAGACGTCCGAGAGCATTAGAAATCAACGGCTAAGAAAATCTGTGACTGTCCACCGCGGCAATAAGTAATAACTTCGAAGCGCTTCAAAAAATTGCAAACATCAATTTTTTTTTTTTGGTAAATAATGATTTTGCTCATATCTTAGAAAGTTGAAATCATCTATTAATTCAAGGGAAAAAAAGTTAATTTTCACAAAAACTTGCAGCGCTGCAGCGCCGTAAGATATTACATACCCGAACCGGAAGAAGGTCGATCCAGAAGAATGTATTCAACGTTAGGACATTGCTTAGGAGTAACCGTGAGAACATCGGCTTCTATCGCTTTTATATTTTTACATTTTGCCTTCTTTCTCATGTTGCGTAGTAGACTGAGAGAGAATTCTGAATTCAGAGTTGCAATTGAATTTAGCAGCATCTGAGAGCAATTAAATGAGCGAGTCTGAATTTGGTGACCACTTGTTACTTTACAATTTGGCGATAACCACTAGCAAATTTTCTCACATAATTAGATTCTCTTGGCGATTGTCGCCCGGTTATATGATTACCTGCCTCGCTTTTGTGTTCTGCTCTTTGGCAAAAAGGGGAGAAAGCTAACTAACTAATGTAATCTAATTGCGAATTGCCGTAGAAGACACTAGAAGTTTGGCATGGCATAGCAACTTAATTTGCAAACCACCTAATTTCTGTGGACGTTGTGCATCATTAACTTCTGGGTTCAGACACATACGATTCTGCATATGTAAAAGATCTCGCGGAGGATGAAAACGCCGTAAAACGAATGCTTTTTTATTTTTATATACATTTCACGATATGATACAATAATCTATTCCCCTATAATGAGTATAGTAATTAATTTCAAATATTGTATACAAACATGTGCTCATCTCAGGAAACAATTAATGGGAATGATCAACAAAATGTATTAAGCAACAAATGTGTAATACACGCTATGGAGGAGAGTTTTTGTCTCTAATTGCGTTTAAGACAACCTCCTCATTTGTAAGTTATGAGTAATCAAGAATGTAGATGGAGAAGAATTTAAAGCGTCAACGCGTTAAATTCGAAAAGTCTATGCTTAAGCTTGTTAAAAGTTTATTGCTTTAACAAGATTTTTAGCGACTAATTTCTAATTTTAAAAAATAATATTTTGTCTACAATTTACTTGAAACACGGAAATGTTAGTTCTAAAGGAAAAAACATAGTTAAGCAGATATATGCGTACATTAACTCCCTACCGTGAACGTTGTTGTTAAAGGTATCGAAATTGGTTTAAAGGGCTGGTGGAAAAGCAGAGAGTTTTACGACATAAGTGTGTTGCACTACTTGGTCGCTAATCAAGGTGAAGGTATTAAAGTCAATAGGCGAGAAGGACTTTGCTAAGTTTTGAGGCCTCTTTTGTCAAATTTTATTGGAACTTTTGCAATATATGCACAAGTGAAAGTGCTAACCATGCTCCCATGTGTAACTCAAAATCTTAAAACAAATGAATTTCTCCGAACCGAAATTGAGGCCACAGATCAATTTTTCCTAAAAACGCTATAAAGCACTATATTTCCTTACAAATGGTACAAAATTAATGTTGATTAAATTTTATTAAAATTATATCTCGAATTTTTGATTTCCGAAAACAATAGCGTAAGCAAACAATCGCATTGCAATCATATTAGAGGCAGTGCTTTTCAAAAGAGTCTGTTTATCAAATTTTAGTAAAAAGCGGCATAAAACATTTTAGTTTCCTAAAGCAGTCCTGCAAGAGAAGTTTTTGATATCCTTTCAAAGGCAGTACTTTTTGAAAGCCCGAAAAGCAGCTTTTATCGTAAAAAAAAATTTTAAATACTTGAAGATGGTTAAAAGCAAAAATCTTATGCTGCTTATACCCTACACCACTTGTGGTACAGGGCATGTCAAGTTTATGCGGACTTATGTAAGACCCAGAGAAGCTTAAGAAAGACCTACCGTTTACCATATCGATCGAAGCAGAATCGTCCTGTCTGTCCGCATTTTTACCCTGACGTGTTTTGAACCAAGGACGGACCCTATTGGAAGTGGTTTGCAAAAAAAGATTTAATTTTCAATGTTTGATGGCAAAAATTGGTTCATAAGAAATCAACTGCACCGAATTTCGATCACGTAGCGGCTTAATTATTAATTTGATACGATCAAAATTTATTCGTGGCAGTAATTTGGCAAAAAAATTAAGTGGACCAAAACCCTTGGATAACAAGCCCTTTAAAAAAGGTTTAATGTTTTATGATGAAAATTGTTCCATAGTAGCAAAATAACCAGAAAAGCAGGAAATTTGAATCACGTAGTCCCGTTTTCTCATATCCTAACATATGTAAGGATTATCGTGAAAGGCAAGCCCTTATATGAAGAGAAAGTCTAATTTATATGTTTTACGACTAAACCTGCAACCAATCAAATTTTTGGCAAGAAAATAAAGTTTGCTAACTTTGGGTCAAGTCATACGGGGTTTTCGATATCGCCCAATATGAGGGGTTTTTTGAAAATTATGCTTTCGCATGAAAATAATGTTTAATTTTCGATGTGTAATCGCCGAGACGGCCGAATAATTGCACAAAGTCTAGGGTATTTAATTGAAGGCCTTGCCCGACTACAATGTTCTTACTCGTTTTAATCTTTGAGTTTTATAAACTTCAAAATCACTCCAATAATCGAAGATTTACAAGTGTAATTAAATGAAAATTTTATTTGTTTATTTTCAAAGCAACCATTGAAAGTTTGCTTACTGCCCCCAGAGCCCCCGTATAAAGTTCTCTGTTTTATCGATTATTTTATGTATATATAATTACGTATATATTTAACAAGAGGAATATTTTTTATGATAATGAGTGAAAATGGGGTTAAAATCGAATTTAAGAAAAAATAGTTTATGCACCGCTTTTTATATTTTTATGGGAATTTTTTTGTCTCGTCATGGTTACTGTCAGAGTTTGAACTGAAATAAGTTGCAGGTTTGTTGGTTAAAATTGTTTACAATAAAGTAAAAATTTGCAAATTATTTATGAGTTTTTCAAAAGAAAAACGCGCGTTATTTTCCGTTTACATATATATATGTATATATATAAATACATAAATATATATATATATATATATATATAAATACATAAATATATATAAAGATCGTCTAAAAATTAAATATAAATTTTTTGTTTTTATCTTAAGAGTCTCATAAACAACCTGTTTAAGCAGTGAGCACATCATTGCCAACACGTTCTAGCGTCATTGTGTTTTTTACTTTCCTTTAGTCAAGTGTAAAAGCGTTTCTGAATATATTCTTCTTCTCTCTTCTTGCCGAACATACGATCACCGTATAGCAGCGGACAATTGTTGTTAATTATTATCGCTGTTGTGCTACAACGTCGTGTTGTCTTCAGATTTGTGATTTTTTCATTGCAAACAGTTTGTTTTGAAAAGTTGAAGAGCGCAGATCGTAAATTTCAACCAATGCTAATAATTTCAATAAGAAAGTGATTTTACATTAATAATAGTAATAATAATAAAAATTATTTTATATATATGATATTATTGTGCTAAAGTGCTTGGCGTAGATTTCAAAAAATCGAAAAACTCGCAAACCGAATTATCGTTAACGACTTCTTGCAGTTATTCTTGTTCTTCTTGTTCTTATCATCGATATCCTTTTTTTTCATTTTTGTTTTACTTTTTTGATATTGCGACGATATTACGATACACGATATATAAACACATATTTATATATATATATATATATATATATATATATATACATAGCAACGCATAAAGAGAGAAAGGTGGGTATTGGAAATACTGATGCGTGCAGTTATGCGAAAGGCTTAAATGATAAACGAAATGACTTTAAAAAACATAAACTAAGAAAAATAAATAAATAAATAATTATAACTGTACATATGCAATTACTTATGATAACTCATTAATGATGATAAGAATGAACGATCGGGGAACGCTTTATTATTGTGAAATGTGAAAGTGAACTTAGTCTTCTTCTATTTTCTAATAAGTAAATGCATTTCTATCATATTTAATGCATTTTCTAACATTAGCTTTCAAAACGTCCGCCAAATGGACTTTGAATTCCGAATCCCGTTTGAGCCTTATTCTATACGGATATCCGATTGAAATTCCAGTTCGGAAATTGTAATTTCATCAGCTTGAAACATATTCGGTTATGCGTACGTATGTATGTTTCTCCCTTTTGTGAGCTGAGGAAGAAGAGCTCAAAGTTGTAGTGAGGTGCGATATAGAAGCAGTGAAAAGGAAAAGCAACCGTAACAGGCTAAGAAAAGCGCTCTTTTTTTTGGGTTGGAAGCAAGGGCAATAGAATTGTGATTATTAAATATTGAAAAAGAAAACTATTTTTTAAAGATATTAAAACATGGCAACGTCAAAACGAAAGGGGCTCGCACGGCATTTCAAATGTAAGAGGCTGTGCCACCCGCAGGGCAGTCAACGTAAATGAAAAACGAAAAAAAGCTCAATCCCCGCACGCTTTTCTACGATTGGCGTGTATTCGCCAAATTTCGGAAAAAAGACAATTTTTTGTTTATAAAATATGTTAAGAATAGTTCAGTGAATCTCCGTCAAGTACTTCGTTGTTTTGATGACCTTTTTAAAAATGTAAATAAAAATTGTTGAAACCGCGCTGGGTGTCGTTTCCAAAGCAAGTGTTTCGAGAAACCGCTATTTAAGATTTCAAATATCCACATGCTAGTGTATAAGTAGAGTCGGAAAATACAAGTTTTGCCCATAAGCATTTTTTTATATCGTTTTTAACTTCTCAGAGGATTATTTAAGCGAAGAGGAAAAAAATTTATTTTATGAAAATTTTACAATAGCTTTCGCACTTCTAAGACTTATTCATTTGTGTGTAGGTCCGCTCTTCTCTAGGAGTTCTAAATACATATGCAATACAATATATTATACAATATATTATACAATAAATATGAACAATGGAGCTGAATAAGACATAACTGTTTTTACTTTTGGGCGCCTGCGTCACTGTTGAGTGCTCGGGTAGAAGCTTATACGCAGTAATTTGGAATCTATACGTCCGTCCGCCTCGTAAAATCAAGTAGCATAAAATCGAACCATCGAAAATGATGTAGTTTGCCTTGAAATTTATTATTCCGATTTATGCATAGCCATAACGTCCATGCTTTAGAACTGTGCCGCATGCTCTTTCCTGATGGATAGACGGATTTCAAATATTAGACGTTTCTAGGATTTTATTTATTCGTATTCAATCTTTTTTATATATTTCTTTACATCAATTTACTCTTGCGCACTGGCATTCAAATCTATCTACGTCATTAATGCGAATAGTTCCAATATTTTTTAGAGTACTTTAGCACATTTTTAATTTTAGGATAAAAATGTATACGAAACCATATGAAAAGCAAAAACACTGTGGCCCTAGTTGATTATAATATCTTGTTTGTTTTTGTACGGCTTGCAAGTAAATATTATTTCTTCTATAACGTAGCACGAGTTTAAATATTTTTCTTAATATCGTGTTAATTACTTAATTTATCATTATTAGCAAATAATTGCAATTTAAGTACACTTTGTGTATTCATATCGTTTGTGAATTTTTGGTTTTTCGCTTTACGTACATACGTTTATTTCATTTCTCTCATTGATTTATTTGTATATTTATATATCTCAACATCATATATATATAACTTATATAAATATATATATTTATATATATACATTTATATATTTATATATTTATATATATATATTTATATATTTATATATATATATTTTTTATATATATATATATTATATATATATATATATTTATATATATAAATTCACGAACGATTTGCGTACGCAAAATATTCTTGAGTTGCAAATGTATTCACTATGTTCGCGATATATTTGTGATGCATATATAACACGTACCCATCTGTGTTTATCCATTATTCATTTTGAGCCAAACAATTGAAAATTTTTCATCTTGCGGGTGAATCACATTCCGCATTCATACATTTTTTCATCCGCCTCAATGCATTCCGTCTTGATATTATACACTTTTTTGAAGAATCGGAATATTCCGATTTGGGAAACAGCGATGGAACGTCTCTGTGACTTTTCCCTTTTATTTCATTTAATGTGAGAAAACTTTAGGTCTCTGCTTCTCTTTTCAAGTTTTGGCCAAAGACGAAAAGCCGCGGCCGCCATGCCATTCGAAATCGATCCAACTGCTTTCTTCTATTCGTCCACCTGTTCGAAGTATATCGCTGAACTGGTTGCGTTTGCAAACAATGAAACACAAGGTTAAGAAGTTGTAAAGATAAAAGTTGAAAAGACGGCATTCCGGCCGCACAGACCAGCGCAATACTTATAAATCGGCCTCATAATGTAATATAAATATGACACAAAGTTTCTTACAAGGCACGTCAGTACAAATGTGATTCTCACAACGCGCTCAATTAAAGAAATTCTTTCGAATTTTCGCACATTCGTGGCAGAGCAGGATAGATTCTTACCGGCTTGTACTAGATTCAAGAAAACAGATGATAAAAATTTGATTGTTTTCTTTATTCAAACCTTTTTAGTGTTTCCTTAAACAGAAAAGGTAAGCAAAGGGCTTGAAAATTTTATTTTAATTGAACATCGGGTTCTGAGCTAAATGCTCAATTTGGCAACGTTCGTACGGTCCTAAGTAAACATTTAAGAGTTTTTGTTTGTTCGCAATATAAAAGGCTTGAATGTTTGTATATCTAAACGAGCAAGAAAATTGTATTTAGTCATGATCGAATCCTTTGTGCCCCTCACCGTTTTGCTAAAAAAGCCTAAAAATCGAAAATAACTAATTTTTCCTACTTTATCATATTGGGTGGGCGCGGCTGATTTGTTCTATTTTCAACATAAAAGTGAAAGTTTATATGATGTATGTGTTGTGCTTTACTAATAACAAACGGAATACAAAGGTGTTTGTAGTTTATATTGCAAAGCCGCGCGGACGTTGTAAGCGTATTCATAGAAGACGTGGGTTCATTTTCAAATTCTTTTGCAAATTTGTGAACAGGCGAATGTTTAGCAGAAATACTACACAATTGGACAGACGGACAGATCGACACCAAACAGATGGACATGCTAAGGTGCA
Source organism: Glossina austeni (assembly GCA_000688735.1). Taxonomy (NCBI): domain Eukaryota; kingdom Metazoa; phylum Arthropoda; class Insecta; order Diptera; family Glossinidae; genus Glossina; species Glossina austeni. Next base: position 42,183 of record KK502494.1, on the reverse strand, counting down.
TTCCGAATTAGCTATGGGGTTCTTCAAGTTTTCTTCTGCGCTATTTTGATACGCTGTAACACTGGGTAAGACTAGTGAGTCAATTTTTCTCATTTTTGCACTGCCATAGAATATGCGTTCAATTTTTTGTACATTTATGTGCTATAATTTATGACTAATGCGAAAATCAACTTTTCATTCTTTTAGAAAACAGAGGTTTTCTTAGCTTATATGGGACTGTAGGTGTGTTCTCGACCGATTTTCCTACCTTCAATGCCAACCTGCATGCGAGAACGTCAAATGTTTCTGCCAAATATGAAGTCAATAGCGTCGTTTTTGTGGCCAGGAGAATGTTTACAACAGATAATACTCAGACGGACAGACGGGCGTGGTTAAACCGATTGAGAATTTGATGCAGACTAAGAGTAGATTCACTTTGTAGGGGCTCTCAAGCTTGCTTGTGGGCGTAGCAAACGTTTTAACAAAATATATATAATATAACTCTCGTCCTTCGATGGTGGGTGTAAAAAAAAGTCACGGAACGCCGAGGACGTATATAAAAATCTTCACAGGTTTCACTACGAGGGAACGCGCGGTCGAAAAAGTGGTCCGATCCATTTTTAATACGGTTCGTCCCTGGGCCAATCATTGGCCGCTCTGCTGTTTCGATATAAGCATTATTACGTAGAAATTTTCAGCAAAAAAGTAACGAACAACATGATGAAGCAAGCACTGGCACAGCTTTGTCCGATTTCTTCCTGCTATTACAATGTCATCACTTCGATGAAGACCTTTCGAGTCAATTCAAAGCATAAAACATAATATTTTGTAATTAGCTGGACGTCAGTACTGTGTTGTATGCGGTATAATTTTATGGCGAACAAGTGAATTTTGATGAACACATTTTTTTTTTTTTTATTTCGCTCTCTCGGCTATTTTTCGCACTTATCCACATATGTTGAACAAAAACTAAGTCAAACATAATAGAAAAAGCTTTTCAAATTTATTCAAATTACTTTCTATATATATATATATAAATAGACACTTATCCATATATCATATGCTTCGTGTTTGTGGACTATATTTATGCCTTTATTTTCGTGCACATTTGACTTTTTTAAGGCTTTTATTAACTAATACAACGTATGTTGCATTTATCCATTCGTTTGCAAAGAAATTCTTCTTAGCGTTATTACTAACGCTATTACTAAATAGCAAAGCTAATAATATTTACTATAAATCCTAGTGCAGAAGCACATCAGGTTGGACTTGAGACTTCCTGGGCTAAAATATATGATATCTCTTCGAAGAATATATGAATCTTAACATCTCATATGGAAGACTTTTATAATAAATCTTATTGAATATGAGATACGTACTTGGTGACACGCCTCTATTCTACGCCCAATGCATGAGATGGGATGGCTTCAACTTATGTCATTGAGATAAGCTGATGATGACGTAACGTGTCTGCAAGCTCTCACTTATTTACGTCTGCATACAATATTTTTTTCTTACTTAGTCGCTGCATAGATTTCATATTCATGTCGACTACGCATGACGGCTTCGCTTAAAATTCTAAATTAAGCCTTGCGAAAGTGGGGCGTATGTTCCTCAGTACGCCTCCTTCACTTTTTGTGCTCAAGTGCGAAGAAAATCGAATATTTAGCAAGAACACATTGACTTAGTAAACATCTATTTTTCATTTTCAACTAAGTCAGAGTGTAACGCTATGAAATTACGAAAAAAAGGTGACTTAGTATTAATTTTTATAGTTTTTTTTTTTTTTTATTTTAAAAATGATCTCATTAATTCATTTTGCAATTTATCTTAGTAAACATTTAATGACATTGCACAGCACACGTTGTCAGCGGTCAACATAGTTAGTTATTAGTTATATTACCCAGTCTACTCGTATCATATCATATGTATATCATATCATGGCATTATACGCTATATCTCTTGTGGTTAGGTCATATAAAGTTTGTACGGATATGCGAAACACTGACACCGCCTTAAGATAAATTCACCTCTTATTATACCAATCGTAGAATTCTCTTTCTGCCTGTCTGTCTGCCTGTTCCGTTCAAGTCGCCGATTGTTTACATATTATGACGACGACCGGATCATACCATTGTTAAGAACACTCCCTTATAAGACCACACACTTTAAATACGTCAATATGTGAACAAAGACGCTGAAAATGAATATAGAAACTTTGACCGGAATGGGATCATTCTTTCAACTTGCTTCCATATGAACGTGTGGCAACAACATGTAGCTTGTGTGCGTTTTATGATGAAAATTGGGATTCGCGTAAAGTAGTGATTTAACAAATAATTTTTTAGTGTTAAATAGTTGCTTCTGCCAGAGTGCAAGGTCGTAAATTATTGTAGAGAAAGATTTTTTTTCGCAAAGTTTGTTCATTACCTGTGACAAGTTTGTAGAGTTCCTACGATGATCGGTAAGCAAGATATCGCATTAAGTCGGCAGAAAAGAAGATAATCAAAATTTGTCGCTATGTACGTGCACAGTATCGTATTGACTCAATAGACAAGAAGGTATTCAAACTGTCTTAACGATTGAAAGTGGTCATTGTGGTTGAAAGGATAGTGTAGACACATCTCTAGGGATTGAAATTCATTTCATTCTTTCCTTTATACCCACCACCCAAGGATGGAGGTTTACCAATTTTGTCGTGATGTTTGTAATACCCAAAAAGAAATTTCGGAGACCCTGAAAAGTATATATATATACACTTATATATATATCACTCTTCATCAATGTGAAATTTTTGCTGTCCGCCTGTGCGTTTGTGCGGTACGTGCTGTTCGTACACTCGCGCTCGGAAAAAAGTAAGATATCGATTTCAAATGTGGTAGAAATATTGGAAGCTTCTGCACGCACGTTGGTGTTGAAAATGGGCCAAATTTGCAGCAAAGCGTAAAATGAACTCAACTCCGGTTCTCTAAGCAAAAACTTATGTTTTTTTTCACTTTTTTGAGGTTCTATGCTTGGTGAACAAGACGGAATGCTTAAAATTACTTTCTACATTCCTTAAATCAAGATATATTATCTGATTAAAAATGCATCAATTCTGAAATAAATATGATGGATACCACGATCTGATGGGTTAATTGTTTCTTAACAAAAAAGTCGATATGTGTATGATATAAAAGGGCTTGGGGAGTATAAGGCGGCAAGTTAGGTGCGCTAATTCTAAATTAAGAACGGTGGACGTCACGACGTGTAGGATTAATTTTTCCTAACAATACTTTAGCGAACTAAAAGGTCAGAAGATAAATTTTATCTCATCTACTATTTTTTTTGACAATAAATGAAAGTATGTGACGGTAAAGATCTTCTTGGAGGTGTGTGTGTGAGATTCATGCGGAAGATAACTTTCTTATTTTTTTTTTTTTTTTTTGATTATTTCACTTAGTTTCGGGGTCCTGCGGGGTCGCTTGAAAGTTATTTATCCCTTCTTCTATCACAATTCGCCAAAATGAATCGATGTGAAGACGACGGGAGCTTTTTATGTTAAGGCAACTCTGATCTTCATCTAATGTCTAGGATTCAAAGAGAAATACTACTGAAAAATATGATCAATAAAGATTCGAACGCAGTGTAGCAGGAGAAAATTGTGCTAATGTGTGTAGCCAGTAATTTGCGACCTTGGATTCTATCTTGCAAAAGAAAATGTAGACCGAGATATAGGCCTACTTGAAAGGTAATGCAAGACAGCCATATTCTTCAAGCAAACGGACGCAGTCAAAATGCCCTCAGTTCGGCGAGCATGCCTAGAATGTAGATTATGAGATTTCCAACCCAGTATTTCAGGGAAGACTTAGGTGTGGTAGCTTTGGGAATAGGTGACCAAAATTAAATCCAATTTTTGTTGTAATTTTAAAAGATAAGTTGACCCAGTTGGCCATATAAGAAAGCATAAATTTGCGTTTAGGAAATAGTTAGTAAAAAATTTTCAATTGCAAATTTTGGGAACGAAAACAACAGCGGGCTTACAATTCGGACCTACGGATGTCCTCAAGTCAAGTGGTTTCACTTGATCATTGCATTGTAAAACGTTAAGAATTTAAATTTGACAGCTCGTAGTTTCCGCATAATAACATTGCAACAAATGAATACAAATAAGATCATAAACAAAGAGTTTATTCTAACTAGTCCTCGTGTTTTCAAGAAAAATTTTGACAGTGGAATCGCGAAATATCTTAGATAAGAGTTTCGACGAATCACGTGATGGAAAACACGAGCAGCGGCATCTAATTTTCTCTCATTCTTTTTTGCCTGTTAGGCAGGTCCCTAGGGGGAACGATCTTTTTAGACGATCTTTTCAATTTCTTACAGACACTACAGGGTCATCCATCAAGTCTTTACTATAATTGTAACGTGGTGCTAATAAGCGGTTTGCGTGCAGGAGAATTTTTACCACGCACATTACACAGATAGACGGGCAGATAAAGAGACGAGTGGACAGACAGGCAAACAGACTGGCAGATTAACATATTTGGCGTTTCGTTAATGGATTGAGTCATTAATGAAAGCCTTCAAGCCATAAATCAAATAAGCACAACGTTAACCCGAGTTGCTTCTGTCGGACTTTTCTCTTTTGGAATCTAAAAGGCTTTTTGTGTCAACTGAAGGCACAAAAAAAGAGTCCAGGCCAAGAACTAAATGTCTAATGCCACGCTTGTGAAACATATATGAAAGGCTGGAAATAACGTTGGGGTCTACGTTTTGAATACTCTTTTGTACGTGTGCCTTGAGGGGACGGCCTTCTGTGGCTGGATAGTTAACTGGGTTGCACAACGGATCATATCATTCAGCGTCACGAACTCTTTTGTTTTGAATACGCATTTTGCTCATTTTTCAGTTTAGAAAAAGCGTTTGGTTGCAAGCTTCAACATAAAAACATAAACGAGGTAAGCCTCGCGGCAGGAAAAAAATGTTGCTAACGCAACTCTTTTTCCATTGGATGTGCTGTGCGCTTATTTACCATTCAAAGCGTATATGCAAAGTCGTGTGTGCAACATTCCATAGTAGAATGTAGAAGCTTATCCAACACAAGCGATTATTGTCGTTTATAATGCATTCACAAATAGTATGAATCTGCGTATAATAATTTATTAACAAAAACTTTTTGCAACAAATAAAAAGAATTTCTCTAATAATATCTCTTCTTATTAGTATGCGTTTGATATCACATATTTGTACATATTTCCATAACAATTCTTACGTTCATGTATTTTAGTTGCTGTTTATTACTCTAAATAGACATCGAATAATTGTTATGTGCGCCATGTCGTGATATGTGTTTTATCTAAGTGCGTAATCCGAACGTATAATAATGAACGGAATGACAACAACTCTTTAGCTGTCGACAGATAGTATAGTATAGCAATGTATATATCGTGCATATAAATTATATGTTTGTATGTATTCGATTTAGAAAAAGATTAGTTAGGCAGGCCCACGATGATGATAATGATGACCACCATCATCATTATTATCTGCATAAATTTTCACATTTCGCTTAAAATTGAAAAGGATTTTATTAATTTAGAAGACATACATATATTTAACCTTAATTTACATTTTTTGCATTGCACTCATGCACACACAAGCATCTTAATGTTGGTTTAATTTTATTCGTGCACACACATATTACGTGATGTTGACTTTGACGATGATAGCGATAGTAAAACTAATACAAATAATTATAAAATCGTTATTAAAATTGTTTATTTGAAATGCAGGCGAGTTCGAAGTACTTCAACATTGCTATATAAACGGTAATGAAAGGTATTTGATATTTAATAAAAATCTTATTAAAATGTATTTACTTTACTATTGCATCTGCAAATATTTACATTTGTTTGCTTATATAATATATAGGCATGCGCCTACTTAAGCACTACATTAAAGATCTTTATATAAAGTTTGCCACTTCAGTGTAAATTAATTGTTAGTTCTGTAAAAAAAAAATAAATAAATCAATGCAAAAAACATAACGGAATAATAGTTGTTCCGCACTAAAGTGGTTTCGAAAGTGTGCTCGTTACGAATATCAACAAAAAGCAATCTAATGAAAATAGAATTCATAGAACATGGACTACTTCTTTCACACATTAACCTTCAGAACGTATAAGCTCTTTGTCAAAAAAATACCGGGAATATCTTACAAAAATTTACGCTTAAATGAAAGTAGAAAAAGTACATCCTTTCTATGTTCAATTCTATGTACAAGTGCAAGATAGTACTTAGTCAATTGTAATAGAATGGCCGGAAAGTTTTCTATGCAATTTGTTTGTTTTCTATGCTAGGCATTCTCGACATGAGCTAAGGAAAAAAATTAACTTATTCGTCTCTACTGTAAGCTGGAAAAGGTGCAAAGAAAAAAGTAAATCGAATGATGCACGCTGTGTGTGTCTCTGCGAATTAATAAGGAAAACTTCAGCAACAGCGGTTTTGAAAGTTACGATTTCACCGTCTCGAAAGGTCGTTCCGCGTCCTATGAATTTCTTCAAGACACTTCGTTCCCACATTTATTAGTCCTTTTGTAATTGTCGTACAATTCTTTACGCGAAAACATATCGAAATGATGACAACCACTGGAGCGTGGAAAAGGCAAACTTCGTCTTGCATCTTCCATAGAAGATATGCAATTGACTTTTACTGGTGCCGCTAATAAGTACAGTACATGGTAGCAGACCCCAATTCATGATTTCCACATTTTCAATTCCTTCCAAATAATAAGATTCGTCACGACATTCAAAATAGCTCTCTGCACCCCACTTGCCAGACACCTATCCTCCACATTTGTAAACAGTTAACCGTGTTCATAGACTAGTTCTGTAAAGTGCATACAAGATTACAGAACCAATTGATATTGATGCAGTGGACAGCGTTCGCTATATAAAGTGATGCGTTATCGTGATGAAAACGAGTTTTTTCTTCCACAGATGCTTTCCTTTCTTCTTAATATTGCTTTCAACCGATTAAAGAACGTTGACTAACATGCACGAGCCTTCCTTCTTCGAGGTAGACGATGAACCGCCTTACGCCGCGTGTGAATGTCAAAATAGTGTCGAAAAAGCAGTCAGTGTACGAAATTTTATTAAAATATCTCAAAAACTGCGGCCTATATGTCGAGCATAAGCAAACAGGCAGACAGACAAGCTTTAATTGATTCAGAAAGCGATCCTACAGCGATCGGTGTTGTATACTTCGCATACGCTTTTATCACAAATGGTGTAAGCTATAAAATTAAATTATACAAAACAAATTTTTTTGTAATCTAAGCCTTTGTTTCAAAGGTTGGAAATTAAATTTTATCGCAGTCACTTTTACGTGACTATGCATAAGCAAATGATCGAAATGACATAGAATTTTGACAAGCATCATTTCAGGGCATACACCTTCTAAACATAATGTGGATTCTTTGGCAGAAATAACACCTACGGGATTCACTCCGCGAAATTATTGACGGCTATGTTTCTTTCCTTTCTTTCCTCTAAATTGGTGGTTTGCTTTGCCAGGGTACACACAAGTACGAAGAGGAAGCATACCCTAAAAATATCATGTATTTGTCACATTTTAATTTTATGGATAACACTCCACCAGAGTTACACTACTACCTGTATATCTCTTATGTAATTTATTTTTTCCAAATAGTGATTTAAGAACAAATCAATAGCCTCTTCATTTCTAATCCTCTACTCTACACATTTATCAAGAATTTGTAAACAAACATACTTTGTTATCTGTAGTTATAGCACACAATGACGATGATATGTGCTGCGCTGTTACACTTTTTGTACAAGCCTACACTTGCTGACACAATAAGTGCAAATTATGAGAATTTGATAAATTTGCGTTTTATCATCTTTTTGAAGAATATTATTACGAGAGAAAACACTTGTACCGATACGAAAGGTTGCTGTGCAGTGAACTCACATTTTATTTTAGGATAAAGTGAATTGTTGCTATAGTTACGTATTCGTTTGTGGCTTGTCATGCACTGTATACCGCTAAATAATTCGCGTACATATTGTTACGTAATTATTCGTCCGTATATATACACCTACATATGTAAGTATATATTAGTATATATTAAACATATTGCTTTGATAACGTTAAGATTTCTTTCAAAAAATTGAATGGCAAGAATTGATATCTCTTAGCATTGTTAGATAAGCTTGTACACTACATACCTATAGTATGTGCGTAACGTACAATACAAGTACACAAATCAAATAACAAAGGTGAAGAACGAATGATTTTTTTGACGAAAACAAATCTATTATGGCGGGTGAATGATCTTCGGTGTTCTCATTTGTAAGAGGTCGATCTTCTCTCTCATTCTTTCCACTCTTACTTACTTAATGAGTCTTTAATGGACGTTCATTTGTATTATTTAAAGCCACAATACCACAATATCGGCTGAAATCATTTCTTGTTAATCGTGTCTAAGTATAAATTTTTTCACTACAAACCATAAATCATAGAAGCTGACGGAAATTGTCTTTCTTTCTTCTATGAAATCTATCCAAATTAGTTACTTTTCCTGTACTTGGTTCACAAAAGTCACTTCAGAACAACGGTGCCAGTAAATATTATTCACATACCAACATCCATTAATACTTTAGGGAAAAAAGGGAAACATTCTTTTCTTTTGAGAGTTTACGACCTAATTTGGTGAGAATCAATGATGAAAATGATGCACTATATAATTTTCTTTCCTTTTCCTTTGCTGTGTGCCTTTATCTCTTACCAGCTAAGCGTTAAGTTTCAATTATAGTTTCATATAAATATTCTCTAGTGAGGAACGTAGGAGTGTTTTGGTTAATTTACCTAAGGCGATGTTACAGCCTACTGTTTACAGATCTTCAAGAGATAGAAATCGTACAAGTAGGATCGACATCAATGTTTTTCTAAAGAACTTATTCAAAAAACACGTCCTACACTTCGTAAGCATTGAACAATGTTTTGAGAATTCCTCCGGCTATTTGTTTGAGATAGAAAATTTTGCCCTGTACACTACACGGGCTACAACTTAATTCTTAAAAAATTATTTAGAACAGTTTTCTTAAATATCCCGAGGCAAGTTCAAGCATCTGTACAAAACTAGTTCCAATACAATAGTTGCTCTTTCGTGCTGCCTATGTATCGCTGTTCTTCAATTAATGTGGACAAGAATGTGTTTTGCTTCTAAAAATAATTCCAAAAGGGTGCAAAATACCAGAAAAGGAGTATGTTTTTGTAGAACTTCTAAAAGCTTGGCTCCTTCATGAACACAAGCATGGCATCACGACCTGCTTTGTTCGACAAAATCTGCCATTAGAATTTCTGACTCAAAACATATATCGGAGAATTATTTTTTTTGCTAGTTTAGCCACATCAACATCAGTCAAACAACAATCAAGGTCATGATATCTATTTGGACACTCTACACCTTTTCCATTGTGTTCTTCTTCCTATTCTAAGAACGCGGCTTGTGTTGACTAATAGTAGAGGAAGGCGCTTTTTCCCACGTCTTCATTCGGCTAGGATATGGTGTTTCCGTAAATGCTTGAAATGTACACATATACACGTATATTTCTTTGATTAATATTTATATTATATTTGCACAAAATTAATCACTTTAATGAATTGCATTATGTCACCTTTTTATTGTTTTATTTTTATGAATTATCTCGTGAACGAGATACAAATCATCGCTGAAAGCATCAGGCAACAGTTCGCATTCATATAATCCGTAATGACAAAAAGTGTCATATGATTATTATGATCACTAATTTTATGCAATTCCAGCGCGTAAAATAAATTTTGATGCCAAAGAGATACAAACAATTGCTCCTAAGTATTCGGTAACCAATAAAGCCTACTTGATAAGGATCACGACTATCAAGTCGCTACATACTTTCGGAATCAATTCCCAAAGCGGCAGACCATACTTTAATTATAGATGACCTACGGTGGAAACTATAACGAATGCTCGATGAGCAAAGGCATAATATTTACCATATTTACCATAATATTACTCAAGCTGTCGATGCTGCTTATCCTTCTGTCCACACTTCTTTCTTCCTGATCATCGTATTGTTTATACTTGTAGAGAGGGCATTCGCTAAAAAAAGTGTTGAATATCACTACACCATTAATTAAAGCTTTGTGTATCCAAAAGTATAGAAAGTAGTTTTTTTGCAGCTGGCCTACACGCCAAGCAGGACATGTTCGTATGCCTACACCTACGTATCATGTTGAAACGATAACTGGGATTGATATAGAAAGGATGCACTTCGTATACATGTTCTTAACATATTCTTCATATACATATTCTTTTAGAATTAAGTCTAAAACACGGAATAATCCGCACCTTAAACGACTATACAAAGAACTAAAGTTTGCCGTCTATTTAATCTAAACTGTGACAGAAAGTTTTGTCATTTCATGGCACAAACGGTTTAACACAATTAGCTAAGGCAATCATTTACTTTGTATTTCTATGTATTCGGTATAGATCCAAGGCCAATTCATTAGTCCTCATATTGGTACTTGGGAATAGCTGAGAGGCAAAACGAGCGAACGAACTTAGAAATTCTTGCTCGTTTTTGATCGAATCGATCATTAAGCGTAAATTAAACTTCGGAAACTTCGGACAAAAACATTTCGATGACCTACAAAATATCTATCGATTTGCAATTAATAAGAAAATATTTGGTGACCTAAAGATTTGCTTTAGTATAAAATTTCCGCACTTAATAGTTGAGATTTTGTAAATATATTAGTGCGAGTGTTTTCAACAGCGAACGTTGGATAGCCCAACTGTCACAATTATTTTTAAGTTAAAGCCAGTATTAGAATAAAACGCGTTTATGAACATCTCTCACAGTTCCCTTCTTCGCATCTACATAACAAACGGTTGAAGATATCCTTATCCTTAAATACCTTATACAACCTACAAAGTAACCAAATGCGAACATTAAGCTTCATGGGATCGTTACCTGTGAAGGCGAATTTACACAAAAAGAAAAAAAAAATGCGTAGATTCAAAAAAAATTACTTTAGCGAAAGCAAGACAGATACATAAACTTATATAATAGAAATAATTTTTCAATCAGACATTCTCAAGTTCAAGTTGAAAATGGCATAAACAAGTTTTGCACACAAATGCCTGGGTATTATGCTCTAGGTATGACCTTGGATTACTTTCTTATCATGTAGTTATAATTTATATGAGTGAAGCACAAGCTGACAGACCGACTGTTGACCTAATTCTTAAAATGGGAATAAAAGCTTCTCTGCTATACTTAAAAGGTAACAAGCGATTAATATAAAAATTCAATATACTCATGTGTAACACAATAAAGACAATTTTGGCGAGTGCGAGAACAATCATTGTTGCAATGGGGTGTCTATTATTTATTGATTGTAACTGTTTGTTAGTCATAGCTTACTTATTAAGATTAAATTTACCACAAAGCTGTGGGTTTAAATCCAATCGTTCGACATTGATGCTAGATCGCTATGGAAGAGAATATAGAAAACAGTCATACAGTGGCAAATGAAGGGGGTAAACAATAAATCAATTCAAAAATCCAATTTTGTGCTCGCTTATTAAGCACAAATTTGTCTATTTGGACCCAAAAATATCTTTCAGCGAATGACTGATGTCGGCTTCTTAATCAAAATGTTTTATAGCAGAATACGGACCCGGCTTTATTAATTTTTTATTATTTGTCTTAGATGCTAAAAATCAATTGCGTTCAACTTGTAACATGACCTAGAAGAAATGAAAGTTTCTGACCTCTCGGCTGGTGTCAGCAGGCAACCTATGTGTGCGACAGCGAGGCCGAAAAGAAAAAGGAAGAACCGAAGAAAAACGAAATTTGTCGTAGCATATTTTTAATAGCCATTCCCCACACATATTAATTTCGAATAAATTAAAATTGAATATCTTCGATGTTTTCGACTTTTTCCACAACGCCCTTTAAAATCGATTTCACCAAATTCAACCATACTCGATAAAGGACGACCTTGATGGAAAGAGCCTATAAAATGTGTATAGGTTTCGAAAAAAAATAGCGACTTTGAACTTAACACCTATCAAGGGCTCTCTGAAAAAGTGGATATCAATGTTATTTGGTTAATGAAGCATCGTACCTATAACACCGTGTCTAACTAAAAACTGTTCTAAGTCTTTAAATCAAAAAAAAATTCCACTTAACTTCCGCGCACTGCAAATTCTAAGAAACTGTGCTACCTTTCGGATCTTCGCGGAAACTTTTTAACTCGATTACTCATGGGAATTTCTTTGGTGAGCTGCGTCGATAGCCGATAATCACATGTATGTATATAAAAACATGCAATAATTTATTATATACGTACGTTTGTTGTTTATTATTGGTGTCAAATGTTAACCGGTTACAAACTTGTTAAAATCGTAACGGTTCGTTACATCGAAACATATGCTTTAAACAAACTGCGGCCTTATTACTGTCTTTGCCATTAGCTTATCCGATAATCCGCACCCAATATCGATCTTTATAACTCGATTCTTCTGTGATATATATATGACGTGTTATAGGCGGTTGTTAGAATCAAATGTCAGAGGCATATTATTCTTACAGTTCATGTTACCGGTTACCAATCGAACCCCACTTATTATTATTGAAACGAAAACATTAAAGAAGTGTTTATAAATTTAATTCGAATTCTGCCATAAATCACACATTTAATTAGTCATTATTCGAAAGTCATCACATGCAGGATAGAAAGGAAACAATTGTTCAAGGCTATTGAAAGAAAACCAATCTACTGGTCCATTAAATCTGCATTGCTCGCGTTGCAGTTCACTCACATAGTATATAAATTAATAATATTCAACGAAAATTCTTGGTTCCCTTTAAGAGAAGTGCACGGAATAACAAGGCAGAGTACTAAGAAGACGGCCTTTTCCGTTATATTTTCTATGGTTTCTCTTCTTTTTTTTTGTATATTAATCAGTTTTGAAAAGCGTATAATTCAAGCGCTTGGCTACTGCAGATGCTGTCATAAGTGACTGAATGATACGCTGAATAATAACAATTAATTCAATACGACAATGTATGTTTGATTAACAAAATTTTTTCACACTTGGGTTTACCTCTGTGTAAAGTGTAATTAGCAAATAATTGAGATATTTTTTATATGTGACTTTAATGAATGAAAAATACTCTCCGCTCTGCGGATGTACTAGACGAATATATGAACTTTTTTTTTTGTGAAATGTGGAATTTGTCATAGGTCTTAACTGAAGCATAGACAGAATTAATAAGTAAAAGCTGTAGTTTGCGGCATAAGTGCGAGTTCCAAAATGATTACTGGGAAGAGAAAAGACTGTGGATCTTTTATCATAAGGGTTTCTTATGATCTCTTTATTTACTGATAGTTTGAATTTCTAAAACAACTCATTAGAAGGGGTGCGTAAATAATATACCGCCGTAGTTACGTAAGAAGCGCACACTTCGCTTTGCGAAAAAACAAACATATTTATTAAGAGATATAGAAAAAATGCAAGAAAATAATTCCAAAAATATGAGAATGCTTTGAATATAGGAATAAAAAAACTCATATTCATTCATTCGATTCAAAATTAATCTTTTTTTCTCGCTACTCATTAAATATTTCATATTTGCTCCGAATTTCAACGAGTCTCTGACATGTCTCCTTCGCCATAGAGTATTGAGTTTCCACGATGCTTTCCCAAAATTTGCAATTGTTTGAATTTTTACATAAAATAAATATTTCATAAATTGTGAATTGGATTAATATTTAGGATAGGACGACTACCCAATCCTAAGCCACCCTTCGGCGAGTGCTTTCATTATGATGCGTAAAAATCAAATTTACCGGCATAGGGGCGAACGTATCTGGTTCCATGGTGGTAGAGTATCCGTGGTGCAGTGTACATTCAGTTTGTGTGTATATAGGCGGCACCAAGAAGGGCTCTTTTATTATACCGATCGACTCAGAATCATTTCGTTACCCGATTTCACTTCGCCTGTCCACCTTTCTATCCGTCTGTCTTATGTCTACCCATGTATTTCCGCGCTCAACGTGCAGATCGCAAGCGTTAAAATATCCGGATGAAATTTGCAAAATTGAAAATTAAAATTGGATTATGCCTCATCATTTTTATGGCTACTGCTCGTAATATGCATGGTGTTGGCTAGCTTTTCTTGATTTCGATCCGAAAGGCAACAATGTGTTGCCTGTCAAAAGAATCGCTTATCGGTTAACAATCAAAGAGAGAACTTTCTTACATGCATTTATGCAAACAAGTTTGTATATTGATTATGATTAATCACGTACAACGAGCTGAATACATATCGTATGCCAACAATCTTTTTCGACTTCACAGTAATTGGTTTGCGTCGAAATGATTTAATGTATACTAAAGCTTGTTATATATACAAGCCGTATAATAAAAATAAGACTCAGTCAACTGTCTGTTGATGTATTGTTTATTTGCATATTATTCCGTTACATTTATTGCTTTCCATGTAAACAAAAATCGCACAAACCGGTTTAAAACAAAATAAAAATAATTCCTTGAAACGATTTATTATTTATTACTGATCTCAAAGTCACTAATCATTCAATTGTCTTAATAAAATTATTTAATTGAAATGTAATCCAAGCATTTGAACAACTTTGCATTAATAAATGAAAATATTCGTACGAATGTGCATGATCGGGAACATGCAATAGTCGGGTAGCTTCATCTAATATCGTTAGTTGAGAAATATTGTCCACAAAATCCACATTATATTCGTAATACTATACATCACTTTTAAATCGATTTGGCGAAGTTCTTCGAAAGACTAAAACACATTATAATGAGAAAATTTTGAAAAAATTCACACTGTGTTGGCGATCATCTAATAGTACTTAGTCAATGCAAGCCGCTCTGCGTACACCAATGTGTGCAGTGTGTACGATGTATGCCGACGCAGTTTTTCTAAGGGGAAAAGTTTGTGGTACAGTTTGGTTAATAGGTGGCTTTAGAATCACATAACTTTGTTAATATCATCTTTATCAAGCAATGCTATGTCGCGCATGAAAGGCCACAGTCCTTATATAATTAAACAAAACAATTAATTCGAATGTAACCGCATTTTGACAACGAGCCAAAAAACAAAAGACAAAATTGACACATTTTGTAAGATCAGCTCGACCAAGGCGATTATGCTTCCCAGGGTTCTAAATGTTTATGTCGAAAAAGCTATATTAAAAAATATCATCAGACAAATACTTCGGTCGTTTCCATTGGTATTTCCTTCGTCTTTAATGATTCAGTAAACTTCGAAGGAGTTTAGCAAAATAAATTTAATGAATAGAAACTTTTTTGTTTCGCTTCCTGCAGAACTTTCCTAATGATGTAAAATGCAGAAAAGACGGCGGCGAAAACCACAAATTTTTTATTCCCGAAATCCCGGAGATTGCATAGTGATGGCATAATGGTTTTATCCAAAAAGGCCAAGATATTGTTGGGTTAGAGAGAATCACCTCCTTGTCTTCATTGCAACTTTTCATCGTAGAGGTGGACGCTTGGTTTCAAACCAATATGTAATAATGACTGTAAGTAGTAGTTTTTTGCCCTTGTGAACGTGGCTATTGGGCGGATCAGATCAAATTTGAAACTTATTTGGACTTTTAATGGAAAAACGCCCCAAAGCTTTTCCATAGCTTAATACACTAAAAAGCAAGTTTGTCTGTAATCTATACCTTTATGTTCAAAATTTGGAAAATAATTCAATATTTTGACACTAAATTCAAAAGAGGGTTTAATATACATTTTTAAATAATGTGTGCTATAACTTTCAGTTATTAAGAATTCTTGTTTTTCCTAATTTCCTATGTCTCTCTTATGCTGCCCTTGCATGTGTGTTGTAAAGTTTCGCTTCGGTTAATTGCTTCTCTTTTGAGAACTCACATCAACCTACCCGTGGTCTAGCATTGTAGATTTCTCTTCTAATCATACTTTACCTACCATTTATTTCCAATGCTCAAGGAATCTATAGGGATAAGATGAGCCTGGGGTTTGGTTGTTCTTTTGGATAACGCGAAAATGCTTTAAGTAAGGACCTACACAAGCAATTCAATTTTACCCTCTCATGCATAAATATGTATATGTACTTCAAAATCATAAAACTTGGGAATTTTATGCATCTATCAGGGTTGGAACCAAATCCTTGTGGTCTTTTCTAAGAGCGGCGGTACTTTATCAGTTAATATTTGCTGTACTTTGATTTCTTCCGGTCGAAATGCTCCTATTTAGGTAACAGACTAAACTCTCGCGCTTCAGAGTATGTGTATATTGACAGTTTTTGGGAAGTTTGGAAAGTCGACTTTGGTTTTCCATTTTAATGCGAACGAAGGCCGTTGATTCCTGTCACGGGTAATGAAAAATGGGTCCAACCTAACAATGAAACCGCAAAACAACACATGTCTAGTTGCGAGAAATAATGGACTGTATAGCGCTTCTGTCATTTTCCATTTAGAAGAACTAACTTAGTAAACTACACAAAAAACAACTCATAAAATTGAGCCGATTATTATACGCAATCATTCTATGTATTTTCGTATCCTTATAACGCACAAAACATTCTTGCTTGGATTTTTTTAAGCAAAGCAAAAATCGAAAAACAAACTGGATCGGAACTCTCGTATAACATAAGATTCTTAAAAATGTAGAAAGAAGTCGCCTTTGGCAACACCAATTACGTTGTCTTATCTTATATGGCACTTTGTCGGTACATTGCTTATACCTTCTTTCCAACTACCATATTGCTGCCAAGAACTAGATAGGAAATTGAAACGTGGCATACACGTTCTTCTCTATAAAAAAGAAAAAACTGTATTTATATACAGTCAGTGGTACACAAAATACGTCTTGCAGTGAGTGTAACATTTTTACATTCCTTTTTTTAACTAATCAAGTAGCGAACTTAATATAGTATGAAAAATTTCTCTTCAATTGTAGACATTATGGCTGGAAAATTTGAATACTCGCTTGGTATAAATGAACTGAAATCAAAAGATTACCGTTTATGGCAATCTTTGGTTGGCGAATTTCTTGGTAAGTTTCTGTTAACACATTCATTTACGTATGCACAGGCATTTGCTTATACTTGGATAGACAATGGAGAGGGAGAGGGAGTGCACGTAATTGAAAATTTATATATTTATGTATGGAATTTGCTTTCTATTAATTAGGAAATTTAATATTAAATTTTTTCGCTTGTGGAGCATGCACGCAACCTGAGGATGGTACATTTAAGGCTTTGGCATTTGGCTTGGGAGTCTTTATGGCAATCACAGTAAGTAGTACATGGTATTTACATAAGTATGTGCAAATAATGATTGACATGCTATCAGATGTCGATAACAAATCTATGCAAATATTCTCCATGAAGCACAACTTAGGCTAATGCAAGCAAGTACACTTTCCGGTGTATATTTGGGCAAAATGTATTTTATTTAGTTCCATATACGCTTCTGAAATGCTTATTTCCATAAACCCATATCAAAGCGCGTGGAATAAAGTGAAGCTGCTGGCATTGAGGGGTAGGCTGGTCTATAGAAGCAAAACAGCTTCTACGGAAATTATTATTGCCTGTGATTATCCTGTAATTAAAACTCAATTCATGAAAATATCGCGGGGAACGGTTGACCTACAGAAATGAGAGAGATCTGTTGAAGCATCATCCCTTGTTCGTATGTCGCCGGATCCAACAATCCCTCGAGACTAATGTTCCCCCACACATTCAAAAAAAAACATTACTGTCACTTTTTTTGCGACCTTCCATCACAGTTTCTCTTGCCTATCATCTTGTTCACTCGCATAGAGAACATTCCCCATATAGATGGCAATCACTGGCGCGCAAGATTTTCCAAGAACCTATTTTAACTGGTTTGAAGTAGAAAAAACAAAATCAATAGCCAAAGATAGCAACATTGATTGCTTAATAGTGATTAAATCACTTTAGCCATAAAATATCTTTAGACCATTTTCTATTATAATATCCGCAAATCCACAAAAGCATTAACAGGATCAGAAGACACTTCAATAATTTAGAAAGCTTTTTCTTACCATATTCTTCTAGCACTTTTCGAATATTTCCCTTTCCATTGCCATTTTCCTAATCAAACTCCGAAACACCGATCTTTTCCCTCACCGCGTCAAATCCTCACAGCCGCAAATTCTAAAATTGGCTTAAAATATGATCCGGCCTGTAACCAGGCAAAGTATCTTTTGTATTTTAATAAGCATTGTAAGGTATAGAATAGATCCGTGACCTTTTCATTTGAAAGCACTGTCTTTAAGCTATACCCAAATGTACAAATTATTGAATTAAAGCGTACAGAACATACTTTCTTGGAGCTTTGAAGAAATGAAGTTTGACGCCAAAAAAATCAAATCTGCGAGAAATTTTACTTTTCCTGATTAATTCAAAGGACAGCACGGATAAGTGCTTAAAGCCTAAATAACCATGATAGAGAGTATGCGAACCAATAACATCGAAAATAGGGCTGAATATCCTTGATGGTCTCGCTTGAGGAGGTGAACTTTGCTTTGTGCGTTAAAGTTTGTTCCAACCAAATGGAACCATCCCTGAGCAATACTAGGTCCAAAATGCCTTCAAAAAATCGAGCTTGTATATTAAAAGTCACGATATCGTGAAGTTTTAGTGTATTCGGCTCCATATGGCAAAACTCGCTCAGGAAATGCTTGCAGTTCTAACTTGGAATGTCCTATCGTCCCCGCTGTTATCAGCAGACATTACTTCGTCCTATTAGTAGATTATTCTTACTCGCAATATCAGTAGGCATTATAGATAAAAGAAGATATGTTGACCAGTTTCGAGGTTATTTTTGGGACGATCGTGATCATTTCAGATTCGAAAGGTAATTTTACACACGTTTACAAAGCACTACGTTAACATGGCACATACCATCTACATCATCAAGCTGTTAGTAAGATATATAATTTGAATTTTATGAAAGCGATGAAGGCGATGGCAGTGATTTGAACGAATAAATAAAGAATTTTCGCTGTATATATAAATTCACTTTAGTTTTTGATCACACAGTACCATATACGTAGCAACCAAAATAATTTGAGATAGCTCAACGTTTTCTTATATGAATTGCTTCAAAATGCTCCCCTGATCCCTATTTAGTTGTTTCATGTATTTTTATTATGTTTTGTAAATGAATGCTGATCTCTTCGATTATTTTTTTAAACCCATTTGCATTATTTAATCTTTTTATCTACATATTTCGTAAGATTGCAATTAGTTTAAAGTTTTACATAAATGCTCACTAAAGTTACTAGTATTTGCTTATACGATATTGAGATTTATAGCCCTTTTAGTGCAGTAACAGCTCGAGCGAATTATTTTATGACACTATTAAGTTAATCTTAAACGCCCGCATTGCCTTAATTGTATAATTAACTATCAAGGTGTAGTATATTTAATTTCACAATGTAAAGTTGCTGACTTGCGCTCGAGCTCTTTTAGATCACATCCACTTTCAAGTATTTTTTTTTTATTTATTTCTTAATTTTTTTTCTTAATTGAAATGAAGTCACAACTGATGTGTTTCTGGCCTGTATTCTGGCTTAGTCCACTAGAAATTTTAAATTCTGCACGGCTATTTCTAGGAAGTTCAGTAATCGGTTAGCATGCCCAGAAGTAAGTGATCAAAGTAACAGAAAGTATTTTGGCGATCGATCAGTCTATCGCAGAGTGCAATATTTAGTGTAAAGAAAAGGTAAGACTATGCAAAAATATACTTCTATTCTACCTATCAATTCAACAATAAAAGAAAAAAAAAATGAATTCTCTTCTTCTTTATGTTACATCGATGAAAATTGTATTATGATATCGTCGTACTCGTCGGGAGTGTCAGTCATACCTACGTTGTAAAAGGTGCTAAGTCCGATCTGTTTGTCTGCTTGCTGTTTAGTGAGAGAAAAAACTTAACGGCTTATTGTAAATTAACCGCCTTATTCTTAGCACTCACTATATGCTTTTGCCAAGGAACGGTAAAACCGAACATCTTATTCTTTTGCCCTTTTTTATATCCACCACTGTAAGAGGGGCGTACATTCATTTTGTTTCTTTCCATAATATAGGTAACACCCAAAAGGAAGCTTCAGAGACCCTGTAAAGTATGCATATTCTTGATCAGCGTGAAATTCTGAGTTGATTTAGCCATGTCCTTCCGTCTGTGTGTATTTGTGTCTATTATGTGGTGTGTGCGCAAAAACGAAGACATCGACCTCAAATTTGGTAGAAACATTGGAAGTTCTTGCAGGCAGGTCGGTATTGAAAATGGGCCAAATTGGTTAGAGCGCGCAATGGAGCGTAAGCTGAACGCAACTCATTTTTTTAACAAAAACTTTTGGATTTTTTCTCGTTACTCGGAAATTATAAAAATTAGAAGGCTGAAATTTTCCACATTTACTTTACGAAATACTCTACTCCTTACGTGCGAAAATGGAAAACATAACCTATGCCGGCACAAAGTTACAAGTGCTTAAATTTTGTTTTTTTTCTCTTTTTTGAGATTTTATGCTTATTTACCACAAAGCAAACAAGACCGAACGTTTAAAACTATTTGATACACTCCTTAAACGAAGATATATTATCTGCCTAAAAATGGGTTCATTTTAAAATGAATACGGAAGGCACCGCGATTAATTTTTTCTTAATAATACCAGCGATATGGGTATCAAATAAAAGAACTTTAAGAGTGGAATCCGAAAAACATGGGTGTACGAGAGTATGTTTGTATTCTGAAAACTACGCATAAAAATGGAGACTAAAACAAACATGAGATATTTGTGATCTACTCTGCAGCAGGTCACTTAACTTTATCATTATTATAACGGAAGCGTAGCGCAACGGTATAAAGAGAAATTTTCGGAAAATTGCAAGAAAGTATAAAAGAAAAGTGTATACAAAATGGAAGAAGAAAACTTTGCAATGTTTTCATGCAATTTTGTGGAAAATAAGTAAAAGTAGGCGTATAAAAAAGGCTCATTACATCGCAACGTAAAGGATTGCGAAAACATTAGTATGACGTTAAAAAATATTATATCGAATTAATATATCGATAGTTTAACTGCATTATGCTTCATTTCGTACCACCTTTTGTCACCACTTTTGTTTCAGGATATAAAATTCGATACAAGGTGACGGGAAACAATGACGAACAAATATAATAAGTAACTTTATGCCATTTTAACGAACAGGGCCATAAAAAACACAATCTTGGAAGAAATGGGAAAATTTTTCTCCAAGCATGTTTTGCCGAGAATGATTGCTTTGCGGAAACCCAAATTGTGCTGCTTCGATCATGCAGCGTAATCAATTTTCAATCAATATAATATGTTTCCTAATACGCAAAGCCATTTATTTACATTGAGTAATTTCATTGCACATTGTCCTCTTGGTTCCTGTATTCTAGACGCTTAAGTTATTCAAGTTAGTTGAGCTATGGCAAATGGTGTACATTGAATTTTTTACTGATATGGTTGCTATCGTTATTTGACTGAATTTTTCAATTTTCTTCTTTATTCCGTTTTTCCCTTAGGTTGTCGGGCACTTAAGTGGAGGGCACGTCAATCCTGCTGTTACACTGGGTATGCTGGTAGCTGGTCGAGTCAGTTTACTGCGAGCAATCTTGTACATAATATTTCAGTGCCTAGGGTCAATAGCGGGTACTGCCGCCATTAGGGTATTTATTTTAAATAAAATTAAATGTGTTTTCCAAAAATTGCTTCCATTTTGCCTTCTATTTCAACAGACACTCATCGATGAGGTCTACTATAATGGTTTGGGTCATACAAGTCTGGCCCCGAATATAACAGAATTGCAAGGTGTCGGAATTGAATTTTTCCTTGGTTTGGTTTTAGTTTTAACAGTCTTTGGAGCTTGTGATGCCAATAAACCAGGTTCAGTCGAGTATCACCTTTTATCTTATAGGTCTCAATGGAAATACTCCCTAAATATTTAGATTCGCGCTACATCGCTCCGCTGGCTATCGGTATGGCCGTTACTTTGGGTCATTTGGGTACAATACGTTATACTGGAGCTAGCATGAATCCTGCTCGCACTGTAGGTACTGCTTTTGCGACCAACAACTGGGATTCACATTGGGTCTACTGGGTTGGTCCAGTTCTGGGTGGCATCGCAGCTGCTTTAATTTACACTCAAATTCTTGAAAAACCAGCCGCTAAGGTTAGTGAAGTATCGGATAAATACGGGACACATGCCGATGAGCGTGAGGTGAGGGTTGCATATGCATTAAAATGTATTTTACACATTGGTATTATAGAAGTTCTTACGAGTCTTTGTCACTTTGCTAGATAAATTTTGTTTAACATTTTTTTAAATTAAACCACTAAGCACCATTAACGTCCAACCAAATATGTTAGTGAGAAGTAAACGAGAAATGAAGATTGGTTGAAATTTCATTAGGAAGGACTTCATAAAATATATATATATACATATATATATATATATATATATATATATATATATATATATATATATGTACATATTGATCACTGGCGACACTCGCGCGATCACGCGCAGAATTATACAGCTTAGCCTCGGTTTTGTGTATCTCCATGTTATTCGTGATTATATGTCATCATTATTATTAAGTCAATGTTATACAACTAATTGGAAGTTTTCTCATGAATCGTTTCACTCCGCAATAATTACGAGCCAAAAATAGGTTCGTTCATTTATTTACGGTTATTTTATGTTAGCAAACGCCTAGCAAGGCCTCTTTACCAAGCATTTGAAAAATTCATCAATGAAAAATTTTCTTTGAAATGTAATTATACGGACGGCGTCCGTATAATTGAGCGGTCAATGTGTAATGACGGTCTTATGTGTAAAATGTTGTGTCGAAAAAATTAGAAGTACTCGACAAGACGAGACAAAGTGCAGCACAACAAGCAGCCAGCAAGCTTAATGGCAGTCTTCGTTGCAGAAAATTCTTTATCGGATAATCGTCATTTGCTATTCGATCCTCCGTCCTCTGGTCCGAATTGATAATGCAAATCGTATCATAAAAATCATAACACATCGCCTTTCAATGGCAATTGACCATTTCAGTAACTTTGATAACATCGAGTTTAACATTTAGTCTCAGATGCTATCTTCATAACATTAAATGTAAATGCATACGCCCATGCATATATCCCTATATTTCGGGTGAAAAGGAGTTCGTCCAACATATTTATATTTTTTTATTATTTCAGATGAGAAAATTGGAAAGCGGACGTGACTATGCTTAAATTTTACTCAACAATATTAAACAATATAAAGAGTCACTTACCTTTTATTAAATCTGGAATTTGACGGTTGATTACTAAATGAAAGCAGTTGCAAGTTGCTATTATAATCGCATGTATTTATTTTACGTACATAAGATATTATAACTTAAATTTAAATAAGTACATAAAAGGACATAAGTCTTTTGCATTTTAATTACATTTGTTCGTTCTCTTGATTATGAATATAATAATATTTCAATGAAAAGCTATAAAACGTAACTTCTCCAAATTGTATGCTACGGGTTCTCTGAAACTGTGTTCATTGTTTCATATTTTATACAATTGTATACAATATGTGTACATATCTATGCATATAAATATATATATACAATATATATACAATACAATGTTAATATAAAACAAAATAAAATATTTTTTTAAACTACAATGTGTACAATAATTGGAATATTTTTGTGGTAATCGATGTAAAGGCACAAGTTTGTTTGATTTTTTTTTTTTTTTTTTTTTTGTTTTGTTGATTACATTTTTGCATAAAAAATAATAGGTGGTAATTAATTAATTATATAGAAGAGTGTGACAGCTTATAAGCGTTGTAATTTTTTTTTGCCGACAATCTACTTACTTTGCATTCTTCTCATTGTTCGTTTATTAAAAAGAATTTCGAATTGTTTTAAGAAAAAAAAGTAACCGTAAGCCCTTTAATTTTTTTCGATAGGGGGTAATATTGGGTCTCCAAAAAAAAATTTTCTTTTTCAAAAAACATTACTTTGTGTTAAAGTAGAAAACGTGTTGAAAAGTGTTGCTACTTCTTTAAGGCAAATGAAGAGGGTATATGTTCTAAGATAAGTTGTCACCGTTGTTGAAAAATTTCGTATGGTTGCGGAGTTCATCATCAGAACATCATTGAACTCGTTCGTTTATTGGAAATGTGATTTATTCCAATCACATCTTGGTCACGCCTTCTATTTAACGTCTAACACAAACGCTGGGTAGAGAAATTAACCAACCAAGTTGTTCTCCAATCCTATGCGGAGCTCTCTCAAAACTATTTCAAGATGACAATGGAATCAAACTATAGCAAACCAGTCAAACACAAGACAGTTCACGGTAAATAAATGAATAGAGATCCTAAAAAATGAACAATTTGAACGACATGAACAATTTTTTGTCAGTTTTACCGGGAAGCACAATTTGAAGATTCGTAACGCAATTTCTTTAGGAAGATCCAAGAAAACAAAGTGAGAATGTATATACATCTTCTTCGGTTTTCCCTGTGTTGTCGGTGTTTTGTGTGCTTTAATATTCTTCGTTAGAATGGGGTTGGGAAAAAATAGTACTTTCATTAATTAAACACCAAGAGATTTCTTAAGCACACTCGGTCTTTGTAAATACTACTTAGTGTAGCATACTTAAGGGTGATCTTTTATTAAAGGCTGTAGTGGGCAATCACTATCGACCGGTGGGCACGGAGTTGAGTACTATGAAAGGTTGCAAAGGCAATCAACGTAATAAAATGATCATAAATAAATATCCATCCATCAATGACTACGAGCATAAAGTTGCTTAACATTTTCTCTAACTGAACTGACGTCTGTCATTTAAACTTTAAATTTTCCAATTGGCGGCATTTGGAAACAGACATGGAAACTAGGATAAGTTTTCGGTTTTTAGCAAAAGTAATTGAAAAAATTGAAAAGTATAATTATAATATATAATTTAAATTAAAAAGTGCATGAAATAAAAAAAACAAATTGAAAATGTATCTGAAAACGTGTTAGGAAACTAGAGATTAATTTTGTTCCGTAATTTTTCTTTATAAATTTTTTTAGGCTAAAGCGATCGAACGTCTTAAGGCGGATGCAACCAAGAAGGCCGTAAGATTTGAGCGTGCTCCAGAAACCACTAATCAAAATGAGACGAAAGAAACTGTCGTACCCAAAAGCGGTACCGTTAGCCGTACTAAAAAAGTTTCGACACCAAAAATAACGCCGGGGAAAAGTGCGAAGGCAGATGCTAAAAATGTGGTCACGAAAGAAAGTTGAGAAAGCTGATGCGACAAAGAAAGCTATAACAACTAAAGCAGTGGCCACGAGAAAACTACGTAAAACCAATACTTAGAACTCCGTCACTTATTAAAAATGTATTATATATATTATATATATCAAATATATGGATATATATATATACATATATTGCAGTGTGTTCGCATATCGTTATATGCATCCACTTTGAAGTGTGACAGAATTATGCAAATTCAGCATACTTCTTTTAGCAAAAAGAAAAACGGAAATTATGTCACACTTCACCGAAATGCAATACGATGCTAGGCGCCCAAATTAAAACAATTATCATTTTGCTTACGCTAGCATTAAGGTACCTGTAAGATGTAGTATAAATAGTTCTACCAAAAATTGGTATTAACAATTCAGACTAGCGTATTAATTCGCTATAAGAATAAAAGGCGTTCCATCCGCCTAAAACCAATTAGATAGGGACTGCTCCATGCCGACTCGTTTGGCATTTATAAAGAGGCAGATAGATTTGGCGGACTGAAGCCGAGCATTCAGCAAACTAAATATTACGTGTCAAAAAAAATATATAACTGCCATCAGAGCTTGGCTTGAAACAAAATGTTTTTACTAAACAGAGACTATATATATACAGAAATATATATTTAATTATATATATATATATATATATATATATACATTTGTGTATACATAAAAATAAAAAATATTAATAAAAGCTGAAAGATAGTAATAAATGTACAATAAAACAAATCACAACACTAGATATAAATCTAAATTCACGCACACACGTAAACAAAGCATTAACACGAAAAAACATCAACAACAAAGCACAAAACGAGCAGCAGCAGTAGCAGCAGTATAATCTATTGCAACGGGAATCAACGCACACAATCCAAATCATGATGTCGTCCAAGCCAACCCACAGTAAAATAATCCCAAAACAAAATGCAACACGGTATGGTTTACAACGGTGTGACAAGGAAGCAACGTAAGACGATCTATTTAGGCTCAGTTATAGTGCGCTACCCAAGGTGCCTAACGGCAAGTCAAGCGCTGCAGGGGAGCCTTTCGTCTCTGCCATCACTACAAGGAGAGGCACAGATAGCCACAAAATATGCGAACGCTTTCGCCGAGTTCAGGAGAAAGCCAAGTTAGCAGCAATGATGAAAAATAAACGCCGATACTTACATCACCTGGTGCTGGATCTGGTTCACCTTCTCGCCTGGTTGAATAAAAAAACGGAACAAGAGTCAAAAAAAGCGAAAAAAAAAAGATCTCCAGAATGAAATAACTCAAACACAGGTAATAACCAAGCGGCAAGAGAACTCCACTAAAAAGCAAAGGGAAGACCAGACAGCGTAAGATACTTCTTCCAAAAAAAGCAAGGAAACGGCCGAAAGAAAAATCCGAGTAAAAGCTTCCAAGGGCCACAAAAAGGGATGGGAACGTAGTCGCAATAAACAGACGAAATCAATTAGATTGGTGAATAAACCGAATGCAATAATTATCAAGAAAACGGGCGAGGGTAGAAGCAAGTGCTGTCTAAAATGCAGTGAAATATGCCATCCAGGAAAGAGAATGTAGTAGAAGTCCGTGCTCTACCATATGCAAAGAATAGAGTAAACCGTATAATCATCTCCTTGCTGGTAGAAGCTCCTCTATAAACGCTTGCGGCCGTATGATTGAAATCCCAACATGAAAGTGATGCAAGTTGCAGTATGTAGCATTGCTTCTTTTTTTTTTTTAGTGCTTGTTACAAATGCAACTCTGTAGAAGATAGGGTTTCTAATCTCGCTCCTTTAATTAATAATAAATTTGTGATGCTGAGAGAAAAACTTTTGTCAACGAAAGAAAATACAAAAAGAAAGGGAAAAGGTTCCGTTTGTTTTCATGAGGGTAAAGCACGTATATTTCTTTTAGTAGTGACAATCTGTGGAGCATTCGCGGGACAAAAATTTAAAAGCTCCCACATCTCCCAAATTAGTTAGCTCAGCAATGACTCGCGCGCCCGTCTCTAAAACATCCGATCCTCTTCAAGTGACACTTAGGAGTGGCCTTAAAAATAATAAAGTGCGTAGTTCGATATTAAAGCAGACGGGGATGATTTACAGATATATCATTATAAGTATATGTTTGTTTATACTTTGTAACCTTTTGTTTGTTTTTATATTGTTGAATCATGTAGTTTTTGTATTTGTGATAATTTGTTAGAGGTTTCCTTTATAAAAAAATGAAAAATAAAAATAAATTAAAAGGCAAATTCGATTGAAAGTTTTTTAAAACTTATGTATATTTATATCATATGTATCAACAAAGGCCTTTGCGAACACCAGTTTAGATTTAGAAAGAAAAGATGTGCATCAGATATTGTGAAAGTAATGACTACACCAGCCGCCGCAGCCAAAAAAGGGAAACTTTTGAGGGCGTGATATACAGGGAACTCCCTAATAGTAACATAGGATTTCAAAAACGCTTTTAGCTCCGTCAACTAGCACCGCTGCAATCGCTGCAATGCAATAGCGCAAATGACCGCATTATTTGGTGAATATAGTGACCAGATATTTTAAAGGCAGAAAACTTCTATATACGTCAAACAAAGGATGCGAAAAACGCCTCGTTACCAGTGGAATACCACAAGGGTCAGTGTTTGGACTAATGTCAGGTAACACATATGTGATGTTTTGCGCCCACAAGCTCCAGAGCAGGAATACGTAGACGATATCGCGGTCGCAGTGATAGCAAAACAGCTACGGAACATTGCGCTCATAGCTAGGATTATCAATACGATTGAGCTTGGCGAAGCAAAAAACAGTTCTAATAACATTTAGGAAGAGAATGGGAATGAGCTACGCCGAAGGTGGGTCGCATTGACAGGATGTATTTCGGTACTTTGATGTTTCGACTACGGTGGGGGGCCTGTAACTGATCCGCCTACTAAGCCAGTTGACCAACACAGTGGTCTGTGGTGAAAAAGGTGGTGGCTTTCGGCCTTCCCTTGGAGTCAGATTGCATGACATGAACGCTATACGGAACGGAGCAGAGCTTATACGCACCACTTGAATTGAGGACGAAAGATTTTATCGAACACCAAGTTTGCAAAGATAGGTTTGTCAGTGTCGGTGCCTCCAAAAATTGACCCGAATTGTTGAAAGAGTGGGCAAGCAAATCACCCCTAGTGATTTTACGGAGGAGCTATATGAACTCAGCTTTAAAGATAGGAAAATAGATGAAGAAGACTTCAAGAGATCCATCCGTTTGGCTTCTCATTTCTGGATTTCTGGAGATCGGCAGATTAAAGTCATATTGGAATGTCCTCGGAGGTTCAGCGATGTGCTTATCTCTGCAGGAAGGGTTTATGTCCACTGTGCGATGCGTTGCTTCGATGAGGTGCCGGTTTGTTTTAGATGTTTAAGTTTCAACCACATGGTGAAGAACTGTAGAGTAAGTGGGGTTCTGTGTGGGCGCTGTTGCGAGCCTGACCACAAAAGCAATGTGTACACAAATGAGGCTAAATGTCGCAATTGTGCATTGAAGAAAAGGCCGGACATTTAATTTTGGCAGCAGAATGTCCTATCTATGTGCTGTTGTTGCCAGGGTCTCCGCGAGGCATTAAAATGGGCTTCACCATTTTCCAACTAAACTGTCATGGCAGCTATCCTGTCATGTGCAATTTGGGTCAGTGCATCAGTGAGCTTGGCAATAGTTTGACTCCCGTTTGGTGGTGGTGTACGTTTGGAATTCCTGCAGGATTCTTGTCAAGGGAAGGATATCTAGAATATCCCGTAATGTTTTCCGACGGAAGCCTGTTAATGAGCAGGTCATTTGCACTAAAAACTGCTTGCGGGAAGTCGATGACTTGCTCTTTTCGCATAACCACAAGGTTAATCGTAGGGCAGTTAAATGTTGGACATCTACTTTGGAACAGATTCCTACGGTCATCCGGTAGATCAGGAGAAAATTTCAGAGAGCCAGGCGGCTGCGTAATGTGAATGAAAACTTCTTCAGAATTGCCTACCAGCATAAGTTGTCTAAATACGAAATTTTGATTGTCAGAGAAGAAGAAGAATATCTTACCCAGGCGTGACGATCCTTGGGGTCAAGTCAACGGAGAGTCAACGGCCTTCCGATGTGAATTGTCGTCATGTACGTAAGTCTTAACTAACTGGACTGACTCTCTGCGTAGTTTAATGTCAGAATTTTTTCCTAGGGTAGACGGACCAATTTCACCAGTAGAGCTGGTGTCTGTTCCTCCAACATTAGAAATGTATGAAGTTGGATATGGGATCTCTCAAGTAAGATCGAAGAGACCTCCTGGTGCAGATACAACTGGTGCAGATATAACTAGTGAAATGGTTGAGGCCATTTGGAAGGTTATTCCTGAGTACTCACGTGGGCTTTATAGTTAGCGTTTGTCTGAAAGTTGCTTTCTGCCTGCGTGGAAGATAGCGAATTTTGTTGTGCTACTGAAGTCTCCAGATCAACTTCGTAATGAGCCACGCCCTTAACGCGGCATAAGCACTTGCTCCCTGCACCGCTTAAGGTGCCACAGAGAGTCGTGACTGAGAGACTTCAGAATAATTTGAACGAGAGCCTGTGCGATAGAGAGTACTGCTTTCGTAAAGGGCGCAGTATTGTTAATGTTTGGCTCCGCGTTCAACAACATGTGAATGACCCAATGGTACGTTTTAGCTCGTTTTTTAATGAGACTCTCTCTGAGGACGCTTATGTATTAAGCTTAAACAGATTTGAAACCGGTGCCTTTGGAAGGCGTCTGGACTCCCTTTAGTTGTTTAGGTTTTCGCAATTTGTTCCGTATTGGCACGTAGGCCACCAGTCCGAGCCGTGCGGATCTAATTGGTATGTAGCCATACACTACCAAAAGTCGGACCTTAGACTTTTAAAATAACGCATCTCGAATCAGTTTGCCTAGAAAATCACCTCTGCGTGGAATTGCTGTCTACAATTTTTGCTGCAGCAGCATCTGTGTAGTGTTTATCTTCTACCTGCTAAAAACGGCTCTTAGGAAAGTTTCGTGGTGACTGTGATTGCTCCCAAGATCTCGTGAACATTGTATATTTGAGCCGCTAGACAGTTCTCGCTCCCGTCAGAAGGACGCACATGCCATATAAATGTCCTTGATCTGAAGCTGCACGGGAGCCTCCATATTCCCTGTGGGGCGTGAGTAACCCTTTCTCACTCCGTGCGCCATTGGGTGCCGTACGATTGAGTCTCCACGGCAGGAACCTACATTAATGAAAGCTAAACAGGCTAAAGTTTGTAGTTTGCCTAATATGTTTTGTAAGTAGTTGTAAATTAAATATTTAAGAAGATTTTATGTAAGAGGGGGATTATAAAATATTGGGTATTAGTATTCATGACGAATTAAATCATAGTAGTCCATTCTTAAGATATTCGTTGTAATTCATTTTAATACAATATTTTTCATTTGACATTGCTATAACAATTACACAAAACCGCTGCCTCTAGCAAGGACCACATATTATTTTCATTTTCTTATGTTTATATACATATTCTTGTTATGCATATATCCGTTTCTTTGGTCAGTAAGAGGTTCACCCCAAAAGGAATATTTACAGAACGATTTGCGATCACATTTTTCATGCCTGAAAACGTCTATTAACAATTCACAACAACTATCCACATTCTTCTCATTGCTAAACCCTTCTGTCCATAGGGGATACTTCCGGCCAAACAACAACTAGAGTGCATTATTGTACAGCCAAAGAGAACCGATATCTACGTCACAACAACGTACAATCTCGGTTTTTAACACCAATAATTCAACAAAAAATAATTAAGATGTTTTTATTCAGTGTTCAAGCGCAACAATCTGAGGTGTTCGAATCTTTATGTGTAAAGATGAGCGAGACGATGAACGATGACGAATGATGACGAAGAATATTTCAGGAGCATTAAGCAATTTAGATTTGCCTAATCAAAACGCCTAATCAAAAGCAATCACAGCATATTATTCATCGAACGTTTAGCCCGACTGAACGCATTAGTCAACAGCCTCTAGATCAACGTCTAGAGATTAACTGTACTATCTATAAAAATTCTGAAGGGCGTACGATGCAAAATGCATAAACATTTGAAACAAGCGGCGATTTATAAATTTTATTAAGATTTAAACAAAATTAAAATCACAATTTGGGGAAAACCTACTAAAGCAGTGGCCACAGTTACTATGAAAGGTGTAAAACACCACATAGCAACACCAACGAAAGCAGCAGTAAACCATAAGTAAACCGCCAAATGTAAAAATGTACTGAAAGCGATGTTTACAAGGTTTTGTGACGTCTTTCGTTGTCTATATATTTTTTTTTTTTGACTTAGCTAATTATGGAAGAAATAATCGACACAACGTATTGTGGGAAGCCAAAGTCGTCCTTCGTTTTGACCTCACGTGTCCGTCGTCTCGTAGGGAGGAGTGTTAGGTTAAGTTAGCTGTAAGATAAATTAATTGTATTAAGTTAACATGGCAGACGACGGGATTGGAGAAAACAGCTGTTTTCCGATTGGGATACCGTAAGGTTAGCAAAAGACAGCACTAAAGGTTAGGTGGCTTTCATTGGCGTCCGCGTCGAGGGACCCACAACTACTGTTTTCATGCGTTTTTCTGGATTGGGCAGCCAACACGCCAATATGAATCTTTTTTCTAGAGCATGAAATAATTTTTATTGTAAGGCCGAGTAGTGATAAAGAAGGGAAATAAAACTGTCAGTAAATGTGTTAGCATAAATGGAGAGGATTTGTTTGTAGTCTTTCTTACACCACCGCAAAAGGAAAAATAGTCCAAAGAACGGAAAAAGTCCCCGAAAATAAATTTTCTTGTAGGGAACATCGGACGAGCTAACCCCGGCGCCAGATCAGCGGCAGCAAGCTGCCCCGCAGTATGTAATAAATGTGTATTAAAACATTACAAATTTATTGGTATTATTGTCATCATTTAATAAAGGCACATATTATTATATAATAAAAAGATAGAAAATCCTGAAACAAAATTATTATATTTGCTGTCCTTAAAGCAACGCTCTGTCCAGTTGTTTGGAAAACCGATTTTGAAGCTCGAAACTTTTGGAGAAATCTAAATGCAACACTATAGACGTTTGCCTATTATTTATTTAAAGTAAAATATATTACTTACTTTTCACAAGTTCTGTTTGTTTTGATTTAATTTTATCGAAAATTATCGAAAATTTTTACTTCAGCGTGCATATCAGGTTTAAAAAATATAAATAAATAAAAAAGTAAAAAATATAAAATCAACATGTCTCTGTCCGGCTTTCGATGTGCTTTTATTGATTCATTGAAAAATAAGTTACTAGATATTACTTTGATGGGTAATCCAAATCATACATCAGATTTACGTAGTCTGGTAAGTAGATTGGTACGCAGTACTCCTTCAGACGGACAATCTATCATGAATGAGCTTAAGATATTTTCTAATCAAGCGTTAGAGTTTTTAGTAGTTTTACAACGATCGAGAAAATTAATAACGGATCAATTTATATATGGTGACAGAACTATAATAGATGACCCATTCGTCAACCGTTACATATTAGGATTGAGTACTCCGTATAATAATTTGGATTCTCATTACCAGATGTTACGGTGTATACACGCTAAAGGTGCGCATGTAGATATGATGACTTTAGTGCTTGCAGTTCTAACACCAACAGGTGTATGTAACACTGCTCTTATAACTATTTGCATTTCTCCTCGCGCTTGTTTATTTGACAAAACTGTTCATACTGAAAGTATTAAAGTGTTTGTCGCCGCAGCTTCGGCTAATGCTCGTACAGGCATCATAATGAGTGATAACGCTATTTGGTTACACGTACAACTGTTATGAATATTAGTAATGTTAGAATACAATTGCCTCCACATGCAGCTTATCTACGTGGAAGTAATGTTACCATAGAATTGGTGACTAAGCATCCAGATTATTCAGTTAAAGGTACCGCTTATATTAATGGTACCGTATCATTCACTTTTGGAAGTAATACTCCAGTTATAGTTGGAACTGGTAACAAATTTGACATTAACATGGGTGCTATTTGCACCGTAACGAATGGAATTGCCGCTGAAGATTTCGTACTTGTAAAAATTAGCGGATAGTTCATGTTAGCATCTAATGGTGTTGGGGATGCTATCTCTCTCAGCGGAGCGTCCAAAGAGCGATTTGGTATGAGCTGGCATTTTAATCTCGGTTCTTTAGTTTCTCATTTGCATGATTACACTCTGGACGTTCCAAACTCAAGGAGTAATGTACAGTTGAATGAAATCTATTCAGCACTTCTTAATAGTTGTATATCCGAACGTTATCAGAACGTTGCCGTTTTTGCGGTTCAAAATTTTGTCAATGTAGCAGCAACATCAGAAACTATATTTGCTTTAAATAATGTGACGGATGCTGACGCTAGGAAATATAGTTTTGTTGCACTAAAATTGGCGATGATATTTGTAAATTTATTAACATTTTTAGGTTATAATTGTGCATAGTAAGTTTCGGACTGCCTGACGTACACAGCGTGACGAACTGATTTGCGCGAGGGTAAGATTTTGATTTATATTTCATGAAAAAAATAAAAAAATATGGTTGTGGATTTTCTGCCAACAAAAGTTTAATTTCAAAATTCGGTAGTAAAAGGTTTTGGTTCTCACGTTGTAGTTTTCTAATACAGCTGTTCTTTTTTATGAATGCCACTTTGGATACCGACTAAGAACAACCAATACTAACGGAAAGAATAGGGTATTTAGCTCTCGTTTCATTTGATAGACATGAGAGTGCACTTGACAGCGGCTGAATATATTACATGCAATATAATATTTTCAATGATAGTTATGAAGTAAGGGGATGCAAAAGACACCACATATTAGATCTCCCCTTCGTACTGATATTCTTTGAAGTACATTAAAAACCGGAAATCAAAAATTAAATCAACGTGTATTTATTAACTTCGCTGGAATCTAACTATTATGTTATGTTAACGTTTTCCTTTTTTAATTGTGAATTAATTTTCTAAATCTCTGATTGTAAACAAACTGCAAACTTACAAACAGCTCAACTAAAACGATTAAATTTAAAAAAAGAAAATTTATCTCTGACCGCATATAAACATTGAAGTTATATACATTTCCGTTAAATTGGATATACAAGCTTGTCGCATTGGCTTAGCGCATATTTACCCCGAACCAAAAAAAAAAAGAAAAACTAATTAAAAAAAAAACCCGAAATAGAAAATTGTCGACCAAAAAAATTTGAATTTGGGAAACGTAACTATATAATATATTATTAAACGTTAATAAATAATCGTTTTGTGTTAATCAATATATAAATATTATTATTATGTCCCACTTTCCCGGGCACGCCTTTTCATGTCAACGGGCATCGTGAGGTTAGGTTTTCCTACAGCTGCTCGCGTTAAACCATTAGAGACAGCGATTTAAAATTCCTCCGGTGGAACATTAAAAATTAAAATAACCTTAACATTTGTTTAAATGATTAGATGCGTAGTCCGCAGAAAATGAGAGGCTTTTCATCAACTGAAAAAGGAAACATAACTTAAACGGAACGGTGGTAAGTTAACCTACATACCCGTGTGTGTTTTCTTATGCGTTCATATAAGTAATTTATTTATAAAGTTTGCACCCATGAAATGAAAATAATAGCACTTGACCGAGCTACGACTCGCTTATGCGGAGACACTCCGATGAAAGGGTCTACTTAAGAAGCCATTGACGACGGAATGACGATCAAACTAATACTTGCCTCCTTGCTAAGCAGCGAAATAATATGAAGTACGAGCTATCTTTATATTTAAAATATATTTAGGCGATAGCGGATATTTTTACTCCTCAGCGTTTTTTATTATTTCTAATTGATTTATTAACACATTTTATAAGAGGAAGAAACTTATGTACACTTTCAATACATAAATACATAAATAAAAATAAAAAGATATGCAATCCAAAGTTCAAATTTGGTCATCTAATATATAACGATTATATGCTTCCACTGCAAAATACTTTAATTATTTTGGACAATACGACAATACAACGCCAAACTGATAACGATCGAAATTACGACTTGAAGCGAATTTCGGACGGTGTTTCTTGCTTTCCGTAAAATTCGCTCTTTTGGCTGTCGGCCGCATTGAAGAGAAGGCATTTAGTCCTTCATGAAGATACAGAAAGAATGGGCCGTCATCAGCAGTAAATTTATAATAAAATATATAAATCGTACTGAACAAACAAGAAAAAGCAGCATTAACAGCAGAAAAGTTAAAAATTTAAAGTACAATAAAATTAAAAGAAAAGGAAAAGACTAAGGAAAAAAAAAAAAAAATAAAAAAACAGCATCAATTCTGTTAAGCGGGAATTTCACAAAAAGCTCAGAAAAAAAAGGAAAATTGTTTGCTGGAGCGAGAAATTGGCAAAAAGGCATTTTCACAGTTATCGTGGAAACCGATCAATCCCTTCAATTTTCCGGCAATGGCTGCCTGTCGACGGTGACAACGACAACGTTAACTACAACTACAAAAGAGAAAACCCAACAAATAAAATTTTTTGGTAACGTTGGATCAAGAATACCGAATTCAAAATTCCGAATACGCTCCGCCTAGCATCTTTACAAGGAAAAAACAGGAAGAATTGAAAACTAAAATTTTGTTTTATCTTACAAAAGGGAATAACACTAACGCCTCTTTCTTTCAGGTGCCCGCACAAAATCAAAAGAAAAGGAATACGAACAACACGCCAACGGGCACGAGCCCAAACGGGCCAAACGGTCTCAACATTGCTGAATACCATGCCACAGTCGGTGCAGCAGGCTGCCACCAAGCTGCAAAGGAGGATGCAAGAAGAATTCCACCGACAGCCGCGCCGCCTCGAGGAAGTTTTCTTCAAGGGGAAACGGCGGTATCGGATCATCCACAACCACCCCCAGCCACCGAATCACGGATCTGCCGTCAGTAGTCCGACTCAATGCGGCCGGACTAATTGCCCGGATGTGCGCAGAACACCAGCGTAGCCGGGCACTAGACCGGCAGACGGTGCTGATCGAGAAGGAGCTATACGTTATCACCGTCAGCCACTGAGGGGAGTGGGCAGCTAAAATGGACGGCGCTCGTCACACCGGAGATGCCCTGAGGAGCACCCGCTCGGCGTATCATCAATCGTGATAATAACATCATCAATATTTACACAACAGCATCACAACAACTACAATAAATGCAAAGCCACAACAATCACAGCTATAGCGAACTATGCTCATGCCAACCGCAAAGAGCACAACCTAATGTCTTCAACGTTATGCAAACAACGACAAAACCACAACAATAGGTAGGTCACCCACAGCCAAGCGTCTGTCAACCAAAGGTGCGCCCATAGTGGTCGATGTTGACACAACCCGTATCTCCCTGGCCAAAGGTCCGGCTTCTCAACGTCGGAAAGTCAGAGGTACAAAAGCACTGAAGGAACCAACACCACTGGCCAACGGGCCGACACTCCGTTGTCGGAAAGCCGAAGATAACAGAGCGGCAGTAGGACACTCCACCAATGGGAGGCGAGTGCCATGCCATGATGGTTCTACGTTATCACAAAATCATAGCACCCTGCTCTGCTCAGGCAACAGGCTCTGTGCCATCACAAAGTAATAGCACTTTGCTCTGCTCAGGCAACAGGCTCTGCCTCTTCGGCCATTTTTCTTTTTTTCCTTTTGTAGATTGTCTCGTATGTGCCGTCCTTAATAGAATTCTCGATATAGCAACACTTTGTTTTTTCTTTTCTACTGTCTATTTCTGTCATAAAAATTTTCATTCATTTAATATTTCAAGTTGAAAATGGCAATATCAAATAGTGAAATATTAATAATGAACAATTTTGTCGAACAGGAATTGATACAAGAAGTTAGTCGTAAGCCGGTCTAGAATAAGTGTAGGCTAAGGATAGGTTAAGAGTAGAAAATAAGAATAAGAGAGGGGAGCCGAAGTCTGCCTCGCGCAAAGTGAGGTCGGAGTTTGGCCCGCGCGTAGTAAAAACCTTAAATCAAAATAAAAGAATCGAGTCGCTGTATAAAAAATAAATTTCTTGTGTTGTTACTTTGTTCATCCCTGAGCCGCTCAGCTGCCCCAGTCTCAGGGAAGGCACGAAAAGTCCATCACAATATCCTTTAAAACGACACTCGCCTTTCGTTCAAATGAATTAAATGAATTAAATTTAATCGTATTTATTCCCAAATTGGTTCTACTTGATTTTGTCAAACAAACTTGTGTAAACACGCGGATTAGCTGTAAGGTTCCAAGATAAACAACATATTCAAAAAAAAAAATATAGAAATACTGTGCGAAGAGCACATAGGCGAGTTCTATACCGTCAAAGAAAGAGTCTATACAATATACTGTTTCTCTTTCTACAATCGAAGACCAAACAGATGAAACAGTTTTGCGAACAAAGCCTCCCTGGAATGTTTTGCGTCAAAAGATGATCAATTTTCTGAGTATTTCTGTAGCCAGGTAACCGTACGCCAAGAAGATGGAAGCTATGTTGTAAAGTTACCTACTAGGCCTGAATTTCCCACTGAATTACAACGCGGATAATTACTAATGACATTTCGGAATTGGCAACAGTACAAATACTTTTTCATTTGAGGTACTGTTGAGAAGGTGTACCGTCAGACATTACGTTTCAAGCGTCGATAGAAAATTTCAAAGGATTATATTTAAGTATCCGGTAACAAATGTCATATAAGACTATCACCATAACACGGTGATCGTTGGAGTTAACTATGCTACTTTTTGTTTCCATTAGAATGATATTCAAACCAGCAAATGATTTCATTTTGAAGAATATAAGAAAAAGATTGTTTCTCGAAGAGATATTTTTTTTCTTCCAATCGTCACTGGTATATGTAAATTAGGCCCTCATACATATCCTTTTCTTTTCTATTTATAAAAATTCTGTACGCTCGCTTTATTAAACCACTGTACTTTCCCGCGAGCAAGCCATGAGTGGGCTACAGAAGCATGTCACCAACGTGATAGAAAATTGCTTGCCATGGATAGGGATTAGGGATAATAACAAAACGGATGAAATTTGCAAAATATTCCATCGCAACTTCGTTTTGTATCTGTTTGTGTTCTTATAAGAAATATGCACCTTTAAAAGATGTCAGAGAACATATTTGCGAACAAATCGCATTTCTTCAATTTAAAGCATGCTTATGTAATCCGTAGAAAAGTATTTTCTTAAAATACTATTGTATTGTACTATAATAAATTGGTTATTGTATGTGTAAATATATAATACAAATATCCAAAATTTTAATGTAAGACATGATCAAAATGTTCGGATGCAAAACCAAGCCTACTACAATGAGGTGAAAAAAGAACAAAATCCCGTTGAAATGCCGTGGATAAAGACGAGAATTCCCCGTCCGCTTATATATATTCTTATATACGGAGAAAACTCAACGCCTACTAGAATCCAACTTACTTAACAAATTTTTAAACAAAGTTGCAAATGCAGTAATTAAGTTATTGATAGTTAAATTCAAGGTATGTAGAGTATTTTTTTTTTTCCGGCGACAATACCGCCTTCGAAAGAAGTAGAAATCTATGGAAAGCAAAAATAAGGAAAATGACATCTTAAGAGCATTTACGTTGAGGAGGAGTATTGGAAACATACACTTGCGACATGTATGCTCATATGTATAATGTTACAATGTTTCCTTAATTTGTCTGTTATTCTAGGATTTCGTAATTTCTATGTGTAATATTTTAGTCTCATAAAGTACATGGTCACGTCGGCTTAAAGGCCCAGGAGGATTTTAGTTACTTTTTTTTGCGAACAATTTTGAAAAGAAAATTAAAATTAAATCAAATATGTCGACATCATATGGCATTGAGAACCTGGACGAACCTGGACTGTCAATAGTGAATTAATTTCAAGGCCGGACGAAAAAGCATTAGCTAGTATATGCTCATGTGTAAAGCCGACTGAGCTATTAGCAAAACATGGTAAGAAGCGCAGGATGCTCATCCATAGGAACTTGCAGAAGGTAGCACTATACAAAAAGTTGTTGAATCTAATAGCGAGTGAAAGCGGAAATGTGCAAGAACACATAAATGCGTTTAATAATAAGACTGAAAAACTTGCTGAAACTGGCATAAGCATGCAAAATAAGCTCAATTAAGTACAGTATTTTTGTCAAGACAATCAAATAGTCATGAACACTGCCTCATTGCTATGGGGACTAGAAATGAACTGTCCAGTTTAAATATCTTTAAACAGAAATTTCTTGACCTCCGAAGTTCATGCTTTTAGGACAGTCAGAGATTCGGAAGAGTGCAAGAAGGAACCAAATTATCAAAAGAAACCAAAAGGCAAATGTTTTAACCGCGGACAATGACAGTATAGTCATTGTGCTAACATACTCATTCAGTGGGCTATCTATGTTAGAAATCATTGATTTACGTAACAATTCGTACATTGACAGTGGGACTACCACACATATGTGTAAGTTATCACCATAAATCTGACTATACTCTACTGCAGACACAAGGTCAACACATTGCCACCACACATATTTGGATTGAAATACGATCAATAGTGCGGTGTTCGCATAGCACAGCACTACAGCCATTACCAGTAACAGCGAATAAACTTAGAATTTGCATTCATAAACTCTAGTTCATTGAAAACCAGGGACTCAATATCAACCGCTTAACAAGCCGGAATAAATGATCAGAAAAAGAAACCAAAGCGTTTTTTTATTAATTTGTAACTATCGTTCTGAACCTCATGAGGAGAACATAGAACTGGCTGGAGATAAATTTATTAAAACGCAAGGAAGGGGTGACGTATTAAATACAACAACGAAATACGGAATTTTTCTGCAAAATACGTTGCACTCTTCCAAATTGCATGCGAATTTCGTATCCGTGGGTAAAGTTATGGAAGGTAAGTCCACAACGTTTTTCGAAGAAAGTGGTACAGATGCAGACTAAATGATGAGGTGGAATGGATTACTTTTAAACGTGATTATGGGAGTCATTTAACGAAAATATTTGTTTCGTGAAAAGAGCAAATCCAGCGTTTTTAATTCGCCTAATAACAATTTCCTATGCGACATTAAACTTAAACAGCGCTTATGTCTCTTGCAAATCTTCTACATTTATCAAGCAAATTTAATAAGAAAATGACGTTGAACATTTATGTACCTACGTTTACGTTCTGTTAGCTTCCCTGACTATTGCCATCCGTCTTTATCGCACTTAGACCGTCAGTGTCTTGACTGATTGATCAGCTGTTTTAAAGATGTCCTCGTATGATTTGTTAACATTTTTTCATAAAAACTGAAGAAACTGCAATAGCTCACATAGTTTTGGAGAAATGCCGC
Source organism: Glossina austeni (assembly GCA_000688735.1). Lineage (NCBI taxonomy): Eukaryota > Metazoa > Arthropoda > Insecta > Diptera > Glossinidae > Glossina > Glossina austeni. The sequence continues at coordinate 1,364 of KK502494.1, read as the reverse complement.
ATAGTCTAGTGATTAGAACGCCTGGCGCCGTAAGCCATAAAATTATATGATATGAAGAACTTTGTATACATTTCTGTCAATAATTGTCCTAATTAGTTGTTTCAATATGGTGGCAACCAACTATGCTAAATGTGAGTGTCACACAAAGCTGTTTAGAAAAGTTACAAGACTTGACAAAGACATCGTGGTTAGACTCTGTTTGGCCAAATTAAATGTTTTCCTTTTTTTACAACGGTTCCCAGATTTAAATCCGCCCAGTTTATTTTTTCATTACAATGTAATAATTATAATGCGATCTTTACGCAATTGGATGCAAAATTTACTGTTGGATGTGATAATAGTGGGCATCGAGACTACAAAATCCGAAAGCAGACGATGACAACTATTCTGTTGATCTTCCTGAGCTGCTCGATTTCGTTGTGTACTCTAAGGTTCCTGCCGACCAGGCGGAATTATTCCTTTCGGAGGTATAGATATTGGTTCAAAACGACAAGGAGCAAGCCGAAAATTTGGCTCATTATCTAAAAGAGATTTCTCAGTCTCTTTACTTTTATGAGATCTCAAACGCACAAGAAATAAAAAAATGTACAGCATAAGTCTTATGGATTAGCCTACCAGACATATATCAGTTTCTGAACTCACGGAAGAAGTTAACAACTGATTGTTAAAAAATCTCTTTATGATTAGGTAAATGGAATAACTATTAATTTTTTACCGTCGAAAGATTTCGTCTTCTTAACATTACGTTATATACTCTAACACGCTTGTGATAAAAGGCAGTATTAAGCTTGCGCTAATGTATGCAACATCCAGAATCACTTGGCAAAGACCCACCAGACCCAAATTCTCTTTTTACCTTTCTCTCTTTTGCTCATGTTAGGCTAAATCAGCTAATAGTGGCAACATAGAATTGTAAAAAGAGAAAGATAATCAATCTAAAGTCCGTTTGCATATTATAGAATTGTAGTTTTTTTAGAACCAGCAACAAGATTAAACAACAGTCATCGAGTACGGTAGTTAACACGTTGACGCTCATCTTAAAATCTGTGACTACTTCCAAAATCACTATTCTTTTTTTTTTGTTTTATAATAGTAGGAAAATAGGACTGCTATAGACGTCAGGTGCATCTGCAAGTATATGATTTACGGTCACTACTAATCAACCTAGACACAACCAAATCCAAAATTGCCGTTCACCTAAAGTAAGTAAAATTTAACAGGTTAAATAGGACTCGTCGTAAAACAGTAGAAACAAGGAACTTCATGTAACAATGCTCATGGGGTATAGTTGTGAAAGCAGAAGTCATCAAATGATACACTGAGTGCGACTCGTCCCGTTCAAACTATGTTAACTTACTTTTGGT
>KK502493.1:828578-867783 GCA_000688735.1 Glossina austeni | reverse complement strand
TCTTCTTCGACCAATTTGGACCGTTTTCAATGCCAACCTTCGTGCAAGAGCTTCCAATGTATCTACCAAATTTTAAGCCGATATCTTCATTTTTACGGATGAGATATATTGCTCACATCAGTTCACAATTTCACGCTGATCAAGAATATATATATTTTATAGAGTGTCTGAAGCTTCCTCGCGGGTGTTACATACATTTATAGAAAAAAACGAAATAAGTATAACGTGAAGTGGAGCGAAGAAAGGTACAACTTTTAATATTTCGTGGTGAAAATTAGTAAATCGACGTAGAAATCAACCGAATTTGGACACGTAAGCGTATTTTTTGGATGCCAACGCATGTGGGGATTCCTCTAATATGCATGTTTTCAGGAAAAGTATGCCTTTGCAAGCAAATAGTGCGCAACGTTTTCGCATAAAAAGGTTTTTTAAAGATATTTTTAAAGAGAGAAGAAATAGTTTTTGAACTTCACTTGTGCTTATGTAAAGAACGAAGTGAAAGCTTTAAGAGAACATAGCATTTCACGAACTTCTTAGTCGGCCTACTTGCAACATTTCACCTTGAATGTTCAAATATCGTTGAAGTCTCATCAATTTGAAGCGAATATGGGTTAAGCCTGTATATGAGTGCCTGGCAGAAAAAAGCAGGTATTTGACGAAGTGTAGTGGTCAGCTATTGCGATCACTTTTGTCAAGTTTAAATTTGGAAGTGTAATGGAAAAAGTATTGCAACGAAAGTCTTCGAACCGAGGATTTCAGTATCTTTTCTAACTCGTCGACCTGAAATCTTTCAATTTTTGTGACCATAATATGAAAGTTACACGAATTAGCGGGAAGAGAGGAACTAGCTGTCTATTTAAAAGTGTCGTAAGAAGCCTCAACGAATCCCTAACAGAATAGCTTGTTTTTTGCAAAAATATTGCTAAGTATCGGTATTTCTTTCTTAGCTTCGCTAAGCTTTCTTTTTATTTATTTATTTTTTTTTTTTTTTTCTGTGCACAGAAATATTACTTTTTAATCACTAACAATTTCAATATCAAACAGTTTTACATCACCATAAACATAAATCGTATCAATTTGCTTCGGACTTAACGTATATGCAGACTTCTTCACGGATTGTTCATTTAAAAAAATTTCAAAACATTTCAGCTTACGCACAATTTCTAATTCGAAATTCGATCCAGGTTGTAGGTTAGTAGTTACTTTCGGAGACAACTCCACGTCACCTTGCGTAACTGAGCCTTCATTTTTCGCTTCGTCAGTATTCACGTTTTCATCGATTTTTTGGAAAATCAGTTGCAAACTCAAAATTACTGTCGGCGGTGGCCAAACTCGGGCACCTGCTTGCAAATTTATTGTCAATTGTTTCGGGCGACTTCGAACGCGACCCTTTATAAAAATACTATAGCGCATGCGAAAGAAGCCTGAATCGAAAGTGGCGTAATACGGCAAAGGTAAGTACCTTTCGTCTTCACATTCACCCGGACATATAGTCAAAGTATCAAAGACATCATCATCGTCATCGACAGTGATTACGTCATCGTCGTCTCTGTCCAAAGAACGGTCCGACACGCGTTCAATGTGCAGCGTTTTGTCAGGGGTTTGCGGATAAATGTCGACGAATTTTTGTTCCACACTAACATTAGCTACACAGCCATGAACTAGAAACTTGTCTATATTTTCCAAAGACGTGCGATGCGTATACTTTGCTATATGGAAACCATTAAGGGCTACCAGGAAGGCTTCATTGGTGACTAGGATTTGTAGTTGTATATATTTTCCCGGTTGAAGTTTAAATGCTATTTCCGTGTCAAGCTCATCAGCTCCCCATATTAAGCTCTTTCTAGAATTGCGTGCTATTAGGTTGCGATTTGCCAGCACCGTGACTCGTAAAGCAATGTCTTTTTCTAGATTTTCTCGTCGAAAATCTACTGCGAATCTAGAGCGTAACAGAGAACACATATATACATTAAATAGATAAGATTTCTTCATGCAGCCGCATTTAGATTATACCCTTCCGCTTTTGGAAGCGCTTTGCCAGTTATTGCGAAGGATAGGCCTTCTGATAAATGTCGAAGCTCATCTGTCTCATAAACCGGCTTTACGTAGGCTTCCTCTAAATAAAAATTGTCTATACTATTTTCTGGTAGCAGATTGCGCCCTTTAAGCGTATCACAGAGTTTAACTGTACCGTTAATTATCGAGAACATAATGCCCGTTTTCAAGATATTTTCTCAACTTTTTTTTTTCACAGTAAGGCACAATACGTTCCAACTACCAATAGATTTTGTTTTACATAATTTTTACACAAAAGTTACTCGTTTTGCGAACGATGTGTTATTTAAATAAATTTATACTAATTTTTTATTTTTCAATTACAAAATTTTTAAATGTCGAGGAAAATTCAAGTAATTTAACTGATTTTGAAAGTTTGAAGTATTTAAAAACGAAAAATATCACAAGAGAGAAAGAGAAATTATGAGATAGCTTTCCTTTAGATAGTCAAAAATATTTCCCTTCTTACTTTCTCAAAACGTTTGCAGCGCCTCGAAGGAAGCTAATCCGTCTGTCCGTCTGTCCGTCTGGCTAACGTCTGTTGTAGACATTCTCCTGGCCGAAAAAACGAAGCTATCGGCTTTAGGTTCCGCAAACACATTGGAAGCTCTCGCCCGCAGGCTGGTTTTAAAAATGGGCCAAGTCGGCCGAAGGACACGCCTAGTGTAACATGTAACCTAAGAACATATGTTTTTGAAAAGGAATAGAATATTTGTTTTTTCCTTATTACTCATAAACCTCAGTAGATAGCCCTACATAAACTTGAACGCATATTCCATGGACGGTGTTGTAGCACCTGTAGCACCTTAGAAAAAATCAAAAATCGGCCGCGCCCTGCTTATATCACAGAGTATGAAGATTTGATTTTTTTCTTTTCTTTTTTATTAATTAACGGTGATGGCTATAAAAGATTCCGTCGCGACGCAATATAAATTTCTTACTTGTTTTTTATAACACCGCTCTGGGTTCTTTTTGTATGTATATTTGTTTTAAGGGACTTAGAAAAGAGTATTAAATGGCTCTATTAACCTTCAATTTCAATATCCAGTAAACGAATGTCGCCAAAGATTAAAATTGTATCAACGGAATCTGGATCTGACTTGAAAGGCCTTGACCGCAAAGATCTTCCATTGAAGGTACTACGATACTCGTTGCGTCCCCGTTTTATGGTTAGGCGCATTTCAGAGTTAATCTGTACATCCACAGGCTCCTCGTCTTCATCGACATCCAGGGGAGCACTTGCGCCACATTGACTGCAGTAATATTGAAACATAACTCGAAAACACCATTCCGGATATGGCCACTCTTGTGTGCCCGTTTGAAAGACAACCGCGAAATATGAATCAATCCTACGGGCACGACCAGTTATCGTTGCCATGAAACCGTGCGCGAAAAATTTCTTATCGAAGCTCGCATAATAGGGAACGGGCAGATATTTTTCGATTGAGCATGCCTGAGCGGACGCGGTCATGTCGGTATCTGACGCGTCCTCGAATTCATCAATGTCTGATGAGTCAGATTGATCTCGGTATCCTTCGCGTTTAGACAAATGCTCGAAGTGCGAAGATCTGGCCGGGCGTTTTGGATACTGTTGAACAAACTTCTGCTCAACGGTAACATCGCTAACGTCACCATGAACATCCAACATTTTAATATCTTTCAATCGAAAGTCGTGGTAAAAACTTGAAGTATGAAAACCATTAACGGCAACTTTAAAACTGTCTTCTAGCGTTAAGACCTCTATCATGAAATTTTTCCCTGGTGCTAGCTTATAACGCGATTTTGATGAAGTTTCTCTCTCGCTCCATTCGCGATTTCTTCGGGACAAGCGTGACACTAAATTTCCATGTACGTCCCCGACTATACGTAAGGCAATATCCCCATTTTTATTATCGACTGGAAAGTCAATAATAAAACTAAGCAAAATTCAAAAAACAATTATTATGCGGAAAATGTTGAAAACTCTCTTTTTCGCTACCTGATAGCGTCAAGTTTTATTCGACCGCGAATTTGGAAACTTAAGCCTTCTCTTAAGGGAAATTTTATGGTTTCAATATGAGCACTGCTCCTATTTAAAGGTGGCGTCGTCGATTCTTCTCTTGCCTCGCTTCTTCTCGATCGTGACTCGGCTCCTTCCTCGCCTTTGCAAAAGCTAGTACACAAAGCGAACATCTTCGATTCTAGAACAGATTAAATGAGATATTTTTAAATAATGACATTTTATGGGGGAGAAAATATTCTGTCATTTTAAAGAATGTATTTATTTGACACGTGGGTATGAATCGATTTTCGTAGAAAATTTCGAAATTTTTCTGGTTATCAACATGTTTTGACAGAAATAACTTTATTTGCAGTCAAAATCGCATTCTCCCCATCCACAGTGAGGGCAAGAGACATAGATAAATGAAAAATATGAAAAGAAAGGCGAAAATTCTTATGTGTATGAAGCACACAGCAAAACGAAGAAGATGATGTTGGTAAACGCTTCACGTCTTTTCTAAACAGACAGGAAAAATGTTGGGAACGAGGCCTCACTTTTGTTATTGGTAGCACTTGCTTCTCATTTTCATTCTCCTTATCAGATAAAAGCTTCGTTTCTTTTAAGAATTCCTTTACCAATGAAGGGAAAAGAAAGACATTAGAAAGCCTTGAGAAAGGATTCTTCTTTTAGCTAGAAGTCTTATATCACAAGGTTTTGACAAAGTGTCTCTTGAAATATTCAAATTTCTTACACTATCTTTTACCTCTTGATACTGTAATTACGGGGTCTATGCGTTTAATAGATGAACATACGTATCAGGTTTATGAAATGAGTCAAAACACTATAATCGAGCCAGGCGGACCATTAGATACGCTACAACGCTTCGCTTGATATAATTATTCTTTTATTTGCGTGATAATACGCATACTTTACGTTTTCATATTTTATTTCGTATACAATGAAGTGACGTGAGTCGCCCGTTTGGCGTTTTGCCAAATTTTCTGCATAAAATATTAATAAAAAAGTCTGTTTTTTTTTATATATGAAAGGGTTTGTGTTTTATGAGGACCACTATATGGGATTGTGTCCGGAAAAAATAGCCAAAGGGACCCAAATTTGGTTCAGTTAAGCTTTATATTATATTACCCTTATGGAGTATGGAGTTTCATCATAATTTATTAGACATTTTTTGTTGACGTAAAGGCTTATTTTTTATGGACCCCTTGCATGGTGTCCAGTCCAAAGAATAGACTTACCCACGCGGTTGAAATTCTGCACGGTTAGTTTCTACGTCAAATTAATATTAAGGAACAATTTTTACCGTGAGATGTTGAAAATCAGATCATTTTACCATAGGGAGGTTTAGTTTTCGTTAAAACGCTTATAAGGAAGGGCGAGTGTAAATGTATACGATTTTTAAGCTATGTTTCCCGAAAGATTTTGGAAATTTTGCAAATCGTACGGCGGTATCTATTTTCCGAAAGTAAATGTAAAAATTAGGAGATGGCGTTAATTTCGACAGTTTTTTCACTTGAAAAAGACATTTATTGTGGAAAATTGTTGCAATATGCATTAACCAAAATAGTTTCCATCATTTGTGGCAACATTGTTTGCAACACGTTGATATCATCAAAACTTACATTGGCTTAGCAGAGATTCAGCCACCGATCCATTCTCGCACTTCTTCAACTTTGCTGACTTGTGTGCCAGCCAAGCCATGCTGCACCGATCTGCGACGGGGCGCCATGGCCGGTAAGTGCGCTGGAGGTGGCAAAACTTCCCGTTCAAGCTGCAACAGTATATCGTGGACAACTCTTGCAACGAATGGCCAAAAAATGACATTTTCAGTTAATTTGTGTCGCCATTTGAACCCAAAACCGACAATTGGGATATGATGGAGCAGCACCACCATATCCCTCCGAACGTGTTTGGTGGGCATCAGCAGCAGAAATCTTCAAATAAACAACAAAAGTAATGCATTTGGAAGAAGAAGAATTGTGAGCGCTTTATGTCAACATAGATATATAAGGAAAATTGTTATTTTATGTAGCCGAAGGTCAACAACACCGAACTGGGAACCGTATGTTCCCATTTTTTTATAATTGCTGCTTGTACAAGTCGCCTATCAAAATTACCAACCACCCAATAAAACGCACTTTTGACTTTGATTTTGAGATTTGAAAGAAATTTTTTTTCAAGTTTGTGCAGACGTATTTAACAATCTAGGAGAACTTAAAATAGACCGATCTTTAATTAAGCTGATTCATTCTCGATTCATTATCAATTTCTGAGTCAATCTAAGCTTGCGTGTCCATTCGTTCGTTTGTCGACCTGAAGCTTGTCCATGTATTCTTATGTTCAACTGAATGATGGCAGTTTTTAAAAATGTCTTAACGCACTTTAGCTTAGGGAGGGATTACTCCCCATGTAAAGCCCTATTTTGAAAAAGTTTGTATTATGGATAATTGTAAGATAATGTAGGGTATTTAATGATGGGTAATGGCCCACTATTGTGTTTTCATTCGTTTTTTACTATATTCCAATCCTTTCATTGAAGATATGATTTCGATGAATTTTTTGATACTTTATTTAAAAATTTCAGTCGGTGATAATCTGTACATTAATAAGTTTCAGATCGCCATATATCAAAGCCGTATTTACATATTTGGGATTGATTTTGTATGGGCGGGTTTTTAAAGATTTTTTATTTGTCTTGGTCTCGTAGCCTTTCTTCCCACGCACTATTACCAAATTAAGATCTTCTTTTGATTTCGTGTCTATGGCTTCCTCGTTTTCCCCTAAAACTGGTGCTTTTTCACCCTCTTTACTATTGTAGAACTTGAAAGCAACGTCATAACACGTGCCTGGAGCCGGCCATCGGTGAGATCCTGTCAAAAGCGACACGTTCATGTGAAGAGCCTGAGAACGTACCCGACCGCTGATTACCAAGCTAAAACCTAAATCGAAAAATCCCCTTTCAAAGCAGACAAAATATGGCAGAGGGAGGTATGCCTTTCGTACGTATTGCGTTTTAGGTAGAGGCTGTTCTACAATTTCATAAAATTCTATTTCATCAAATAGATCCTCTTCTTTTTCTCCTTCTCCTTCTTCTCCTTCTTCTTCTTTCTTTTCTTCACTTTTCTTATTTTCCACTTGTGGTTTTTCTTCCTTTTTGTCATCGCTTTCTAATTTACCTGAGCCAACTATACGACCGAAATGGCTGGATCTGGCCGAACGTTGCGGATATTCAAAAACAAACTTTCTTTCAACATACGCAAGATCAATATCGCCACGTATTTCTATCGCCTTGATGTGTGTATAGGGAAAGTGATGTTTAAAAATGCACACATGAAAACCGTTTACAGCAATGTAGAATCCCGGTTCGGTTATTAAGACTTCAATCGCAACAATTTTGCCCGGTACCAACTTGTAAGGCGATTGAGAGTAATCTTCTTCAGGACCCCAATTATGATTATCTTTATAGTAACGTGCTATCAAGTTTTCTTCCACCAGTGCCAGTAGCCGCAAGGCGCAATCTTGAGTCACATTTTCAAGTAAAAAATGTACTGAAAACCTAAAAGGATAAGTTAACGAAGTTATTTGTATTCCATTCGGGTTTGGTAGGAAATTCTTATAATATGTTAACTGAGAAAAGGCCTTAAACAATTTTTATATAGATATATACTGTACATATATATATGTTACTATATGTGGTCTATGGGATGATGTTTGATTGCGAAGAAACATTGGAAACATTGTCTTTGGAATATGGGCGGCCTGCCCGTAGCTAATTGCTTGAATTGGAAACTATCGTTCGAGATTCCGTCTTATTTGCGAGCGAAGCCAGTGATAACCGAAACTTTACCACCACATGTAATTCTCCCAATTAAGCTTAAAACTAGCAACCGTACAGGTTTTCTTCTTAAGGCAAGACTTTGGAAAATGCTTTCGAATATTTCCAAATTCATTTCATTGTTCTTGCTTCTTCGAGCAGGTGAATAGCTTACGAAAACTCTAAGACCTGAATAGCTGCGTTCGAAAAAAAACCTCCACCTACACACTTGCTTCGTCCAGTATTTTACCGCGGATTCGAAAGGATACTCCTTCTTTCATTTCACCGAGATCATGACTTGCGTATTTTAAGTCTGGATCCGCATTAGCTTCTTCTGCGTTACCATCTTCTGCTTTGTCAGCAACTGCCTTATCACCTTTGGCTTTATCACCTTCTGCTTTGACATCTTCTGTTGTAACAACTTCTGGTTTAGGGCCTGCTGTTTTAACACCGCCTGCCTCCTCCTATGAATCGAGAAAAGAGAATGTCTTACCTCTTCATTTTACAATTCTTTTGAAAAGTTCATTTGACTTGCGTTTTCAAGTTCTCCGAAGCACATGATGTTGCGTTTTGTATAATTTTTTATAATTTTATTATTATTTTTAATTCAATGAATTCAGATTTTGCAAAACTAAAAAAAAGTAAAGAAATAACGACAAATTACCAAAAAATATAAAACTACACAATAATCTTTGAAAACATTGATCGTTACAGGCGACCCTCGTTTAACGCGAACTTGTGAAATACCGCTTTGATGCTATACGGCAGGCACGCTTCACCTTGGTTCATATTACATATAAGCTTAAATTTTATTATTAGTTGAAATAAAGAAATAAAAAATTTTCCTGTAACACGGCTTCCACGCATAGTCGGTTTTATACGGTGGACGCCTGCACATCATTCACAAAAAAATTCCGTCTGAGAGGTTTTGGATTATGTTTTGCTTTAATGTGGGAAAATAGTTAACCCATTTTATTATTATTATTATTACAATTTATTTGGAGCAAAGAAATAAATTCAAGGAGTGGAAGTAGGCTATCGGCCCTTCTATTTGCTTTTTCTAATACTAGATCAGCTAGTTGAATAAACCTATATAAATAACAAAGATGAGGTTCAGATTGATTATAGATCTATATATGTACACGTTTTGCATGGATCACGTCTGACACTTAACTATGAGCATGTGTTGCAGTTATTCTCTTATCTTATTTTATTTTTACAACATTTTCTTTTGTTAACATATTTCGAGATTTCCTTTATTTTCGGTGTTACAATTTTTTAATATTTTTGCAAAGTAAATTTTTTTTTTTTGCCTAAAGATACGTTTAATAACCCCATCAAATCTTCTATTTATCGTGTTCCCTTCTATTCCAAAAACATTGCTTTTAGGCTGCTGTAATGCTCTTACTCATCAAGTACGTGGTCACCCTGATTATTTTTGAGCCTTACAATTTTCCAGAATTTCTGCAAGATGTAGGAAAAAAGCTGAACCATGTGATTTTTCACGCCCTCTTTTGAAAAAAGAAATCATCTGACCATACAGTGCATGCAAGCATGCGTAAGCTCTTCTCAGCCAAGCTCTTTCGACTTGTGCCGAACCATCAATAATCTATATGGTGCGATGTGGTCACGATAGAAGACAGCACCGTTTCTATTGGTCAATTCAGTTCAGTGTTTTTGTGACCCTTGCTGCAGTAGAGATTAGAATCGCCCCAGTTGATTTCATTATATTTGAGCAGAAATTTGGTGCTAGAAACGCGGCTAAGCAAACTTTTCACCAACGTTTCATGAGTCACTAAAATACCGGATTTCAATTTCTTAGTAATATCACGAGTGCGTATGTGGCGGTCTTCTTCAGTGTTTGGTGAAACTCCATCGTCTTTTTCAATGATTTGTGGACAAAAGCATCGTTGACATCGAACTTTCCAAAACCGAAGAGTGCAAACCATTCATACGCTGTTACATTCGACAAATACTGCAAATGTTTTGCACGTTTGAACAGCGTTTCTTCTTTTGATACCCATCGCCGAAGGATGAGGGGTATATTTATTTTGTCAAAACGATCGGAAGGAAGTATCAGAGACCATACACAATATCTATATTCTTGATCAGCATCAAATTCTGAATCGATTTAAGCAGGTCCGTCTGTCCGTCTGTCCGTCGGTGTAACGTCTGTTGTAGACAACAAAAACATGAAAATGGGTCAAATCGGTGGAAGGACACGCCCTATGCAACATGTAAAGTAAGAACATATGCTTTGCAAAATGAATTGAATGTTTTTTTTTTCTTATTACTCGTAAACTACAGTAGACAAACTTACATAAACTTGAACGCATATTCTATGGACGATGCTGTAGCACCTATATAGAAAATGGGAAAAATTGACCACACTCACGATATGTTATAGTATATCAAGACCTATTTTTTTTCAATACCTTTGTAAAGCGCAACACGAGCTTCACAAATCCCACAGAGTATATAAATTCTTGTCTAGTTTTAAATTTGGAATGCAGTTAAACATGCCCGTCCGTTCCTCTGTCCATCTGTCTGTCCGCGCAAGTGTGTAGTATATGTGGTAAAAATTCTCTTCAACTTTTTCAAAGACACGCCTACAACGCCTACACGCCTATGCAACAAGGACTTTTATTTTGAAAATAGGAAAAATCCGTCACATCCAGCCCACATTATAGAGCATAAAAATTCACTTCTTTTACTTTTTTTACCTCTTTCAGGATAAGGGTGGTGGGTAAAAGATTCGGTCACGACCGAATATAATTTTCTTACTCGTTTCCTATTGCATTTTTAAAATGTAGTGAATTTTTCCACGAATTTCACTCATCTTCGTATTGCTATCCTCTTCTTCCTTGCGTGCACGCTAGTGTGCAGGGAGATAAATGTTTGCTTGAGTGTCAATAAATATATCATTTATGTTCTCATTGATTATGTTTTTTTGGTATTTATTTCTATTTAACAATTTCGTGTGTGGGTGCAAGCTTTTCCTTTGCGTTTATTACCACATGGGAACGTATGCTCTTTTCTCAGTTTTTGGTATATAAATATTTATGTGGGCGTACTATCTTCCGCGTAGGAATTTTATATTCAACCGTCTATACTTTTAGTTTTTGCATGCGAAGAAAGGAGTTCAGCAAACTTTATTTGCTTTTGGAAAACTATGTTTTTCTCTTTCAAAGAATTTTTGGAAGTTTTATAAGAAACATAATTAGTAAGAAACGGAAAAAGATCTATTCCGCTTAGATAAAATCGTTTATGTCGTCTAACAGTTCAAGCCAACGCATAAAAATTGTTAAATCTTCCATTTTTTTCATTTATATTTCTCTTGGGAGGGTCAGTTTTTCGACGGTAAAATTCAAATCTCAGGCGTATTAGCAGTGTATTCTTACTGCGGCCGGCTATGTACGATGCATACGATGATGATGTGTGGCCATTACCTAAGAAAAAGAATGCAACAAAAAGACTTTTGCTGCAAGTTCTCTGCACTTGACGACAACTTGACGGATGCGCTAACTTTCAGGGATAAATCGATTCAGATTCTTATGCGGAGTAAATATATTTTCCGGTATTGAGTATAAAATGTCTTACAATCGACAGTTGAATTACTAGGTACTTGCATGTATTTCGATCGTTTTTTCATTTGAAAAAGACATTTATTGGGAGAAATTGATAGAATATATGTTAATCGAAATGTTTCCCGTCATGTTCTATAACCTTTCCCATCATATGGCAACTTGGCGACACCGCGCTGAGAAAACAATAGCAATTTGGCAGCGATCAATTTTCTTAGTTCTTAAGCACGAAACCGTGTGGCAGCCAAGCTATGCTGCGTCGATCTGAACAAGTGGTAAACAGAATACGCTATGCATGGTGAATACACTTGATGCGGCAGAGCTTCCCGTTCTTCTTGACAACTCGTGCAGCGTGTGGCCGAACGCTATCATGCAAGAGGACGACAACATTGGATGGCCCGAAGCCGACTTCCTTTGTTTACCACAAGCATTACGCTGAAGGACAGACGAAAAGATGACAGAGTTACATGCTTAAATTGACCCGGAATTTCCGATGCCGGTCAAGAATTTATTTATTCAGACAATTCTCCCTGAATGCTGCAGACATTTTGACAAAGTGAATATAAATCTGTCCTTCGGTGGTCCGCACAAGAATCCTAAGATATTCCTTGGAAGAAGTATTCCATGGCCATCTTTAATTGTTGGTAGTAGTTTTCTATACGGTGCAGTGACAGATTTCCGGTTGATTAAGCATAAGTGAAGACGCTAATTTTAAGTGAATCGGGTCTCTTTGCTTATCGCTTAACCGCACTTAACCAAGCCATTCGTAGAAATCGTGGAAACTGAAAGAGATCGGCGTCATTAAAAGATAATTGGTTGCATAACCCTTTAGTGGCTAAGCATTACCGCTTTTTGTATCAATCGAGGAGCGGACTTCAGTGGCCCAAATTGGTTATAGGTTATAATATCGAATGAAGGACGTACTGTAATTTAGGAAACCCTTTATAATCTCGAAAAATTCATAGGCGGTTATGAAAAGTTGTTGGCGATCCACAGTGCGGTAGAAAATTGTACTCTGTCATAGGCCTGCTTAAAATAACACCGAAGATCAATTTTAAAACTTCTAAGACTCCCGTAATCAGTTAGCTGGTAACTGGACGTATTGCTCGAGTACGCTTGTTATGGAGATATGGCAATATTTTGTATTATACGACGAGTATACTCGCCTTATGCTCATACACACAATTTCTTCAAGCCAATTTAAATACATATTTGCCTGAGAGGTCCCGACAACTCATTCAAAAGCTTAAAATACGCTCAGCTGAAATGTGAAGCGGAAAATATCTTGAAATGGACAAAATTTCATTACATTGTCCTCGGTAGCAAAACTTGATGCAAAGCCATATTATGTTTTCAGGAGCAAATTGTGGCGCAGATCTCGTTAGACGAGAGGGTTTATAATTAATAAGACGCAAAAAAGAAAAAAAAAAGATAAAAATGCATTAGCCGGCCGCAATATACTTCTTTACAAATTGAACATCTTTTCAAACGATCATTTTTGCTATTTTTTTTTTTTTTGCTGTACAGTTTTATACGTTTTTATTTATGAACGACGTTTTGGAGAATCATCGAAAATTTGCTTTCGAACACTTCCTGGAGCAGTTAAATAACCGATATGTTGAAAATTTTCTACACGTTGTGGATAACTGTCGACAGATTTTCTCTTGACTATTATCTTTCCCAGACCACCAGACACTTGTAATGATTTGATATTTTTATACGAAGGGTGATGTTGAAGCGTAGCTAAATGAAGTCCATTTAAGGCAATAAAAAATGTTGCATCAGTGATTAGCACTTCTGTCCATACGCGTCTGCCTCGCAAAAAGTGAAAGTCAACCTGTGAGTCGTGAGTTCTTCGTGACCCCATATGTATTTTTCCCTGTAGCAGCGCGCCATTAAATTTTCCTTCAAAGCGAGATCTCGGTTTTCATCTCGGCCGATTTGGAATCGCACTATAAATCTGTAAAACTTTGCAAATAACAAATGATTTTCATAAGAAATGCGAATGGAAGCAAAACATTTTTCTAAAACGTGATAACTCTTTCCTTACAGCTTTTCACACTTCGGAAATTCGCCATGAATATGAAAAGAATCGCCTTCGCTTACGACACTGACATCCATATTTCTATATTGTAAACGATACAAGGCCCAACGGCGGTCCTGTTAACGAACTTACGATCAAATTGAACTCTCATTGTATGCCCGCCCTTTCGCCTTACCCTTGGTCTACCCTTCATTTGTCTGAGGAAGCCTTTGAACATGTGCAACTTTCTTTATTTTTAATTTTTTGCATTCATGTTAACCTTTGGTTTTGTCGCGTTTTTGCTTTTATTGTTTTCAATTTGATTAACTTTGAAATTTTGAAAAGAACCAAAGCCAACGATGACATGTTTATGATACGAAAATGTAAAAAAATAAAAATTAATGAAAGTTTAATATGTCAGCAAAGACAGCGAATGAAAATTCATATTGTCTTTGTTTTTTCTTTTATTAAATTGTGAAAGCTGGACTTTTTTCAAAAATTTAGTTTAATTTTTCTTTCTTTTTGTGGCTTTTGACAAAAAAAAAAATGCAAATTTAAGCAATACCTAAAAGTGTATTTGATAAAATTTAAACGGATCATTATTTATTATCGCTTAAGAAGCAAAGTTTGGGAAAAAATGGACTTGTTAGCGTATTGCTTCGGCAAAAGTAGAACCGATTCTGAGGTAAAAAAAATGTTAAATTTTATTTCGATGCCCTAAAAATTGCCGGTATCGTACGCAGGAGTCGCTCACCGCAGATATTGAAACAGCTCCGGTTTACCTTAATAATAACATGGGTCATATTCAAGAGGGTGTTTCGTTCATCATATACGGCGTCCTCACTACTTGTACCAATAAGTATAGCTACACATAACATAATATGCAGGTCTATGTAGTAAAATGTAGTATTATTTCATACCTCTGGGGTAGGTTTACGATCGATTTTGGCTTGGATAATGCAAACAATGATCTTGCTTTGCGGATTACTGGGTCAACGGAAAAGAATGTCTTGTCTCGTAACTCGAGAATAAAAAGTAAATGGGGTTGTGATGAGCTGCGAACGAATTATCCGTTTCATCTCGAAGCGGGCAGTTTTTTTGAAATGCAAATTCTCTTGACAGTTCCAGAATTCCTGATTGCCGTCAATGGTTTTCACGTGTGCAAGTTCATTCACCGCTTACCCTTTCATAATATTAAAAAATTGGAAATACATGGTTGTATAAGTGATGTCGCTGTTGAGCGAAAAATTGTTACTGAATATCCGCAACGACCGGACAACTCGCCGCATTTCGAACGATTGACTGAAGATGCCGAAACAACTCAATCCGAACAAGTAGATGAAGAGCCTTATCCTGAAACGCCGGGATTGATATGTGAACCGGAAGGTTTCTTGCCAATGCCCTATTATGCTATCTTCGATCGTGGATTTTTTGATTCCGGATTCAGTGTAGCCGTCAAGGGTCGGATAAAAGCAAATCCGCAAACAATTACAATCAACTTGCAGTCGGGTATTAATGTGTGGCCGTCACCAACTGTTGCTTTGCAATTGCAAATACGTTTCACTAAAGGGAAAGATGGTGAGACTGGGGAACCAACAATTGCCCGGAACTCTTTTGCAGGTGGGAAATGGACGGGTGAATTGATATCACAAGTGGGTACGGGCTTACGACCGAATGCCGATTTTCGTCTCTCCGTCTCGCGCGGTAAAAAAACTTTTGAAGTTTACGTAAACGATAAGCCAGCCTTTGAATATGAATATAAAGTGAATCCGAAATATGTCGATACAGTGTTCGTTTCGGGCGATATGCTATTATTCGATATCGAGATTGAAAGCGTTTGAAGCGCAGGGTGCAAGCATTCACCATTCGTTTTTATCAAATATACTTTTATTACTTTCCTTTTCCTTATCCTTTTTTTCAGATCTTACAAATGTAAGCAAATTTGAAGTAAAACAACGTTCCTCACGATTTTCGACTACTTAGCTATTTATTTATCTATTATTTATTCATACTCTTGACTATGGAATTCTCTGGAGTTCTACTGGGGCGAAAGAGTTAAGTAATCTCGTGTTATTATTAGAATTTGCAGCGACATTTTGCATAAGTGATTTTTAAAGGTTTTCGCACAATATCTGGAGTCTTCATTGATTTTATTACGCCGACGAGTTCAATTTAACCTGAAACATCAACGTCACTATCCCTTTTCTCTCGTTTTTAATAAAAAATTTGGTTTTTTGCTAACTACTGATAACCCATGCTGTGGTACTTGTGTAACAATAAGGGAAGTTGACCACGCCTGCCCAATAATATAGTACATCAAAATTTCATGATTTTTTTTAATATTGTAACGCCAGAAGCGAACTTAAAAACACACTAAAAATAACAGAGTCACCTTCAGAAGGCACCAAAGCATGTTTGTCTGTTTGTCTGCCCGTCTATCTTCCTGCCCAACAGTGTAGTACCTATGTAGTACCTGTGGTATCCATTCTTCCGTTCTCTAAAATGAAGATGTCGCCTACGAGCTTGCGAGAGAAAGTGAAAAATACCTAAACCGGTCAAAGGGCACGTTTATAGCGCCCACAGGTCTTTAAAACAACAACTGTGAGCACTGTTGCTTTCTGTGTTTTTTACTTCTTATTGATAAAGTGCAACACACGCACTATATGTATTTCATTATTTGCATTATTTTCTCCGCAAGAGTAACCGAGTAGGTAACAATCGCGACCACAATGTCAGTGGGTTGAAATCTCAGTGCGGTAGAGTTTGATCGTAATTGCAGTGAGTGGTCAATCGGTAAAGGCACAGCACTAAACGATTGGTCAAGCAGAGCCCCTTGGCTGCGGCCACTTCCCTATATTGTTTACTTTCTTCAATTCCTTTTTTTCGTATGAAAATTTAGTCCTATTCCTTTTTTGTAGTATTGTTTAGAATAACGGCGATGGGTATAAAAGATTCGATCACGACCGAAATTATTTTTCGAACATGTCGTTTTTGCAAAAGCAAAAATATATGGCCACTACGTAATGCTTAATATATATATATATATATATACATATATATATATATATATGCTTAATCTGTGTATATATATATATATATATATATATATATGTATGTATAGATTGTTTAAATAAATAAACGAATTTAAACTATACGCGAAAGCAATCACATATTAATTATCCTATGGTTCTCACAAGTGACTGACAGTGACAGAAATCGTTATAAAAATGACTTAGTTGCAATTAGGGCTAATATGATGAGAATGACATAAAAAAATGTTAGGATCTTCCACAATAGGTTTTGAGGTCATAATCGTGCCTTCAATAAACAATTGACTGCGCTTTTCAAGTTAATCAAAAATATGTACACTTTAAGGGAAGGAATCGGCAGATGCCGAAATGTGCGAAATCGTATGCGCTAATGTTTATCTCGTTAAAAGAGAGCCTTCCAATCTTCGTTCGATTTAAAAATTATTCTAAATGAATTATTCAGAAAAATAATAAAAAAAAAAAATACTCCGAGTCCAGCGCCACACTTTTGCACCGTCGGAGTCATAAAGCTCTCAAAGCGAAGCGCCAAACGCTGGCTGGCTGAACAAACTCTCCTTAACTTTGCAAAGCTAATTGTAAATATAGAAAAGTGATCGAAGACGATAAGCGTTACAATGTGCGTTTTTATCCGTTCATTAACTACTCTGCTCTCGCGTGGTATCATCAAATGAATAAGGGATGAAAAAATTCTTATCCTTCGATCGATGTAAAAAGAAAATAATGCAAAAATCCGGGCATTGCTTGCTTACATGAATTGAAGCCAACAGGAAACAAAAATCGATACGCAACCGCGCACACGCTCTACGAATGTAGTAAGCAACAATTTATGACCTACCGCAGCAGGAGTCGGACCTGAGATCTTCCACCGACTGATAGCTGACCGTCCTTATCTTTCGTCTATGCAATGATCGCTAAATTGTGAAAATTCTTTTTTAAATTTTCAAAGTCAAAGACAAGACTAATTTGTGAAAAACGATCCACGGTGTTACGCGTTGCATTATGATTTGTTTAGAAAAAAAAGAAAAAAATAAACTTAAACTCTAAACTATATAGAGTTGTTGCCATTTTGTAATCATTCTGCTCCCGTGCCGCGTCTTCATAGGAAGATAGGATTGTGTTCGTTTTGCGTAATTTGAAAATAATACACAATGGAAATGGGTTTCAAACCCGCGATCCATTGAAATTCTGTTAGATGTTTATGATTAGACCGATAAATTCAATAAAGTATTCACAACGAAAACTGAAAGCTAATCATGACGCTTTAACATAAACATGATTATGGTCAAAGGCGATTCAATATTAATGGTAATGGCCTCCATCGTAGGCCTTTAAAAACTTATTTGTGCTTCTGTTGCCTTAATTCCTACTAACCCGGCTGCTTCGGCGTTCTCCAATGATAAAAATATAAGAAAATTAGTATAAGTCTACGTTTAGCGGTGTATTCCTTTTCTGCTTTTATTTAATGATGAAAGCGAACATGGACCGTTTTCAGTTCCTAATAAACAAATCCTGTGGCGTAGACCATAACAAGTGTTATAAACTGAACAAAAAATGTTATAAATATTTCCAAGATCGTCTTGGTCAGTTTATTAACAGAAATTAGGAATCATTTCTAGTTGTGCATAATTTTCTTAATCCTTTTATTACAACAAATTACAAATAAATTTTGCGTACAGAAATTTATTCTCTTATAAAATATAGCTCTCGCTCTCATTTATTTCAAAATTTTTGGCATAGATAGCATATCATCAATTTCGGAGCCACATACTTACAGGTGCTTAAAGACTGCCGTTCAGTGCAAATCAAAACGTAATGAGAGGGATGCTATTCTGTTTTGAACGGGCACACGTGTAGCTGGAGCTTAGGAAATTATTAAGTTGGCTTGGAGTGACAATTCAGTCAGCTGTGCGAGATTTCATGCAAAAAATTGTAGTCTTGGAGACGGTGAATGTTTGTATACGTCCGTCCGTCTTCAGTAAAAATTTAAGAAATGATCTTTAGTTCAGGATGGTAGCGTCTCTCCGGAGATTATTCTCCAAACCTGTCTGCTTAACAACGTTTCAGATTGACGGGATCGTACTTAGCAGACCAGTAGCTTTACAAGTTGGGGATGTGCGAACATGATTTGATGATTACTTTGTTTAGGAACCGTACAGTTTCTACCGCGGCGACATCCGCAGATTAACAGGCGAGGCGAAAAGCTAGATAGAGAGACAGTGATGGTACATTTTTTGAATTTTAAGCTTCGTAGGAAGCATTTATACCGTAGACCACTTGTGGCACACGGGTATATTAAGTTTATGTGGATGTATGCAATACACAGAAGAACTTGAGAAAGATCCGCCATTTATTATACCGGTCGATTTGGAAAATGGTTCTAAACTTGTCTGTCCGTCTAACGGATGGTTTCCCTGTGTTGAACCTACAGATCACAACTTTTGAGATATTTTAATAAAATTTGGTATACCGCGAATTTTTGCCCAAGGGTGAGTGGTATTGAAAATGGTCCGAATCGGCCCGCTTAACAACTTAATGTGAAAAGTCGTTATACGAATAACGAATAAGCAAAGTGGCGTAGCGTATTTAATGGTGAACCATGTCCCACTGTACTGTTTTTCTTGCTTTTAATTATGTTTGACTTTTGTCAAAAAAAAAAAAAAAAAAAAAAAAAAAAAAAAAAAAAAAAAAAAAAAAAAAAAAAAAAAAAAAAAACAGAATTTATTTGTATCCCCAGTAAATAATGGAATTTTTTATAATAACTACTAGTTATACTATTTTAGACATGGGAAGAGTAGTAAAGAGACCTAAGGAAGGCCAATAATCAGATGAAATCTATGCTAGTTTTGAAACTTTCTCCAAGATACCCGTCCAGGTTTACAGTACAATGCATTTAGATACTTTAGCGGCATTGGTTTTCAAATTCATTTGCAAATAAAGCAAATTTTCTTTGATAACAGGGGCCTTTGAGCTGGCCTTGACGTTTTTTTTATCTGATAAAACATAAATCGTATCCGACATTTTGTTATGTTGGTAGTGAAGGGAGCTGCAGTTAAGTGCATTTTTCGCAGTTACATAAATTCTACTGTATGCGAATGTTTGCTTAAGTATACGACAAAAAACAATGTCACTCATATAAATCACAAACGTCTGCCGAAAGATGGCATCTTGTTTGTGATTTCTACAAAATTTATTGCATTATTTAAGCATTTATGATTTCATTTACTACTAAACTCCAAAAACAATCGTTTCGCTGGCAACAGTCTACAGCAGCAGAAGTAGTTAAAAACCAAAAATAAAAAAAAAATAAAAAAAAAAATCTTAAGAATGATGGAAAGCCTCTATCTCGCCTCATCGTGGTAGTAGATAAACGTTAAAAGCAATTAAAATAGAACAGAAAACTATCATACAAACATAGCATAAGGAAACATATATATTTGCTCATATGTACATAATGCGAACTAATGAAATGACAATAACAACAACCGAACCGTTGGAGGCAAAATGGGAAAGCAAAAAAAAAAACAAACAAACAAAAAAGAAACAGTAACAATAAGCTAGACAACGACAATGAAAATGACGATGACGATGACGACGACGACGTCATACATTCAACACACACAAGTCATAAATGTCAAAGTAATGTCATTAAAACATGCGTACATGTCCATATTGAATCATAGTTATACTAAATGCAATAATACAAACAAACGCAAGTAAACAAATCAATGAGCAACGAAAAAAAAAAAGCAACAAAGATTTACTATAAATGCACCTTAACTGAATTTAAAAGAAACGAAAAGCAGAAGAAATGATCACAATAATAATAATAATAATAATAATGACGACGAAGATGAGGTAGACCAATAAGCCCAGCCGTCAGGGCAGCGCAACAATAATAAAGCATATTGCGCGATTATTAAAAATGATAATCGATTAAATAAATACTCAGCGGAGACTGCTGCTGATGGACTCTGTATGCTTCGATGTGCGTACTTGTGTGTTGTGTGTTGTGTGTTGTGTGTTGTGTGTTTGACCGCGCGTAGATAGATAGGCAGGCCTAAAATAAGAGTTATGACTAAATGATGCTCTTTAACGATGATGATGATGACGATGAGGTGAATGATGAGTAGATGTTTTACTGCTTACTGTTATGGTTACTGGTGTGTGCATGTATATTATTGATTTAGGTTTGGGACTTTGTATGCACATACACACACACACACATACACACACACATGCATACACTTGGGTATATAATCGCGACGCATACAAGCTTGATTTACAAATAAACGTTGCAGTTATAAGCGACATCTGACATTTATGTCTACATGTGTTTTCCAAGACAGTTGACATATGTATGAACGAATACGCCTGCATGTCTGTACGGTTGTGTGTATTTTTATATTTCTGAGCTAAATAAAAGAAAAAGAAAAGAAACACAGAACTTAAAAAAAAAAAAAAAACACACACACACAAATTTTTTCCTAAGCGAATAAAATTGCTATGCTTTCGTTTAAAAAAGGAAAACCACGCCAGGAATTGTCACAAGTTAAACATCATGATGATGATGATGATGATGATGATGGTGGTGGTGGTGGTGATGCTACAGTTGTTACTTCTTGTTTATTTGGCCAAGAGAGTAACAGTTGCTTTATGCATTAAAATACTCATGCGTTGAAGTTCTCAAGGATGTTAAAATTTATGCATGCTTTTTATAAAGCAAAAGAAATTTTTTTTATTTTTTTTATTATATTTTTGATATTTAAGGCGGCTTTTTTCAATGAGCGCCTTTTGTCAGTAGAGTTGTTTTATAACAATATGATGACGATGCTTATAATGCTTAAAATGAATCCAATATTGATCAAAATGTTTTTCAATAAACAGACAAACACGCATACACACATATATATATATAAGAGATGAACAAATGTTTTCAGAACATTCAGAATAATAACCATTTGTCTGTCCCTACCTCATTTCATATCTGTTCTCTTGTATTTAGCTTTCATATCGTTTTTGCTTTACGCGACAGCAAAAAGGGGAGACAAAAAAAAAGTACAAAAACGAAAATCAAATATTGAAGAAATCTTCGTGAAAACATCAAGAACTGAACAACAAATGTTTGTTGTATAATAAAAATATATGCATTTATTTTATTATTTATTGATGAACGTGCAATGCATGCCCCTTTTTTTGCTCTTTGTGAAGCCAACCAAGTGACTACAATCGCGATGACTAACTCACGACCACTAAGTTCTGCCTAGTAGTCAGGAGTAATAGCTGGGCTATAAGTGCGTTTGTTTTCGAAATATTTAAGCATGCGTGGAGCATAAGTGACAGTATTTAAGTTAAAGAACTCTTCTCTCTCTCCGCCATATCTGCGCACTTGTGTACGCGTTCTCTTACACAAAAAAATAAAAATATCTTATGAATAAATATTTAAGAAAATCGCAATAAAATTTATAGCATATACCAGTACGTATGTATATGTATAGATGGATATGTATATAGTGCATATATAAAGTTTATTATGCAGGTCTTAATAAAGTGAATGATTTCAAAATTAAGTTAAATTACAATCATTCCAAAAATGGTCGCAAAATTGGCACAGAAAACGAAATGAACGAAATCGTCGAATAATATCTAAAATGAATATCATAAATATGCAGCAGAGCTTTTCCTTTTTATGGCGATTACATCATACTCGTTATGAGGAAGTATGTTATCTTTGTAGCACAGTATGTAACGTTCCAACTTCTTTAAAACTGTATATTACAACACTTTAAAACTGTATATTACAACAAGTAAAAAAAGCTACAATGAACGACGACCCAACATTTCGCTTAACACGTGTTATTCATATAATGTCTTTTCAAAATTAAGCTTTATATGGCACGCGCTCGAGAAAGTGGTCGTTGGGTCAAAATACGTCGAATTTCATGAATATATCTCAAGCTTAGACTAAGGTGAGCAAGACGGACCGATCGGCGGGCGGATACATTTAAGTTGATTCGAAAAACTGCTCGGCTCAACAAAAGGTGGGTCTATCTTCAGTCCCACCGTCCGCACAAACTTAGTATACCTTCGTATCACAAGTGATACGAATATTTGCCTATTCTAAGAATGGATGGATCGATGGAAGCGTCGAATCCGTATGAGTGTGAATTGGATATAATATATATGCACATGATTACGCTCTTGAACGTTAATATTTTTTAGACAGCTACATGAAAGGTTAAATCCTTGCAGTTTAAAGCTATAATTATTCGTTGGATTACAATAATTTTGATGAAATAACAAATAAAAATGATCCTTAAATGTTTATAACAAATAACGATTAAGTTGCATACAGAGATTTTAGTTCCGCCATTGGGAATATTTAGGGCTTAGTAAGTGCCTATAACGCGTACAAATAGATGCAATCGTGGTAATAAAATTTTATTTTTTTTGGAAACCCAAATCCATTTATAAATGTCCATCTGTCTTTTCAAATCAGAACCATAACCTAAGACTTTTTTGTAAAAGGGAGAGAGAGAAAACCGGCTAAGCCGGATTGCGGGGAAAAACTAAAAATTTCTGTTTCTTTAAATTAAGCTCTGGTTTAAGTTTCCGAGCTCCTTTTTTATCTAATGATTTAGGTTTTGACTTGAATTATTCTTCGTGAAAGTTGAGCTAGTATCCCTGTGGTAATTGTGAGGCAGCAATTATCAAAAGGACATGTTATGTACATTATGAATAAAACAGAATACATGTCCACAAGGTGCTAAGTTATCTAAGCGGTTCTAAAAACCTGATGTACGATTTGTACGCTTTTTTTGCGAAGCTTTTTTTTGTATTTTGCGACTTCATACGCTTTTCTTCATTAAGAAGTTTTCGTAGTTTTGGGTAAAAAGATGAAGAAGGCATGATTTTAATCGATCATTTTCGAGAGCTACTTAATATCGCTACGACTTGCTTTTACAGAAGAACTTCTACGGTCATTTTCGTGCCAACTTCGACGCGTGTACATCACAATTTTTCTACCCAACTTCGAAAAAGTTGTGCATTCTCGTGCTGTCAATTTATAAACTTTGGGCAATCAGCTTAATTGTAGGTGTAATTGTCGATGATAGAGGTCATAGTGTATCAGGTTCTTTGCCATCACCTTCATGTTTATCACGTTAAGGCTTGAAAGGCCACAATTCCATTGAAAGCAGTTTATAGATCCTAGTTGTTGGTGGACTCTGCATCAAAAGCTGTCCAATATTATCGTAGTCTACCTGGTATTAGCATCACATCCTTTGTAGAGATGGCTGGAGTTTCTCATGCTGTGATAACAATTCTCAGATTGAAATTTGACCAATTAAGGTTTTTTCAGAGACACCCTATAGGACGCGAAAACTGAATGTCTTCTAGTTTTTAAAGTTCCAATGAATGATAAAGAATACGAATGAATGATAGCACAGTATAGTAACGTATATTAGAGTCAAGACTATTATTTAACGCGCTCTTATTCACGATTATTCACCTTTTCGTGGCAAGATAGTCTACTTCCGTCGCCTAACATTGAGCATCTCTTTTGATTTTTGGTTTTTCTAGAATGCCGAGATTACAGACCATAGCCGATCACCGTCACCATGTAATAATCAATAATTTCTCCACTTTTGTTTCATCCATGAACTGATTTTATCTGCTTCTGCTTTTCTATTGCAATTACTCTCGAGTTTTCCTTGGAAAATTGATTTCCTTTTAAACGAAACAAGAAAGGAGAACTAAAAATGTTCAGTTAGATTACTTGTTGAATATTGTCCTACCGTCATTTATTAATTCTTACTCTTATGACTGAATCTCAAATTGAGATCTCTGCCCCTTTACAAGAAAATGAACAGATATGTAACTGAAATAAGCGGCATTACGGAAAATAACTTCATTTCCACGTTACCCGATTATGATGATCCGCTCAATTTTTAAAGAAGGATAGACAAGGTGGTCAGTTTAGTTATGTTAATAAAGTTGAATAATTGATGGGATGTCAATCGCTAATACACTCACACCTACCAATTAACTACACAGGAATGGTAAATGCACATGACAAGAGCAGTCGCATATTAAAAACTCCTCATGTCATGCAAAATGTCCAACAATCATACTGCGCAAGGATGTATGTAAATCGATAGTGCCAAATAAACGGGATACATGAGCTGCGGGTTTTTATGCATGGGTTCAAATCTGTTCACAGTGTTAGCTAATGTATCGTATTTTATTTACAATATCAGTCACACTTCAATACGAGAAATGAAACGGGCTTCACAACTCCATGGTGTGCATTTGAAAAGACAAAGGAGCGAAGAGACTACATGGGAGGTATAAAATAGACTAATGTACGTTTTGATTTAAAAGATAGCAGATGGATATCGATATTGAAAGTTTCTTGCAAGGAACACTTCCATTCCGTTGTTGGAAACGGTTAATAGTCTGTTTTTTTTCGTAACTTTTACTTTTTCGTCTTACTTCTACTTCTACATTATGAATTAAAATCATGCCAACAGTCAATAAATAATAAAAATAAAAAACGGAAATATTTTCTTGGTATTTTTTTTTCCAAGATATCGCGCTCTGAGAGATAGACGCTCTGAATACGAACCTTCGAATTTTGAATAGGTTCTAACATCTGCAGAGTGTACGTCTAATTGTAAGTTTTTGTCCACAATTGCAGGTTGAGTGAGTGGATCTCTTAAGGAAGCTCTTAAGTTCCAGAAGAAATTGCTTATAGTATTAGACAGTAAATCCGTCTTGTCTCGTTTGCAATCGTTTCCCACAAGTAGAACTCCTTTTCGCGCTAGAGATTAGATTTTTACTAAGCAATTTCAAACTGATGCGTTTCGTCCGCATTTTTTTTTTGGTGCTTAGTCACATGGATATGTATGAAAACACCAATGCGGATAATATCGAATATTCCAGATCTTTGCTCTGATTGCTGCTGACTTGAGGGCAATCGACAAGCAGCATTCAATCTCTTCTTGGCAACGGCCGCGGAATAATTCAATTTCTGGTCGGCACTTATATTCCTTGTCACTGCAGATAAACATAACACAATAGTTCACTTTTCCCTCCTTTAGGTGGGATGTTATTTTTCTTACTATTAGACTAATGGTTAACCACACCAAATGCTATGATCACCGATACAGAATTAGCATAGTGAGCAGCTCCTCATACACATTGCAATCTCCGAATTATCTTCTTTTTGTCCGTCCGGCAAACCCGCATTTGTTTGCCATTATACGCTTTTTTGTCTATATGTGGTCTTTATGATCCCAGTGTTTTTTTTTTGATATTTTGCACTCACATTATTTGGCGACTTACACCGCATTCTTCTCTCTTTTTTAAGCTCGTCAGCAGAACGTGTAGGTGTTCACAATCAAACCGCAAGTCTACTCACCTTTTTATTTACGAATCATTTCCGCGCTTTCATAAGACCTTTGCATACATACACACGTACTCCACTTTCACATGCCCCCACATCTCACACTCCGAGATTGTCATTACGCCATATGGTCTCAAAACCGTTTGGAAAGTAAACAAAATCCCAGAACAGATTAGTACGAAAATATTGTGAAAATAAAGTGAAATAGAAAAACAATCGAAAATCTTGGGAACGCTCACTTCCCGCAAAATGACTATAGTTAGATGTCGGATGGGAGAGCACGTGGAACATGTGTGTGCACACACCGACAATCAAGCTGGCCTTCAAGTTCAAGGAAAGAACTTCATATTCACAGTGAACCTCTTTTTACTCAGCACATTTGTTGTTGATTTGTGGACTCGCAGAAGAAAAAGAAGAGAGCAATTTCAGAAAAAGCTTTCGAAAGTGTCGGCCAGATATTAAATGGAAACGTTCTTTAAAGGCGCTTACTTCAATTTGTTTCTTTCCCTTTCAAATTTACCTCGCGTGCAATCTGTGTGTCGTAAAGGCCGACTTTGAAAGCCAATTGTTTCCAGAAGAAATGATAACTGCGAACAACTAAAGGTCAATATGTCGACATTGAATAAACGGTGCAGTCCATCACGTACTAATGTAATGAGTAAGTAAAACTTTTAATCGTAAAAATAACTTGGCCATATGGCGAGGCAGGGAGGCACAAGCAAGCCTTGAGGCCACCACAAGACATTCAGTAAGTTAGTACTGGCTTGCCAGCCGTAGAAAGTAAACACTTTTGTTCATTGATTTCGTTATGAACAAAATGAATTTGAATGAGCTATAGAGAATCTGCAATGTCGGAGAACAGCAATAAAATATTCCGAACATTTTAATAAGATTGCCGAAAACGAACGATGGTCTGCGTTCAGATCGTCCATTTGAGGTTACAATAAAGAGAGAAACGATTACAAATATACATCGCATAATATTGGACGACATTAATTTGAAAGCCTGGTTGAGTTGGCTGTGACCGTAGATATCTCATATGTGCCTGCGTCGAATGTTTTCTTTTTTACTTAAAATATTTGTTTTCCGAAATAAAACATCGCGTTGATAACTTTGATTTCTACCAACGATCATAGACAGATAGCAAATGTAATATGACACGTACAAGGTATGGGCTTTCTAATCCATGCTTCTGAGTGTTGCAAGCATATTTCAAAACTAATACACCTCCTCTTAGGGGTATAAGAAACAGGTGTGAAAACATTATTGCACTCAATTAAGAAATCGTGTTTCGAAAACTTTAAAAATGACTTTGACTCTTTTGTGAAAATGTAAAAAATTCATACATTGAGAAAAAATCGCTTAAATACCGAAAACTGTGAAGGCTGCATTTGTCGGCCAGATAAGCATGTGTTGGTATATTTCGTGTCTTGTATACATGATGAAAATATGAAATTAATAGTTAATAACCTCAAGAATTAATAATAATAATAAAGAAAAAAAAAAAAAAAAAAAAAAAAAAAAGGAACAACAGAAAGTTCGCTATAGAGTAATTATAAATGCGATACCAATTAAACAAACGCACATATGTATACGGAGTGGGGAAGGAGAGCTTTGCGCGAAATTGTGCGATCCAAACGGCCAGACCAATATCGGTAGACGCCATACCGTTGTCACTTGTTATCCGTTCGCGGACGTACAGACAACAACAGCAACAACGGAAAACATAACAACACGATCAAATATTGTCATAAGTACGCATTTTTGAAAACCATAAGACAACATTTTAATTGCCTCAACATGACAACGTCAAATGCAAGGAAAGACAAAATTTATAAAAATGTAAAACCTTTTCATGGTTTATTCTTTTTGCCCAATAACCAAAAACGCAGTAGAGAAGAACCTCAAAACCAACAGAAAAAAAAAAAAAAACAAACAAAAATAATCAAGACGAGGGAAAACGCGAAGCTAACTACCAGGTTGAACTGGCGCATAATTAATTGCTTGTTTGATTAATAGCAGACCAAAAAGCCCATATAACGTACACACAGCAAAATACAACTTCACGAGCGATCCGATATAATGTGGTTATGCTTAAATTTGTGTTCCCTGTCTCTCTGTTTGCCTGCCTGCTTGCCTGCTTGCCTGCTTGCCTGCTTGCCCGGCTGCCTTATGTTTGTACATATGCGTACATATGTATGCTTGCTCAACTTACATCACATTACTGCACGCTTATAATGCATAATATTGCATTTTTATGCATTTTTAATTAGATCTTTTTAATAAATGGTAGGCCAACGAAAATATATTAATTTCGTTGCCCTTCTTGTTCCCCCAACGGATCTACGCAGATATATTAGATTGGTTTTGATTTTCTTGATATATCAAGTAACAGAAATTAAAGCCAATTATTAAAAAACTTTCAAGTTAACTTTAAGTTGACCTTAAATAATCCTTCTTATTAGCTACAAAACGGAACAGTTTACTTCGTTAGAAGAGATAATCAATCTATTGCATGCCCGCTTTCAATCAAAGTTAAAGCGATTTCAGCTGAGAATATTTTGCTAACTGCCAGTTGGGACTGTATGTAGAAGCATTCTTCGCGAACTCGTCGCTATTAACTTGTCTGACGCCCTTGAGTTATGAAGTTAATTTTTCTATGATTTTTAGTCTATGAGTCTGCTTCACAAAATTAGTTACTGAAAGCTTCACAGAAAGAGGTTAAGTATAAGGATAAAGCTGAAATAAATATTTCCTCCTTGGGCGCGGATACCAACACCTCATGACAGCTGTTTAAATGATCACGGAAATACAAGCCCTATCTAATCAAATAAACGGGTAGATTCAGGCGTACTATCCACGTGGACTGCGACGATATTCTGTGTTTGCTGCGACTAGAAGAGTGTGGTATGCTATTAGCTGTTCAAGCCAAAGCTCGCTGTTCAAGAAACAAGCGAAATATCAAAATAGGCAACGCAAAGTGATTTTATTACATGACATCCGTCCATCCATCCACACGGAACAATCAGTCCACTATACATTGGAAGCACTCAACAGGGAAATACTAGTCCATGCAGTTTGCTTATCAAATGTAGGGGCTTCCGATTACATACGCACTTGTTGAACATACATACATACCTAGTATGTTGTAATTGCGTTATATCTAGTGGTCACTTCGTTATTGCACCATATAGGCATGTGAATAGTTATGTTGCACGACACCCTTTTAGTATTTTTTATTCTCGATTAATAAATTGACAAAAACGGACCAACGGACGAACGGACGAACGGACGATAGGTATTGAAATATTCGCCGCAAACTGAAAATATATTTTTTTTCAGTTTTTCTTTGGTTTAGTTTTAACGTTAATTGTGCTGCTGCATTTGTTGTGGTTGTTGTTTTTGCTGTTGTATGTTTATTTCAAATTTTCGCTAAAATTTAATAAATTCCCTCAACGTTAATAATATGTTGTAAACTGTCAAAATATGAAAAAAGAAAAAACAGCGAATGATTATACTTGCGATCATTTGTCTACTTACGGTTGTGCATGTGATGAAGTTATAATGAGACTTTTAAACTGGATTTTGCTAATGGCTGTAGGTTTTCGATAGTAGTGGCTGCAAACGCTATAAAAAACGTTTACAATTGCTTAAAAATGATTCAACATTTTAAAAAATATCTTTAAGGGAGTAGATAAGTTAGATATTTAGTCAGGTTTTTATTACCAAATTATGAACAATTATTTGTAACTAATTATCACTTAATCATTACTCGGGCTTCCACATTTAATTATTCTTCTATTCTTCTTCAAAACTGACTCGCTATTTTCCATTTTCATGAATAATGAAATTAACCCCAATCAGTGAGCCAACCAGT
Organism: Glossina austeni; assembly: GCA_000688735.1. Lineage (NCBI taxonomy): Eukaryota > Metazoa > Arthropoda > Insecta > Diptera > Glossinidae > Glossina > Glossina austeni. The sequence continues at coordinate 837,978 of KK502493.1, read as the reverse complement.
GAGCTTAAGTCAGTTTTGAACTTTGACTAAAAGTCTTTTGACGATTTTATCGCATGGCATGGCATTTCCAAGAATGTACCCACGTCTCTAATACCTTACGCTTGTTTGAATAGATGAATTAATTTAAATTATAAATGAAAAAAATAATATTTTAATTATTCCTATGATTTCTATAAGTGACTGAGAGCCACTTCGCTGTAGGTTTTGCTACAAAAACGAATTAGATACGATCGGCGGTAATTTGAAGTGAATGAGAAAAAATTATAATAAGGCTGAGTAAGCTTTGAGGTTATGATCGTCATTTCAATAGATAAATTGATCGCGCTATACCTGCCGATCAGGAAGATATACCCTTTAAAGTAACCAAAATTATAAAATTACTTACAAATAAATCCACTGTTACTTCAACGACATAACTAATACAACATAATGCCAGGAATTGTTACACTTGTCTTCCGCTTCATTAAGGAGAAGTGATAGGCAGGAGGTGAAATTATTTACACACCTATAACAAAAAGGAGGGTTTGAAATTACACATCAACAACACATACGGGATGCTAAGTTCATAATCTGCTTTTCTTCAAGAACAAATAACCCCAAAATAATTATACGTTAAAGTCAATGCACGTTTCTGTAACTTAGACCACTTGCAAGTGCTGGCAATACCGTGAAGAACTTGACACCATTCCACCTCGCGCTATGCGGATTGTTTTAGAAACATTTTATGAATTAGGTTAAGCTTGTGGGTCTGTCTGTGTGTCTAATGTCCTTTCATGTATATTTGAGTTCAAGACGAACCATTTTCAAATTGGTTTCGAACTAATTGTTTTTACGATTGCTTTATCCGACGTTTAACGCAAAGTGTTTGTATGAACAAAAAATTGCGATTTTTCAGAAGTGACCACTTAAACACAACGCATATAGAAAATGATGTGTGGTTTTATGGAGAACCACACATCTCTAGATGTAAGCAAAACTTGAGGTCTATCTTAGCAGACTTTTGATAGCTATCAGCATATTTAAGGGCCCTTTCTGTTCATTTTCGAATTTGAGCAATTGAGAAACATTCGATTAAATGTTTTCCTTCGAAGCAAATCGTAATGACGATTTCACAATACAAATAAACTTCGGGCAGATGGACGGAGGGACACATATGAAAGTCATTTCCGCTATTCACTTATATGAAGAGCGTATATGACAGACGACAAAATGTGCGAGGTCATGTGCAATAATATTTAAAAGAAGCAAAAAAAAAAGTCCATACGCAATAGTAGCTCAAACTTCTTCTTCAGTCGTCTTCAAGTCTGTGCACGCAACGAATTTCTGGTATCTTCAATCGATAAATATTACAGCAATCACAGTAAAGCAGAAATATACAGTTTCGTACCTGGTTCTCCCAAAATTTAAAAGTCGAATCACCTTACCAGTGGATCATGCGGGTAGCTTGATGAGTTTGATCAATTTCTCTTTTATTATTTAAAGATAAAAAGAAAAGAAAAATATTGCAATAAATTTACAAAAATATGCGATTAGCGATTTTTAAAATTTTTGCTCTTGCGTTATATCTTCAAATCAATTAAGAATGAAAGGATTCTAACTAAAAACAATGAAACGATTGCTCCAATACATTTTTTGCAATTCCTTAGTGTCTGTGTGCAGAAAAAGGTCGAAAGATCGACTCTTATCTATGCACATACGCTTACGCAGTAAAGTACAATTTACGCTCTCCCGCATCAGAAATCGAACTTGACATCTTCCGACTGATAGCTGGACGCCTTCACCACTCGATTATACGATTGCCATCTAATTGTGAACAATTTCTTTTCAAGTTCCTCAAGTCAAAGGAAAGAAGAAGATGTAATTTCTAATTTATGAAAAATGATCTAAAGCAATACGTGTTGCAATGTGATTTGCTTCAAACATTCCGCTCTCGCATGATGGCTGTAAATGATAATAGAATTGTGTTCGATTTGTGTAAGTTAAACATAATATACAATGCGAATGGGTTTCAAACCCGCAATCTGCTGACATTCCATTAGATCTCTATGATTGCATCAAGTAAAGATGACGGTTGGACTATTTGTCGCTCATTCCAGCAAAATATTCGTGCCGCAAAGTGAAGCCTAATGATGAGGCTTTAAATTAAAGATGGCTTTGAGCCAAGACAACTTAATGCTAATGGCAATGGCGTCCATCGTTGGCATTTGAAAACTTATTTGTTCTTCTATTGCGTTAATTCTTATTAACGTGGAAGTTCCAGCACTAGGTGATGTTAGCAATAGAAGAAAATTAGCATCTTTTTAGATAAATAGAATCCACGTTTGCAGAGCTGTCATCCTTTAATACAAATAACATAACATAATATAATATAAATACACATAAGAACCTATTTAAAAGTGCAATGCAAAATAGAGGCTTTTCGAGCCTCTAAAAAGAAAATCCAATTGCATTATGCAGAATAAGCTTTATGTGGAACCTTGCAATTGCGATTCTCAGAATCGTGCTGTTCAACGTATTAACTGGCGTCGATTTATGGTCTGCGATATACAGTAAATTCGATCGATTAAGCCGGTTAGTTGTTGATTGTCGATCCGTTGCGATGAACAGACCTCTGTCGATAAATCATGCATTTTTCTTACCTATCGAATCAATCGAACCGTCAAATTGCTATTGAGTAACATGTCCAAAGTCCAATCGAGTGTACTTGATAACGGGAACCATAGACCGGGCGAAGGTCTATAGGTAGGTGCCACATGGTTACAATGGTTCACTCCCAGCTGTATATAACTTTCTTAATCCCTTTGAGGACAATGTAATGTGCACGAAAAGCATGATCCGCTTGATATCAAGCTTCCGCAGAAGCGTTTAAAGTTTTTAAGCGGGCTATTACTTTTAGCTTATATAATCTGTTTAATTTCAATGGCTGTAAAATCGGTCTTCAATATTAAAATGCATTTTGCTTGCAGGATGGTGAGCGAAAATTTAGAGCAATGCGATGCATTGAATGCATTGAAATGATTTCCGCATACGAGACGTGTGAATAAATAACATGGGCTTTGGCTTGAAGTGTTCGCAGCAGCGAAAAGATTTAAAAATTTTAATCCTTTCTGTCAATATAATGATTTATCAATACGTACTACAACTTTCTTAAAAGTTTCTTAGAACGAAAGGCGAACTTTGCTTAAAAAAGTGGCATAAGAAAGTATAAGGATAGCCAGCCACACAACGATCCTATTATTATGTCATCTTGAAAGTTTAAACGAAAAATTTCGCAATTCTACGTACAATAGAGTTTTTTCTTAGTTTTTTTTTTTTTTTTTTTATTTGTGTATACTTTTGAAAAATTTTTCTGCTTAACACATTAAAGTATCAAATGTTGATGATCTTTTCTGTTTCTCTTCCATACGATTTAAATCACGTTTTTCTTTTTTTTCGCTAACAATTTATCTGAGCACAATTTACGCGCATTGCAATTTAAAATTGTTTAAATTATCCTCACAGACAATCTTTTACCCAAAAACACATTTACACGCTTCCATATAACGAGTATTCGCATCTCATCCTCCTCATTGTGTACGTAAGTGTATCCTCACAGACGAAACTTAAATAAACAAAAAATTCGAGAAAAAGGTTTTGTTGTCAATTCACGCGTACAAAAGCGCGTAATTGATTTTGACATTTTTGTAAGTGGAATTTGTGCAAAAAAAAAAGAAAACACATGCACGGTCCCCAACCAGCAGTCAAGCGGTGATCGAACAAATCCAAAGACGAAAAGCCTGAGGATGCAGAATCAGAATCAGGCGCACCTTAAGCCAATTTTTAGGCAGTTACAGCAGCAGCAATAATCAAAAAAAAAAAAGAAAAACAAAAAAACAAAAAAACAAAAAACAACAAAAAAAAAGACAAAAATAAAAAGAAATCGAAAACATACAAAATTGATTGATTTTCAGCAGATTTTCAAAGAGGTCTGTGCAAAACAACACAGCAACAGCCACTACAAGACAACAAACACCGATGTGCTGGTTGTTTTTTTTTTTCTTCTTCGTTTTAATTTTGGTGGATTTGATTTTTTGTTGTTGCTATTCTTGTTGTGTAGTATTGATATTGTGATGTGAGAGATGGAGTTTTCTTCTTTTTTTTCCATTTTGAACATTTTAAAAGCGTTTTTTTTTTTGTCGTCTGCTTTTTGTTGCATATGTTGTATTGTGACAAAAGTCCAATTTAAGGCGTTTTTCTCATACCGGAGAGACCTCTCTATGCGAAACAAGTAGCATTCCATTGACCATTTTGTTTGCTGAGACAGTAAGCCGCTGGTTACTGCTGTTTGATACCAGCGTTGTATTTTGTTATTGTTTTTGCCGTTGCCGTTGTTATTGTTGTTGTTGTTGTTGTTGTTGTTGTCGTTGTCTTTGTTATTGTTAAAGAGTGTTTTGTATTTGTACAAGCAATTGCGGTTTAATTTAGAATGCAGCCGATTTGGCTGCTGTTGTTGTGTCCAGTATTCTGCGGCTGTTACTACTGTTGTCATCGTACACAGCTGGAATATTAATAAGCCGGTGGTGGTCACCATCATCATCATCATCATCATCGTCGTCGTCATCATCACTACCACCACCACCACCACCACCACCACCACAAGGTTTTTATTGTGTATGTTATTCACTCAATCACTACATAGTTGTGTGCAAATGCATATATGTAAGTGTGTGTGTGTGTGTATGTCTTTTCAAGTATCCACAGTGTTTTATTGGCTTATTTACCCCTCGGTAATCGTCGCTTCGGGATGCATATGTTTTCTGTGTAGTTTTCATTGTATTTGCGGATATTTTTACGTGAAGCGCTTATAGCATTTCGGTTGCAGCACTAAACAAAAAAAAAAAAGAGAAAAAAACATACTTGAACAACAGCACAGCAACAAGAACAACAAACAACAAGTTGTCATTTGGTGCGAATGCATTTGTTACCATTTTGTTTTGCGGACTTTTCGTTATGTTGTCGTTGCAAATTCTTGATTAAATTGCTGCTGATGAAGGTGATTCTTAATGACATCGCATGCAATTGTTATTCTATCAGCGCAAAAGCACTTTACACACAAATCTATAACCACAAATTTACAGTAAAGCAAAGCAAAGCAAAGCAAAGCAAAGCAAAGCATTGTCTATACTTAAGTACAACAAGTAACATACACTTGTTGTTTTTGTTGTCATTGTGCGTTTAACGATTTTTTTATTGTTATTATTGTTGTTGTTGCTTTTATGTATTTATTTAATTTTTTTTTTTTTTTGTGTTGATAATTGCTGTTCTCTCACTGCCATCCTATTAACGTATCTGTTGTGTATCGTCTGTCTCTTTGCCTGCGTGTCAGCTGCTGTTCATTTGCTTGAGTAGTTATTTGTTTAATACTAAAATTCGGTGTAAATAACTTGCTTAGTGTTGCTTAGTTGTTCTGCTTTTTGGGTGTTGTTTTAACAAGTATTTAATTAGAGGTTCATTTATGGTAATCTCAACCACACATACATACATATATGAAAATGCCAATAGAATTAGCTCCTTGTGTGCCTGGCTTTGTATATATGTTTATGTGTTTATGCATACCTATAATTGATTTTTAATGATTATTATGTGCAGTTTTATTGAAAAACGCTTTTTTCAATTGCGAACATAAAAAAAAGGAAAAAAATTCAAAAGCCAAAAGAAGAAATTGTTGTTTTGTGAAAAACAACTTTTCATTTAAGTATATTGGAGTATTTTATTACGTTGTCGTGTAATTTGTACAAAAGTAATTATTTATTATGGATGTAAAATAATTAAATTCATTGGTCCAAGTATTTACTGTTTGAAACTGTTGTAAAAATTCACATTTCAAAAATGAACGGAACATTTTTGCGAAGGTTTGTAAAAATGTTTTAAAAATCTTTACAAATTTACATTTTTTTTTTCACATAAAATACTTTCAAAAATGTTTAATGTCGTTCTCTTCGATTAGACATGACAGAAACCTTATCGCATTGAGGTTTAGTATCTACCTCGAAAACTGTTAAAAAAATTGCGAGACATTTAAAGCTTCCTTGCATAAGTTCAAGTGCTCAATTTCTATAGCCTGCATTACTTGAGTTATAAGGGTATAAGCTTAAAGTTTGTGCGGATGTATGAAACACACGGAAGAAGTTGAGGTAAGCTCAATTTTTAATATATTCGTCGATTCAGAAATTGATTCTAAGCTTGTCTGTCCGTGTGTCCATTTATCCGTCTGTTCACCGGCCCACCTTTCCGCCTGTCCATCTGTCTGTCTCGCTTGCTTGTGATCAACTTATTGGCCGTATTTTTTGAAATATTTTAGTGAAATTTTGTACATGGACGTGTTTTGGTTCAAGAATGAACGCTATAGTCCTTTTACTTGTTTTTAATAATCTTCGTGCAATTGTTGCTAACTCATATTGAAGCTTGTAGCGAAATAGAAGATAGAGAATAGATCTTCTAACTGGAAGAAGCCTATATGTGTACTTGTACTTCGGTCTTTTCTGTATTCTAAAATACTCATGACATACTTTGATGCTCCTATCCATTTAAATGAAAAAATAATAAACCAATGGGGGATAAAGCAGAATAAGGCAATCGACCCGTACTTGCTTTTCAATAAATATTGCTGTTGCATTTTCTCCATTTTCTTTACTAGAAACGTCAGTCAATGTCGCTTGGCCTTTATGCCAGTGCTACGTCATTATCACAGCTTGTTCATATTCCTTAACAATTCGTCATCAATCGTCGTTGATACGTCGTTTAACTAGTATTACGGTTTTCTTGAAAAATTTTTCACCATTTGCAAAAGCTGGTCTTGTCCAAGGCCACATTTAGAAGCTTTTTGCACCTTCTCCACGAGATAAAAATCACTTGCAATTACAATATGAAATTCATCGCAGTTGCTGGTCTCATGGTATCATGGTAACAGAATTAAAGTCGACATAAGGCCTTATAATCGAAAATGACTATAACAGTAAAGTTCTTTTAAGCCAAGGAATCATTTTTCGCTGGAAAGGCATTAAAAAGAAATTTCCTTTAACGAACGATAATCAAAGCGCTAAAAAAATGCTAAAGGCAGGCGTTTAGATAAACTGCATACAAAAGTTCGGAAAGATAATTCAAGTTTATACGACCGAATATAGTAGTAAAAAGAATGCAAAGGAGAAAACCAAAGCATTTTAGTGGAAGTTATCAATTCGATGCAAAGTGTGCCTAAATCAATCTCAATGGAACTCTTCGCAATTTAGGCCCAAAACTTGTTATTCTAAGCCAAGTGTCAGCATAAGTACAGACGGACAATTGCGTTTTATCTCATTTGTCAAGCGCACATCAATTATTTTTATTTAGCGCAAATTTTAATAAATCAAGTCGTGACCAACCGTCCCGACCACCCATCGTTTGTGTTTAGAATTCTAAGAAATTAAATTTGTGAAAATGGCGATAAGAAGTTGAGACTTGATGAATGAGCTGCTAGTTGAACATCGCAGGTCAATTTTCTGACGTAGGTAAGAGCCGCCCAACAAAGGAACATAAAATGTTGAAAAATTGCTAAAAACAAAACAGAAATTGTAATCTATTTTTAGACATCCCCTCAAAATTGAAGAAATATGTAAAATCATCTACGCAAACGAACGCTGCATTCAAATCAAATGCGTTGGCGATGGCCTTTATTTTAAAGGGGTGTTTGCAAATCGCCCTTCGATGTCTTTATTATTTTCATCTGCGTGGCTTCTAGTCCCTCCTTTCAGTGAATAATTTATATCCATGTCCTTAGAATGACTCAAGGGGTAACTCAAAAATTAATTTTTTATTAGAATATATTTTTTATTTGTTCATTGAAATATCGCTTTTCAAAAAAGTAGAAATCTTGCGATTCATTGCAAATTTGGTTGATTAAAAAATCCAAAAAAGTCGACTGTGTTGTGTGTCTTCTTTATTCGTTGTGTACATTAACTTTAACTAAACGCACTTACTCGTTTATCAGGCTTCAACGAGGAAGTAAAAAAATTATATTCTGTTATAACTCAAAGAAAATAAAATTTCGATAGTCTATAATAGTTTTCATTTTGATACATTTACATAATACATTTTGATACAGTTGCATAAATTATGCAACAGTTTCTTGCTGTAGTTTATGAGTAATGAGTAAAAAGCCCTATTTTTTGCTGACGTTGCTCTGTAGGTGCGTCGTTTAACGGGTTTGGCCCATTTTCGTTACTAACGTGCGTGCCAGGGATTCCAAGATTTTTCGCCCAAGAGATTAGGGGAAGATTTACCGTAGGCACAGGCAGACAGAAGGAAATGCTGAAGTCAATTCGCAAGTAATTAGTGATTAGGAATATATATTCGTACACACACATATATATATATATATATATATATATCGTACTACTGTATTGTATATATATTGTAGAGTGGCGGAAGCATTTTCATGCACCTTCCAAGTGTTTTGCCCTTCCTTCAGTTATGAGCATAAAAAGGAATCGAAAGGTAGTAAAATTTAGCATTGTCGGTGCTATGAGTCGTTACCCATAAATCACGCATATTAAGGATTCCCCTTTGAGAGATTGAAGAATTCGTTTCTCCTTCTGCTTTGTTTTTATGGAAGAAAAGGTAGCGGAATAATGATGTGCCAGGAAGCTATTAAGCATATATTGAAATATTAAAAAAAAATTATGTTTTTGAAAATATTACAAAGATGGTAATACACCGAAGTCACTCTCACAAGGCGTATTTCAATAAAGGGGTTCTGCGGTATATAGTGCAACCGATGTAAAATTGCATTTTAAAAAATCGCTTCCTCTGTATATTTGTAGCTAATGAGAAGTTGATAATTATGTGATTGGCCAGTATTTGAGTGAAAGTGATCAATTTTCGATCAAAAAGACGCAATCATTTGTTAATAAATAAAGCATAAGTCATCATCATCGGAGCGTATGTAATACAATGTTATGCATGTAATGTTATATTAAAGATTTTGTCAGAAATGTGAATGACATTGACGAATGGAAAGTGATGGAGTTATGTTACACGCTGTTTTGGAAAATCGTGTTTCGAGAATCACGTATTTAATGTTTTCAGACAGATGCGTCATACACGTGAAAAAATTGAAAAGTCGAAATTCTTATCGTCAGTCTGTCCTTCCCGCATCACAAAGACGTGCATCTGTCAATCCCAAAAGACGAACGTTTTACGTTTTGCGTGCAGCGAAATGATAGAGAAATTCCCAGGAAAATTTGTAAAATTACCTCAAAACTTTTGTCCTAAATTTCGAATTTCTTGGCAGAAGCATTGACGCCTTTCGAATCGCTCTCAGCTTCGTTTCTTCTCAAGCGTAGCCTTGAAAAAGCAATACGAATATATTTTGTTCCGCAAATGC